>JAJJWW010009795.1:0-512267 GCA_023531295.1 Papaver armeniacum | reverse complement strand
ACAACAATAAATATACCCTATCATTTAAAAACCTTATCCATTAAAATATAGATTACCTTAATACCCTCACTTATAATATTATTTTTCATTTAAAAACCTTATCCCTTAACAAATTTCTTTCTCTATTACTTCACAGCCACCACCACCACCACCACCATTCCACCACCACCAGCATCTCCGCCACCACCACCACCACCGCCAGTAATATTCCACCACCACCACCACTACCATTGTCGATGACGTCACCGCTGCTTCCGCCGCCACCGTCGCCACCGCCACCGCCATCAAAATTCAGAACAAATAACTAGAAAATATCTCAGTTCAGTTGTGTCAACAATGGAAGTGGGATCAACAATGGAAGTTGACCCAAAAATTCGGAACTCATGAACAATGTTTTCAGATTATAGTGTCAACAACCAAAGTTGATCCATTTAAGTGGGATCAACAATTGAAGTTGATCCCATTAAGTGGGATCAACAATTGAAGTTGATCTACAAAAAATGGGATCAACAGTTGTAGTTGACACCATTTATATGAGTCTGTTTCCCGTAAAAACCAATAAACCTGCCTGCAGACTGACATATCCTTAAGAAACACAAGAATAACATTCATAAAAAATAAATCAGAGTGTATGTCATTACAAACATAACAAGTACAAACTAAAAAGCATAAAAAAAAGAAACATCCAACTAGTATGAAACCTAAAAAAGTTGTAGTGAATCAACTTCAACACATCAAGCCCTTTCGTGCTAGAGCAGTGAATCGAAAATCTCTGCAACAACCATCTTTGGCCTGCAACAACCAAAGTTTGACAAAAAAAAAAGACATATACGAAATGAGTGAACTTGGCGTGAGGCGAACACGCATCTTCTGACGTGGAGTCAGTCATGCTACCATTGCACCACAAGTTCAACATTTGAAGAAATTTACAACTATAAAATACAACAATACCACCACCACCATTAGTCGAATAACAATACACAAACACAAACCAACAAGACATTAAACTAATTTTTTTGAACAAACATCATTTAAACTATAGGCATGAATATACTAATCCAAGGAATTTTTGTCAACAAAAGAAGTCAGTAGTTGATCCCTTAAAAAATGTTGTCACCAACAAGAGTTGATCCCATAAAAACTGAAGTCCAGAGATATTTCGACCATGAAACAAAACATCAACGAAAAAACATCAAAATGATCCACCAACAACCTAAAAATCTAACTGCATACAAAAAAATCTGTAGCAAACATGATTTAAACTACAAGCATGACTATACTAATCCAAGGAAATGATGTAAACAAATAGGAGTTGATCCCATAAATGGGATCTACAACAGGAGTTGATCTCATAAATCGGATCAACAACTGTAGTTGATCCATAAAAACTGAAGACCTCTATTACCTTCACTGCAACTACACCTGCCACAATCACCACCACCACCACTACAATAACATCCAGTACCACCAGTATAACACCAAATAAACACAAATCACCTAAATCATATAGAAATTATTGATTTCGCTTAGTTTTATTTAATCAAAATCAAAATCACAAGAAATTTAAACTAGTTTAAAAATTAAATTGATTGGTTACCTTTCCATTTAATCTTCATGTCGATCAGTATTAAGATCACATCTATCTATCTTCAAAAATCGATTTTCATACCATATCACTAATTTCCCAGATCTGAAAATTTAATGAAATCAAAATTATCAAATCTAAATCTGAAGTTTATTGGTTCAAACGAATTGTTGTGAGTCAGTGATGGATTTTTGTTGTCGATGATCTCACTAAAAGCACTCAAACCTCTATCTTGAATCTCACTGGAACAAAATAAACAAAAAATGTGGAGATCGAGACAGAGATGCTTGGTGGTGATGTTGATGGTGGTGGTTGTAATTAATGGTGTTAGCGTCAGAGATAAAGATGGTGGTGTTAGTGCTGGTAGCTGCAATGAAGATGATGGTGGTGCAGATTCGATTTTGAGATCTGAAATTAAAAGAAATATAATGATTTTTCTTTAAAACCTTCCTAATCTATCAGGGATAAAATCGAAATCAATTATAGTGATGGAATCTGCAGTTAATAGTGGAGGACGTGGTGGTGGCGATGGCGGCGACGGAGCTGGTGGTGGTAGTTGCAGAAACTTCGGTGGTAATGGTGGTGGCTGTTCTAAGAAGAGATGGATAAAAAAGTTGAGATCTGAAAAAATAAAAATAAAAGAATAATTTTCCTTAAAAGCATATTGAATGAGGAAGGGTGAATACGGAAACAAAATAAATGTTAGTGGATCCCTGATGGGCTTATAGATGAAGAGGGGTATTTTTATTGCATGATAAGGGTATTTGTGTAGCCCATCAAAACAGGGGTCAATTATATAATTACCATGTGAGAATACGGGCATCCAACTCAAAACCAATTGGCAATGAGTGGAGAGGCCCTAAGGGATTATAAAACGCAGGATCTTAGAAACCCATACAATGTGGGACTAATAGTCTCAACACGCCCCCTCACGTGTAGCCTCGTTGGGTCTAACACGTGGACAATAAATTGGGTGACGCGGAGTAAAGGCGCGGTCAAATGACTCGTCGCAAATAGCCTGCTCTGATACCATGTGAGAATACGGGCATCCAACTCAAAACCAATTGGCAATGAGTGGAGAGGCCCTAAGGGATTATAAAACGCAGGATCTTAGAAACCCATACAATGTGGGACTAATAGTCTCAACATACCACTTTCTTTTATTGCATTCTTTTGCAGATATCGTTTCATCTGGAGATTCTCTTGGATTACCTTTGTCTATCCATTCACAACCTTATTGAAACTAACATTAAAATCAAAGTGTAATTGTTTTCTTAATAAATATCTCAGAAAATTACAGTACGTAATTTAGTAATATAAACCGTTTAAGGGTATATAAGTCATTACATACCTATTAGACGCCCCTTATAATTAAACACACCTTAGTTGGGAAAATAAATATATATGCCCTAAAAGAATTCCGTATACCGGATATCATGGTTCTCTATGACTAACGCTCTAACAAGTCTAACACGGAAAAAGAACGATTTTTTGGGGACTACTCAAAAAAGGTGGGGACTACTTTGTGATAGAAATGTCCACCCTACATTATAAGGGGTGTCCTAAAATATTAGGGAAGACTAATCTGCCCTTATCCTAATTAAGGTTATAACTAATCCTAATAACCCACTAATTTAACCACTACCCACTAATCTAACCCACTAAATTAAAACTTAAAATCAGCTTCAAAATTGATTCTTTTCTTTTCTTCTTCTTCATCTTCTTCTTCTTCTCTTCTTTTCCTCTTCTTCGTAGACATCGACTTTAATCGTCTATTCGAAAATACATCGTCAATATTGAGTCCTGGACTTGCAAGTATAGCGAATCTCCCTAATCAATTTCAAATTGATAAACAACTTCAAGCAAAGTTGAGAGACCAAATCAAGCATCCAACAGGAAAAAAGAAGTCTGATTCGAGTGAAATGCAAATCCGCGGGTAATTTCCTTCATACCCATTCTTTTTAATTCGTTATTTGTTGAAGAAATCGATTCGAAATCATGAAAACTTATTGAAAATGGTAGTTACAGTAGACATTTCGGCTAGGAGATTTTTGTGTAACCCTAGATTTTCTAACCGAACTTCCAAAAATAAGAACAGTTCGGTTAAGTAGACTAATATCTCAAAGTGACCGAACTACATAGTTCTAAAAGTGCTTCATAAAAAAAACTTTCGTAATCAAACTCAGTTTTTCCTTTGAAAGAATGGGTTCGGTTTTGTCGATAAAATTGTTTGCTAACCGAACTTTTAAAATATGTAGTTCGGTTACATCCCTATTTTTATCAGGTCGCCGATCTTTTGAAATATGTAGTTCGGTTACCTAGCAATTTTTACCAGGTAACCGAACTATAGTCTGTTAACTCCAAATATTGTGTTTACTTCATTCTTTAGTTCTATTTGATTTGATAACACAATATTCAATTATTTTTAGCTAATACTTTGGTTTTTGTTCATTAGGAACAAAGGAAAAAGATTGAAACTACACCTAGATGAGGATTTGAAAACTCCCACCCCTCGTGGAGCAAAACATTTAGATTTCCGAAACCGTGGTGTCAAAAATGCTAAACATGGAGGGGGCTCATTACCGGAAGTCAACCAAGAGAATTTTCGTCATGTAATCCAAGATGTCAATGAAGAGGTGATGGAGAATACAATTGATAATGTTATTGAAGAAGAGAGTGATGATGAAGAAGAGCAAGGAAATGAAGATCAAGGAAATGAAGAGGTTGAACAACAAAGAGAACACGTTGAAAATGTAGAGGAAGAAGAACTAGGACGGGGGCAAAGAAGGAGAAGGACAAGAGGAGGAAGAGAGGAAGAGGAGGGAGAGGAGGCAGAGGGAGAGGAAGAGGAGGAAGAAGAGGAAGATGAAGAATAGGAGGAAGAGAATGAAGATGAAGAAGTGCAAGAAATTGTTCCTGCTAAAGAGAAAAAGAAGCTGAAGCCTCCTAGTGTTAGATACTCACACATTCCCCCTGATGATTTGTGTTTGTCACTAGTGAACCCAACTTATGGTACTCCAAATGATGGAGGGGCAACATTGTTTGGCTACAAACACTCATGGGATGCGAAGATCTATGCGACAAAGGTATTCTTTAAGTTCATTATTAACTAACAAAACGATTTTTTTTTGGACATATTTCATCAAGTATTAATAGTGTTATGTTCTTTTCGTAGGATCATAATGATGCCGTTCGTCTTATTAAATGTCAAAAGGCGTCCACATGGGATCTTTCTTTGGAGTGTGATGAGTTTCAAGCGAAGGTTAAAGAATGTGTGTTATGGATAGCTATTGAGTACGCACATGTGGAATTTGACGTTGTTGCCGTATCCGCATTTCTCGAGAGGCATTATCCCGAGACATATACTATGCATCTTCCATTTGGAGAGATGGGATTTACTCCCGATGATTGCCATAGAATCACCGGCTTACCAATTGAAGGTAAATGTCTTCGAGAAGGTTACAACCCCTCTATGAGTTATAAAGCTATCGAAGAATTGGCTTTAAAATGTCTAGGATGGGATGCAAAAAAGTCTCAATGTGAGTTTAGACGTTCTGTGAGGTCCCCTAAACGTGGCGATGAGTATAATGTGAAAAAGCGGGGGGGTCTAACAACCACACCCTAATATTTCGCTTAGAAATTTGTATGGACACTCCAATATACTTTCTAGAGAATCAACTAGACAGTCAGACTCAATCTAGATAAAAAGTATATCAACGAGTTTATATCTCAATCTCTCGATTTGACCTTTACTCAAGCAAATAGAAATCTGCGAGTCTTTATCAAAAAAAGATAACTTGGATGGTAACAAATACCAATATCCAAGTGTCAATCAATTTAAATCAACAACCAAAAGGTCGGATATTCTAATTGATTGAATAACGCACAACCTGTGATATTTCAATTATACAAACAAATATAATGCGGAATAGAAATAACACAGATACCAAAATTTTGTTGACGAGGAAACCGCAAAGCAGAAAAACCTCGGGACCTAGTCCAGATTGAGCACACACTGTATTAAGCCGCTAAAGACTCTAGCCTACTCCAAATTAACTTCGGTGTGGACTGTAGTTGAACCCCAATCAATCTCACACTGATCCAAGGTACAGTTATGCTCCTACGCCTCTGATCCCAGCAGGATGCTACATACTTGATTCCCTTAGCTGATCTTACCCACAACTAAGAGTTGCTACGACCCAAAGTCGAAGACTTTAATAAACAAATCTGTATCACACAGAAAAGTATATAGTAATAGATAAATCCGTATCCCACGAATAAACCTATGAGTTTTGTTTCGTCTTTTGATAAATCAAGGTGAACATGAACCAATCAATAACCCTACTTATATTCCCTGAAGAACATCCTAGTATTATTGATCACCTCACAATAATCTTAATCGACACAAAAAAAGATATTGTGGAATCACAAACGATGAGACTAAGTGTTTGTGTTTTCTTTTCTATCTTGCCTATCGGAGATATAAATCTCAAGCCAATTATTTCAATTGTACTCAAATACGATAGAAACAACAAGATCATATCACACAACTATAAGAAAAGTATTATCGGCCCGGCTTCACAATCCCAATAAAGTCTTTAAGTCGTTAACCTAGTTTTAGAAGAAGAAAACCAAAGGTTAAAGGAGAATCGACTCTAGCTTAGTAAACTAGTATCACACGTAAAGTGTGGGGATTAGGTTTCCCAGTTTCTAGAGTTCTCCCTTATATAGTCTTTCAAATTAGGGTTTGCAATTAATGTTATCTTAGTAACAAAGCATTCAATATTCACCGTTAGATGAAAACCTGATTAGATTCAAGCTAATATTTCTCAACCGTTGGATCGAAAACTTAGCTTGTTACACAAAAACGAAATGTTCAATTTTGGGTTTATGAAAAGTACCCAAACATTAACATTTGTTGGTTCAACAATAGTCAACCAAATGGTTAGCCATATGAACACTCTCATATCAACCATATTCTTCTTTACCATAACTAGTTCAAATGGCTCAAATGAACTAGTTAGAGAGTTGTTCAATTGCTTAGATCTTATGTAACTACACAAGACACAATCGAAGCAAAAACGGTTTGATTCACTCGAATCGGTTCATGAACTTTATAGCCACGGTTTGCAAAAGCATTCCTTAGTTTATATAAATATTAGTTCAAGAACAATCGGTTTTAGATATAACCTACTCAAGTTCGCGGACTTAAGCTCATGGAAGGAGTACACAAACTCCAAGAGAAATTCTCTGGTGAGAACTTCCGCCGATTCATGGACTTGGCTTGCGCCACTTCCATTTCTCTTGATCAACAAAGTTCGCAAACTTTGGTTCAAGGAATAAGGAATTATATATATATATGTGTTTCCACAATAATGCTTATATCCTACCAATGGTTATGTAATCTAAACTCTCATTTCAATCATTGAAACATTCTCAGAGAACGTTATATAGTCGTTATTCACAGATCATTTTTTGTCAGAGCAATTTCCAAAGTGATTGAAACATATCATGACTTTCGTCACTAGGTAAAGATGAATTCGGTTAAAGTGAAAGCTTACCAGCACATATTTCGAGAAATAGATAGGCGAGTTAAACTCGGATCGAAATAGCAAATGTGTATAATGAAAGTCTATATGTTTAAACGAATTTTGTCTCAAGAGTAGGAGATAGAGTAAATAGACTTTTGAGTGACTGATAAGTTCAAGTCTCCACATACCTTTTAGTCGATGAAGTTCCACCGGTTCCTCGAGTAGTCCTTCGTCTTGTATGATGATTTCCATGGAGTTCTTGAGCTCAACTACACTTTCTATCCTAGTCCGAGATCTATAGCTACATAGGTTAGAAATCAAGACTTATAGTTTTGATCACTAACATTGACAAACATGCTTGAGATAGCAATGCATGCGAGTTCGACCGAGCAATGCTCTAACATAATGCATTTGAGGAAAATGGAGCATTGAAGAAGAAGGTGAAGAAATTCAAGTTGGTAAAGTTGAAGGCAGCATTTGGAGGGACAAAAAAGAAGGTGGAGAAAGGAAGGTTGGTGATGGACAGGGAGACCCTTAGGCATCATGTCACCGCTTATTGGTTATATCAGTTAGGAACTGTCATTTTCCCCGACACTTCTGGAAATAGGGTGGATGCACATTATCTACAGCTTTTGGAGAATCTCGATGAGATGAACAAATACTCTTGGGCCACTGGGGTACTTGCTTTTGTTCTACAAGAGATGATCAAAGGGTCGAGGATTAAGTGTAATCAAATTGGAGGTTACTTAACTCTTGTCCAGGTGATCTTCTACATTTTGTTAATTAGCAAATTATTCGCTTATAATTTCTGCTTCCAATTCAATTTTCATGTATGTGGTTAATATTTTCATATTTTTGCATAGGTTTGGATTTACGACCACTTCCCTTCATTGGGATTGGCTCAGGAAAAGACACCTTATCCCTATGGCCAACCTACAGCAGGAAAATGGTTGTTTTTGGACGCACAAAAGAAGTCTAAAGAATAGCAGTTGACTGCGTTGAGGGAGAAATTGGATAAACTTACGGTGAACGAAGTGGTATTTCACCCATACGCCGTACCCGATGATGTCCCCCAGATGAAGATGATCTCGAATGGTTACTCTCCGTCTCGCCTTACTATGGACCAATTTGGCATCCTAACGGCTACGCAATATATAATCCAAGGAGAATACTAAGACAACTTTCTTTCGTCCAAATGGATCCCGACGTGGAGAATGAAAATTTCAATTTGCTGGTTGAGGGAACAAAGAACACCGAGAAATATTTTGAGCCAAAACATCAACCAACTCCTACGGTAGCACATTGGAATGCATTTGGTAACTACTACTTACCTTTAGGTGATTGTGAACCTGTTGAAGGAGATGTAAATGCATGTGATGATGATTATATAGAGTTTTATGAAGAAATTAGTCATCCTTTTGTGATAAATAAAGAACAACAAGCTAAGACTGATGCGGCGAAGGCGAAGGCAAAGGAGGGGGAGGCTAAGAGAGCTCATAAGGAGATGCCTATTTGTGGAGAAGAAGCTAAAAGGTTATGGGATAATGTGGTAAGAAAATTTCTTTCTCTTACACTTTTGGGTTGTTTCAAAGTATTGAAAATATATTTACTTGTGCTTAAAATTGGAATTAGGTGTCGAAGGGTATGAAATTGTTGAAGAAATGGATGGCTAAAATCCGTAGTGGAGAGCCGATGTTGATTAAGGAACAAACCGACTACTACAGGTAGTGGGAGGGTCTTATAACTAAAATAATGGTGGAGCCAAGTAGGTCTAAGCAATTGAAGAGGGGTCGACAACAAGGAGAAGGTTCAAGTCGCGTTGTGGAGGAAACCGGTGGAGGAGATGAAACCCCAAGTGATGAGGAAGTTCGATCTAAAACTCGTGGTAAACAAGGAGGTGGTAAAAGGGGTCGACAACAAGGAGAAGGTTCAAGTCGCGATGTGGAGGAAACCGGACGAGGAGATGATACCCCGAGTGATGAGGAAGTTCGACCTAAAACTCGTGGTAAACAAGAAGGTGGTAAAAGGGTTCGTCGTAGTGGTCGTTAGTGATTTCGTATGGTTTTAGTTTCAAAAAACATCTTAGTTATGGATTTCGTATGGTTTAATTTAGTATGTTTGTATTTTTTAAATAATTAGTTAATGATTTCGTAGTTTGGTATGTATAACACTTTTATATTTGTTTTAGAACCTTGTTTGTGTTTTCAATTTTTATTGGGTTTGTGTTTTCAATTTAATAAGCCTAAAATTTGGAATACAAGATGTTTTTCGGCAACCTATAATTTTTACACAGCTAACCGAACTTCAAGTTCGGTTACCTGTGACAAATTCAAGGTCACCGAACTCCGTTTTCGGCAACCTGTTAAATCCTACTAGATTGACGAAGACAGAGTTCGGTTAACTCGCAATATTTTCACTAGTTACCGAACTTGTCTATAGGCTGAAGCACAAAGCCTTCATCCATAAAGGCTGAAGATATTAGTTCGGTTACCAGAGTATAATATGTTAGGTTACCGAACTATTCTCTGGAGACTCAAAATTTTGCTATTGCACAAGTTGGAAAAGTCATTCTCTTGATGCATAAATCACGAAAACCAACTCTTAGGTTTGTTTTGGAGTGTTTTTTGTATCATATATATGTTCGATTTGTCGTGAGCCTTCAAACAAAAGTTTGGTTACCCACAGTTTTACCATGCAACCGAACTTCACAGTTCGGTTACCAAAGCATAATTTCTTAGGTAACCGAACTATTCATTGGAGACTCAAAAATTTGCTATTGCACATGTTGGAAAAGTCATTCTCTTGATGCAGAAATCACAGAAACCAACTATTAGGTTTGTTTTGGAGTGTTTTTTGTATCATATATATGTTCAGTTTGTCTGTGAGCCTTCAAAAAAAAGTTCGGTTACCACAGTTTTTATCATGCAACCGAACTGTACCAAAGCATAATTTCTTAGGTAACGAACTATTCTCTGGAGACTCAAAAATTTGTTGTTGCACATGTTGGAAAAGTCATTCTCTTGATGCATAAATCACAGAAACCAACTCTTAGGTTTGTTTTGGAGTGTTTTTTGTACCATATATATGTTCAGTTTATCTGTGAGCCTTCAAAAAAAAGTTCGGTTACCATAGTTTTTACCATGCAACCGAACTTCACAGTTCGGTTACCAAAGCATAATTTCTTAGGTAACCGAACTATTCTTTGGAGACTCAAAAATTTGATGTTGCACATGTTGGAAAAGTCATTCTCTTGATGCATAATTTACAGAAACCAACTCTTAGGTTTGTTTTGGAGTGTTTTTTGTATCATATATATGTTCAGTTTGTCTGTGAGCCTTCAAAAACAAGTTCGGTTACCACATGTATTTATCATGTAACCGAACTTAGGGGTCCGTTTTGGTCGCAAGTTTTTGTTTCCTAACCGAACTTATAATTTTGAAATTAAAATGTACTTTATCTGACACAAATATAGTCCATAATTTTGAAATTAGAATGTAATATCAAGTAACGGCTAGTTTTATAGCCGTTATACACCTAAGTGGTATATATATGTGTCTCATAGTTAACATATTGTTTCAAAATCTCTTAAAAATGGTAGCTACTAGTCCTAAATTTACTCTAGATGAAGATCTTTCTCTTTGCAGAAACTACATATTATACTATCGAAAGAGGGGTGAAGAACGAAGAATGAATGGTATTATGAGTCAAAGTTATTGGGGGAAAATTCATGAGAAATTCTGCTCCGACACAACAAACCCTTATAACCATGATCATATAGCTTTGTTCATTCGATTTGTAAAGATTAGAGATAGAGTTGTGGAATTTATGGCTTTATTTCGTATTGTAAGGCGGTATCGACTTAGGGGTGAAAGATTCGACGAAATCATTTTAACATCAAAAAATGAATGGCGAAGATGGAAGAGAAAGGATTTAAAATATGAATATCATTTCCGCCTCCTTAAAGACTTTTTCATAACGCGTTTCGGATATTAAATGTTATGTAATTTTATTTTGGAAAGTCCTGTAAAAGTTCGGCATTGTCCTGTAATTTCGTTACCTAACCGAACTTCTGTCTCGTATAGTTTGGCATTGTCCTGTAATTTCGTTACCTAACTGAACTTATGTCTCATACAGTTCATCATTGTCCTGTAATTTCATTCCCTAACCGAACTTCAATGTCAAATTCAATAGTTAATATGTTAGGGTTTTGAACTAAACATTTCGGCAACCTGTTAATATTCATCAACCTAACCGAACACAATGTTCAGTTACCTGGTGAATTTTTTTAGGTTGTCGAACGGTACTGGAAAAAACAAAAGTGTCAAAAAAATAGGTGTTCGGCTACTCAAATATCTGGGCAGCTAACCGAACATCACTTCGGCAATCTCTATAATAATATGTGCCAACCGAACTATTATCTGGAAACTCCATAAAATACTAACATTTACTCAATAATTAATACCACTCTTCAAAAAACATAGTATTCCATTGATAAGCATACTTAGTTCCATTACATGTGTCATTTAATCATCATCAAGTGAAATTTGACCTTCATGTACAATTTCTTCCGACTTCTTCAAAGTATTCCACATCTCCATGTTAGGCTCATACATGATACACCAACCCAACATTCTATCCGGATTAAATGCAGGCCAATAAGAGGTTCCACATATTTGAGGCAATGGACAATCGGGTTTTAACCGTCCTATAAAGTGGTTGTAGTTAATCAATGCCATCACACATCTCCTTCGTTTGAGTTGCTCGACACATACGGTTGTTTTCGGGGTGAAGTTGAAACTAGCATATTTTGAGAAATAATGAACCACACAATTGAATGCCTCGGCGATTAAGTGTCCACATATAGGCATGCTCATCCAATAATCCGATGTCATCGGATGGCCCCCATGAAGACGACGTTGATACCTAACAAATTTCTCATTTAGACTACCCTCCCCATCGCACAACATTGTCTTGTAAAAGGCTGGATTCTTCTTTAGTTTGGACAACAACCTTTGCCTTATATGAGTGATTGCGCACCCATTATTTCGCTTCGCACCTTCGATGAAAGGCCCAAGTTGTTGATTTACAACATGAAAACCACAATTACCATCCAGAGGAACGTCGTCGGTGGAAATAACGTATTCTCTAATGTATAGAGGTAGCTCATTCAAATAGTCTTTATTTGGAGCCTCAACCTTCACGTCTAGGGAAGATGGTTGGATGGGGCACATTGGAGACTTAAGCTTCACGTCTACGGAAGATAGTTGGCTTGGTTGTGATGGACACATCGGACCTTTTTTCTTCAAATCTAGCTCACTTGTTTCGCCTTTATCCTCAATACTCCTACCCCGTTTGTTGGTTTTCTCCAAGTACATTGCCGCGGTATACTCATGGGCCGAAAGATCTCTAGTAAATGGGGTTTGCTCACTTTTCTTCTTACGTAACACCTTTGCATATTCTCTTAATTGCTTTTTAGTTTCTTTTTTGCTTGGTCTACCTTTGCGTTTGCCTTTTGACGGTTCATAAACATTCTCCGAAGTTTGTGGATATATGATTTTCCTCATTTGATCCCAAAAGATTTGTTTTTGGAGCTTGTTCATGCCACGATACATCTCTAGTACGGTTCTACCCATTTCGTTATCACCAAACTCTTCCCCGACTTCTTGTCCCTTTAGAGGAGGGATGAAACTTAGATGCTTCCAAAATGGATCAATGTCGCTTAAAGGGATTACGCCATGCTCGTAGTTGATTATCATATGGCGACAAGGTAGTCCCATAGACTTCTTCATGTTACATACACGCACCTCATCCGCCATGGTTTCCCACTTATCAATCAACTCAAATTCTATAATCAACAAATTCATACATTGCCGAGATACGTTGTAATGGATTCCCTTGAACAATGGGTGATCGGTATATTTTCCGTTCATTTTGAATATACGGCTTTTTTGGAAATTCTCTTTAATTCTATCAATGTCGCGCTTGAAGTAATTTTCCATAGAATTCCACACGGTTACAAAATTATCAACACATCCAAAGAGATTCTTCTTCAACTGATGGTGAGCCGACTCTACCAAACTTGTCGCTTGATTTCCCAAGTGTTTATATTGGTTAGTATAGGCATTAACAAACCTCTCTTGTGTGGTTCCAACCATTTGCGAAGAACATACGACACAACACCAGGGTAATCGGGAGTATCCCAATGGGCAATAAACTCCGCAAGATTTAGATGATACTCTTCCTCGATAACAGACCAACACAATGATTCCCATTCACCGTTGAAAGCAACCCATTTAGCGTAATTTACCTCGTATTGTTTTTCAACTTCCTCTTTTGCATCCGCTCGTTCACGTTCCGGTAGCATCTTAATCTCTTCATATCCTTTTTTCTTGGGTGGACAAATTATTGGCTTGCACCTATTTATCAAATTACACCATATATGGAACGTACAAAGCATATTATGTGCTAATGGGAACACTTCCTCTATTGCATTCATCAATGAGACATCATTATCCGTCACTATAACCCCGGGAATATCATCACCTCGGAAGATTGCCTTAACTTGTTTTAGTGCCCAATTGTAACTAGGTTCTTACTCATCTCTTAAGAAACAAAACACCACGGTAAACGGTGACTTCGTCGAAGTACGCCCAACAATATTCATGAAAGCATTGAGCCAATTGAACACTCGTCGGATGCGTAATAAAGAGTTGTGTTATAGCTCCTTCCGAATCCACATCCTTTTGAACCGCGTAGTTTTTCTCTTGGGACAAAAAAAAATAATTGTTGCATTACTTGTCTATCTCTTCATTCCTTCCTTCTAATTGTCTCAATTGCATTGTATATTGTGGACAAAGATGAGTGGTTATCCTTGTTATCCTCCTTTAGTATTTGGAGCATTTGAACCGGTGAAATACCCATTGTCCTCATTTTAGCTACCTTTTCCATCTCTTTAGAAGTTAGCTTTGCCGCCATGAAATGTCCTTCAAGATGCTCCGGACGAGGATGATTATGACAACCTTGCATAACCCTGTAGAGAACCCATCCACCCAAATCTTCATTGTAATTAAATGCAAGCTTGAATGGGAATTTAATCTTCTTTGAGAAAGTTTTGTTCTTCCTATTTGTCTTTCCTTTATAAACATAACCCTTCCTCTTGTGGCTTTTATCGGGATCACCGCTTCTCTCACAAACCATTTCAAAACGAGTTTTGCTTTCTCTCCCATTCAATACTAATACGCACATGTCTTTTTGTGCATGTTGTCTAGCCCAACTCTTTGCATCTTCCGGATTTTTGAATACCAAGTCATTCATGTAGTGATGGGATGTGTCATCGTACAAAATACCAACCGGGGAAGGTTGGTTTTCCATTGGTTCTATTGGATCACATGGAGCCTACAAGTAATAGCACAATGTCAATACCACAAACAAGAAACACTTACAATTTCGGCAATGTAAATTTTTTTATCGACCCTGCCGAACACAAAGTTCGGTTATGTAGTTTCCAGAAAAAATTTGTGGCCTAACCGAAATCGATCTTTATATTTTCTATGGTAAAGTTCGGCCATGAAAATGAAAAAATCGACTAAACCGAACCCTTAGGTTCGGTTACCTACTATCTATATAATTATTTTGCGATCTTGACGAACTTAAAGTTCGGTAACAGACGTAAAGTTCGGCAACAGACGTATTTAAATCAACTAAACCGAACTATGAACTGTAAACTCTATAAAAATAGTTCGGTTACATTTTTTTTGGAAAGACATAACCGAACTCTCAAAAACCTCCATTAAAATGTAGTTGCGTCTGCTAAATTTAATAACCGAACTACACATTCAGAAAGGTTCGGTTACCTATGCTGCAGACTAGATAACCGAACTAGGTTGACCTAACAGAATTTTTTTCCAGAAATTTTCAGTTTGGCCAAATTTTTGCACAATTCAAGCTACATTAACTAAATTTGAGACATACCTGAGTACCCATAGCTTCATCTTCAGGTTGTGGCTAATAAAATCCATCATTTGGTTCGTTAGCTTGAGTTTGGGGCAAAAAGCTTTCATTATCTAACAAATAACTCATTTCCGGATCATTAGAAGTATTGACAAATACACTAGGAAGTGAAGGGGGTTCTGATTCTGAGGATGAGATCATCACATGAATCACCCAAATCATAATTACTAAACTTAAAAAAAAGATTTTTTTGGTTCACCCATCTCCTTCTTCCTATTTCCTTCCTTCTTGTCTCTCAATAATAATGTTTATAACAAAACAATCCCATTTATAACTCACTAATCACTAATCACTAACTAATCAGTTTTTAATCATTACACTAACACTAATTAATCATCACGCTAACTAAGTTAATCTTCAAGGGTACAATTGGTATTAAAATAAAAATTAGATAAGGGGTGACTCCATATTACTTCCAATATCCACCCCAAAAATTTAAGAGTGATCCCCCATTTTTTGAGTAGTCCCAGAAAAACGGAAAAAAGGAAAATAATCTGATGAACAAATGTTGAGCCCAGGAGTGAAGGCCCGGGTGCTACCCAGTTTTATTTTGAAAAGAGGTTAATCATCGGTACGGTAAGTCGGTAATCACTAATAAGGAAGAGAAAGAGAGAAAGAGAGAAAGCGGAGAGGGAGGATAATGGTGAAAGATTTGGACGGATTGACAGAAGATGAAAGGAAAGCATTGAGAGGTAGTAAATTTGCTCCACTTCCTCCACCACCAAAATCTTCTTTGAAGACTCAACCTAGGTAATAACTTCTCCACTTTTCAATCTATTTTCTTTTTCCGCTCTATGTATCTGAATCTGGTAATTCAGTTTGAGGTAAAAATAATTCTATTTTGTCACTGGTTCTTAGTTAGATTATCTTGAAATTTATTAGGGAATGTTTGATTGAGCAATCCTTTGTATCTTAGTTAGGTTCTAAGTAATGTGAAAACCCTAAGTTAGGTTTTCAATAGAGGAAATATACCCAATTTTGGAGTATTAATAACTAGAAGATTAATCTGACTTATTAAGTTGTTGGAAGTCTTAAAAATCAAAATTTTAGAGGGTCACCCATGTTTTTATTTCATTCATATTAACCATCATACTTAATACCAGTTCGTCACTAATCTTCCCTGACGAAAAGAGAAGTAAAATGTACCTGTTATAACTTATATCACTTCTTCTGCTCAATCTTACGAATAATGTTACAACTCTGGAATATATCCTTATATGCATGTGATGGTGCGTGTAACCCACCAGCGTAGAGTCATAAATTAGTGTTCCTGTTTCACTCATAATCATCATCCGTCTTGAGAAAGATTCTCTACTATCTACATCTTGAACCATCAAATGTACAAGATTTGTGTTTTTCTTAACTCTTGAACGATGATCCAATAGATATTACATGTGTTAAAAGTTGCCATATTTTAGTGCTCGGTGTATAACTATTACAGCAGATAAATTCGTGTCGTATAAGAGACCAAGATGCTTAATCTCTGAGATTTTAATACTACTAGTGACATCAAGCTTGCTTGGATAAAGGGATAGCATCAGACATGCTAAAGCTACTATGGTCTACAAACAGCAGAACAAGGGAAAATAAGAGAAAAATGAGTGGTCCTTTCGTTGAATATTGTTGTGATCAGTGCTATATATATTATACTGTTTTAGTCATTTCACGTGGCGTATTTGCAATCATGGTTCTTTCATCAAACTTCTGTAGTTGTTGATGTTTCTGTCAGGCTTTCGAATTTATTTTCATTTTGTTTTTTCTTCTTTTCTACTAGGCTTGCGCACCCAGGTGGACCTATAGCTACAAACAAAGCGGCTGCTTTAGCAAAATTTCTTGAAAGAAAACTGCAGGAGCCAGATGGCTTGGCTTCTATAAATCCAGCTCTTATTGAACGTGCTGTCAAAAATGCGAAAGACACAGTAAAAGCTAGTAATCACGTGTTTCTTTTGCTGTCGCACGGTTCTATTGTTTCCATTAATTATTTGATATAGTGTTTATCTTATATAGACACATAACTATGTTTCCTCTCAGCGGCACAACACCTCTTAACTGTAGAGCATCCGGGACTGGGATTGTATGGGGGTTTCATGATATAAAGTCCATCTGCATTTGGGTCTGTCTCTGATTTTTCTTGTTTTCTTTCTGTTATTTAGGTGGATCTTCGAGTTCGGGATATGTAATTCGGCATGTTTCCTCCTTTGGCGACTCAGAGGTGCTTCATTTTACATTACCTACAGTCAAGTTCCAGCAGAATTGCCAACTTGTTAACATTTTTGAATGGGGTTGTAGAATTTGCAGGATTCTGATGAAGAAATTCCGAGAAAAACGAAAGATAAAGCATCAAAAGTCAAGCTTAAAGGACAGAAGCTGAAGAAAAAGAAGAAAAAAAAAGGCAAAACAATAGAGGGGGATTCATTGACAGGGCCTGTGTTCACATGATATAACAGGCATTTATAAAACCTTTGGATTATTGGATCCCAATACAAAAATGGATTTGATCTTCTCAATTTTGTCAGCTCTTATCCGGGTACTCAGGACAGGACTTGGACGTTTCAACTTTTCTTTCTCTCAGGCGTGATTTCTCTCTTCCCCTTCCCTAGCGACCTTGAGAACGAAGGGGAACTGATGAAATTAAAGGTTTCATACTGTATTGATTATCCAATTAATATTTCCATAGTGGTTTATATTGGTTTCTCAAGTCAACTAGTAAGTTTTTGTTTTTTGAAGCATAACTAGTAAGTTGATTAACTTGATATACAGGGGGAAGTTTGGATACTATTTGCTTACACCACAAAACTTTCTGTAAAACTATAATCCTTCATCATAAAATATCTTAGAAATTGGAGTACTAATTGTTCCCTCGCCTCTATAAACCTCAGCTCCCTCGGGGCTTTCTATGTGATATAATTTTTTTTTCCTTTATTACCTTTTTTTTTGGGGGTCAAATTAACCTGGCATTTTTAGGGGCGACCCTAAAAGAATTAGGGGCGACTTTTTTATTCCCAACCCATATACACCGTTAAGGGATGTCCAAAAATGCGGAGAATACGTTAATGCCCTTACATAATCGGAAGCTATTTTGTGCCCGATTATTATCAAGCAATCGGAAGCTTAGTAACGATATTATACTACCGATTAATATCGATTTTGTGCCTAACGCGCATCTGGCTTGTATAACAATCGGTAGGAAAAACAACCTCACGAGACTACCGATTGTTAAAGTATAGAAATAAGAAATCTTTTGATACATTCGGGGTGAAATTTGGGGCTCCTATATAATCGGACGAATAAAAAAATGTCTAAGCTAACGATTTAGGGCTTCCCATAATCGGGATGGTAAAAGTACCAATTCCTACCGATTATGGTAGATTTCAAATTTCCTGCAATGAAGGATTATAGAAAAAACTCATTTTGGGGCAACCTATAATCGGTAGGTTGGGTAATCTATTTATCTTCCGATTATGGCTACATCCAAAACACGAACCAGATGGTTATGGTCGGCTCTGTACCTTCGAAACTATGGAATTTGTCAAAGGTTCAATTTGGGGCTTCCAATAATCAGTAGGTTATAAGTAACCCCCTTTACCGATTTTGGGCTACTCATCAATCGGTATCTAATGAGGTGGTATTACCTACCGATTAATAACCGTTTGACGGATAAAACCAAAGTCAACCTAAATTCATTCCATTTCATTTTCTTTTCAACTTCAACTTCAACTCTTCTTCTCCTCTTTCCTTCCGATTGCAGAGAGGAAAACTCCCCCCTCTCCTCGCTATACATCGTTCATCGTCGAATCGAATCATCGTCGATTATTCTCTATAAAGATGAAAGAAAAGGAACGTAAGAAAGCTCGAACCAAAAACTTAGTGCGCGGTGAGGATCCGAATATTGGATTGCATGCCCGTAATAAAGAGGTTTTAACTCACGAACCCGAAGAACACGAAGAAGATGAAGTCCCTAATGTAGGTGATACTGATAGCCAAACTCTCAAGCAACTTGAAATGGCGCCGATTAGGTAAGATTCTACCATTAATTTGGTTTATATTGCTTCAATTCGACGAATCTATGTTTTTTTTTTAGGGTTTTCGGTTATTACCCAGATTCGGTAGGTTAGGTATTGTTTTAAGCTTACGATTGTGGCCGAATATTCGGTAGGTTAGGTATTGTCATATTCGGGTGGTAAATATTTAGGTTGCCTACCGATTATAGAACGTTTTTCATTACTGAGGCCTAAATCGATCATAATCGAAAGTTAATTGTGTTTTTGCCTTCCGAATATACTAGGGAAGAACAAGTATTAGAGACGCAATAATCGTGTGATATCTTTTGTAATTTCCTTCTGATTGTTTAGGATGAACCACTTGAGTAATTTCTGGACACAAAGTGATGCATATGCGGTAGAAATTAGTTTTGTGAGGCTTCCGATTGTGATGCATTCGGAAGGGTTGACTTTTTATGACTTTCGATTATTGGTATTCAGAGGGTTATGTTGAAATTTAGATTCCGATTATTGTGTGTAGATAAACACATTCGAACACCAAACATTTTATTTTGTTTCCGATTATACGTATTCGGTAGCTTTAGGTGAACTGATATTTACGATTGAGTGTAATCGGAGGCATTTGGTTTACTCAACCAACCGAATATATAGATTAATAACTTGTTGTACTTTCTTTTGTTGTTTAGGGAAGGGCGAGGTAAAAAATAGAAGATGCAATTGTCTCAGCTAGTGCAAGGAAGGATAGGCGTCAGAACCTGACAGCTAGTGCAAGGAGAGCTAGGACTGCAAAAGCCGCTTCAAGTGCTCAAGATGGAACTCAACAAGCAAGCCAAGAAGTTATTCAACCTAGTGCCCCTCAATCAGAACCGGTTCAAGAAGGTGTTCAACCAAGTGCCTCTCAATCACAACTAATCCAATAAGGTGTTCAACCAAGTGCCTCTCAATCACAACCAATTCAAGAAGGTGTTCAACCAAGTGCTCCACCATCACAACCAGAAGTAGGACAACCTAGTGGTGCTCAAGAAGAAGGAGAAGCCGAAAAGAAAAATCCTCCTCGAAAGAAAGCGAAACACCTTGTCCCAGATGAACTGAAGGTGAAGGATATTACAAAAGGTGTAATCCTTGGGCTGCGGGAGGATGGAGGAGAATTGTTATTTGGATACAAAGAATCCCGGGGCCACGAAATATATGAAACCGAGGTAACGATCGTATCCATTTTATTAACCTATTATGTTTTTCTTCGTAATACACTTAAGGGTTATAGTTTTAGGTTATTCTAATTTTATTTTTAACTTGTCATGTGTTTAATAGTATCATTCCGATGCGGTTCGTTTACTCAAAGCGACCGCCGCACCAACAAAAATGCTAGATTGGCCTTTGAAGGATGAATGTGAAAGGTTCAAGACCATTATTACAAATTCAGGGTTGGCTGATGCTGCGGAGAACTCAATGTTGGAACATGACCGGGTGGCTATATCGGCGTTTGTGGAGAGACTTTATCCTGAGACCGACACCTTCCATATGCCGTTTGGGGAGATGACGATAACCTCAGATGATGTTGTGCATATTCTTAAACTCCCCGTCCATGGCAAGGGTGTTAGGGATGAGTTCACTAAGCAGTTGGAATGGAGGAAACTTTATGATCTGACTAAGAAGTGTTTGGGTTGGGATGAAGAAACATCAACAACTGAGTTCAACAGATGCATGAAGTATAGAACTAGACAGTTAAACATGGGTACTCTGATGGATATGTTCAAGGGCACCAAGGAAAAAGAAGAGAAAGAAACTTTAACCGATGAGCAAGTCAACCACGCGGCCACCGCATATCTCCTATGTGTATTGGGATGTGTCATTTTCCCCAATCCCAGTGTCAATCGGTTCGACGCCAACCTTTTACAACTTCTGGATCCTCTCGATAAAGTGCATGAGTACTCATGGGCCACGGCATGCCATGCGTGGTTGATGGAAGAGTTGAGAAAGGCGTCGAGGCTTGGAATTAGCCAAGTGGCCGGGAACGTGAGTCTACTACAGGTATTGTTTATTAACTCTACATACTTGGTTATTTTTTTTATTTTTCTACCATTGAAGAATAAATTTCCTAATACTTGCAAAAATGACAATATAGACATGGATCTTTGACCACTTCCCTATCTTGGGATTGGCCATTGAAAACCCAGCGTGGGCGCAAGGTGACCCTAGAGGAACAAAGTACGTCTTCAATGACAACCATTCTAGGACGAAGGAGCGTGGCTGATTCGCTTGAGGGAGATTTTGGACTCACTTAATGCCCAAGACGTATGCTTTGATCCATACAAGGAAGACCGAGCTGCTGGACATATCGCGGGTCGGTCCTATTTGGCACTTTATTTTGGACCGTTGTGGCACCCCACGGGATATGTGATGCACAATGCCTCAAGGGTGATGCGACAACACGGTTTTGTACAAGGTATACCAAAGGACCAAATCCATGACAATTTCACTTTGGAGCTGGAGCACTGCAAGTCTGATAAAGATTCTATCAGGGTGGTTCACAAGGGTTCACCATCCTGTAAATTCCATTGGGATAGAAGGGAGCATTACTTGATCAACCAAGGAAGGGCAGCCAACCAAGGTTTTGAAAATGCTCCCAACTATATGGATTGGTACCTAATGTTTCTCATCTTCATGTAATCTGGTGATCTTAAAGCAAAGCCCGATTCATACAAGAGTATCCTCAAAGAGAAACATGCGGGTTTTGATAGATTGGTACGTATTGTTTTATTAATTTAGTTTAATATTATGGGTCAAAATAGAGTAATAACCGTTTGATGGTATGATATGTTTTAAAACAAAGGAGCAGTTCAAGCGTTTGTCCAAATGGTGCACCGATTGCATAAAGTCCGGAGAGCCTGTGTCAATTGAGAAGATAAAAAAGCACCAACAGTTGATTGATAACGTTGACAATGAGGATTATGCATCTCGGTTGGGAAAAATTGCAAAAGAAACCTACAACCAAGGTGAACAAAAGAACTCTAAGGCCATCGAGCACTCAAGTTGATGAAACCAATGATGATGTTGGTCCAAGTCGTAGAGGTGGTAAAGGTCGCAAAATCCAAGCAAAAAGGAACAAGTAAACTTTCGATGTTGTAAACTCTCGATGTTTTTTCGTTAACTTTATGGATAACTTTGTTTATGTTGGATTATGTCGGATTATGTCGTTTTCAAAGTTTGTGTCGGATTATTAGTTGTTACGTTATGTTTATGGATTATGAATGGTTATGTTGCTATGTTTATGCATTTAACGATGACTCGCAAGCGAATCACATGAAGAGACATGAAAGTGTTGAATTTTGGAACACAATCGGAAGATAAGTTTATATATGAACCTACCGATTCTGGGGATGTTGCATTTTTTAGTCAGAATCGGTAAGGTTATACGTTATTAACCTACCGATTCTGGGGATTTTGCAAAATATTTTGTCAGAATCGGAAGATTTCTAATATACTTTGCCTTCCGATTATTCTACCAAAAAACAACTATGGTTTCTGGAACCAAACAACACCTTAATCGGAAGGTAAATTTTCACCTTGACTTCCGAATAATATTAATCTGTAGGTTTAGTTTTTGTTAATTTCCGATTATTCTGTGTGAATGAAGTTATGTTTCCTGGAACCAAATAACACCATAATCGGTAGAGTTAGTTGACCAATAAGATAACCGAATATTTTAATCGGTAGAGTTAGTTGACACATAAGATAACCGAATATTTTAATCGGTAGTTTGTGTAACAAAATACGCTTCCGTTTATTTATAATCGGAAAGTTTGTATATTAATAATCCTCCGATTACATCCATTACATAAAGTTCAAACGACCTTAACCTTACAATTTCGTCAAAAGCACCTAAATCCATACTCCTAATTGACCATAAAAATATTAAAAAAGATCATAACGTCCAAACACCACAAAATTGTCCCTCTTGATCTTGTAACATCCTTCATGTTCAAATCGTTTCCCGTAGAGGTCCATATACCGACGATCGCCAAGATCTCTCTCGAAATTACGAATGAGTAACAAGTTAGTACTAACGTATGTTAATGTGAGTCGGAGTTATAAAGATACTTACTCGTTTTTCATACGTCCACCAAGAAAAAACGTCCCTGAAAATCGTTCTTCATCTTCAAGTTTGTCAATCTCCTTGTCGACCGCCTTCTTTCTCATCTTAATGTCATTGGATGATCTTCGAATTCGATTACCATCTAACGCCTCAAATACCATTAAAATACGGTTCCATAACTGCTCTTCGAATTCCCGTTTGTGGAGCTTGTGAACACGATCATGAGCAGTTACCACAACCCACGCTCTATAAATAGCACAATCTTCTTCTTCGGCAAAAGCAATATCCATGTTTTTGGTTTTCAAAATTAGAAATGAAGAGAGGAAAGAGTTTGGTGCAATTGGGGTGATATATATGAGTTTCTTTATATAGGTTTAGGTTCCAACTGCTCTTTTTCTTTTTCCCAAAAACTCCAACGGCTATTTCTGAAATTTGGTTTAAAATGCCAGGCTAATTTGACGAAGGTTGAATGTGGAGAAACCAATAATCGGTAGGCATTTTAGTTAGAATATCTACCGATTATGGTATCTTTCAAAATTTGAATTTGGGGCAACCTATAATCGGTAGGTTGTGGAACCTATTTGGCCTACGATTATGGTTACATCCAAATCACGAACCACATGGTTATGCCTGGCTCTGTACACTCAAAACCTATGGAATTTGGCAGGGGTTCGATCTGGGGCTCCTTAAAATCGGTAGGTTGTTAAGTTGGATAGACTACCAATTATGGTAGATTTCAAAATTCATCACATGAAGGATTTTAGAAAAACTCATTTTGGGGCAACCTATAATCGGTAGGTTGTGGAACCTATTTGGCTTACGATTATGGCTACATTCAAATCACGAACCACATGGTTATGTCCGGGCATTGTACACTCAAGGGAGGTGGAATTTGGCAAGGGTTCGATGTGGGGCTCCTTATAATCGGTAGGTTGTTAAGTTGTTAACTCTACCGATTATGGTAGATTTCAAAATTCATCACATGAAGGATTTTAGAAAAAACTCATTTTGGGGCAACCTATAATCGGTATGTTTTGGAAACTATTTGGCCTACGATTATGGCTACATCCAAATCACGAACCACATGGTTATGCCTGGCTCTGTACACTCAAGGGAGGTGGAATTTGGCAAGGGTTCGATCTGGGGCTCCTTATAATCGGTAGGTTGTCAAGTTGGCAACGCTACCGATTATGGTATATTTCAAATTCCCTTACATGAAGGATTTTAGAAAAAACTCCTTTTGTGGCAACCCATAATCGGATGGTTTGGTAATATATTTAACTCCCGATTAACGCTGCATCCAAAACACGAACCAAGTGGTTATGGCTGGCTGTGTACACTCAAAACCTATGAAATATGGCAAAGGTTGGATCTGGGGCTCGTGACCGGTTGTCAGCCGACACAAATATAATTACACTTTCTTACTACTCAAAATATATAATGAAGCAAGGGCAAGAAAGGATCGATCCCACAGAGAGGTCTAGGTTGTCAAATTGTTTCGGTTTCCTATATAAAACACCGGGGGGTTTGCTGATTTTTATATACTAAAATAAAATAAAAGCAAAACAAATAAAAGTAAACACGCAAATCAAGGATGTGAAATATTGGATAAAGGTTTCATCTTCAATTGTAAACAAGTTTATGAATATATGAATATAATTCGTATTTAATCTCGCTATCATCAAAAGCCCTAGAATATCTTATTGCAAGAATACTCCATAAATTTCCTAAGTCATCAACACACACATTAGAGCCGCGTATGTGAATTCTCGCCTAAAGAATAACCTAACGCCTTGCGCTAATTAAGTTCAATTCCTAGAGCATTAAGTTTAAATAGGCTAATCAATGCAATTGTAATACATTGCGCAAACAATTCGAACAAAGGTCAATTTCTCGCATATGAATACAAGGATGTATCACTACAAACTAGAATCATATCATGCTACTCGTATTCAAGGTTATCGCTCGATGAAAACCCTAAAATAGCTATAGATATGGATGTGAGTTCAATCAATTCTAGACTTAACTAAACAAACATTCAATCATATTGCAATACATCAATCATGCAATTATTATAACCCGTAGAAATCAAACGATAATATTGAGAGAAAACTAATTCATAAAAATCATAACTTGGTTGCAAAATCCAACTACATCTTCAACCAATAATAAAAACTTAGTTACTCATGGCATAGAAGTTCATAACAAGAAGAAAAAGAAAATACTTCATGGTTCTAAACCCTAGAAAACAAGTAGAAGTCTCCCTCCGGAGATATTAGGTTTAGAGAAAGAGTTTTCTATATATATGCTTCTCCCATTCCATAAGGATACTCCTTCCAATATTAGGTCTTCTCAAAACCCATCTCCAAGTGGTCCACCAAGCCCATGTGTGAGAAAACCCATGTAGAAAATGTGTCCAAAAATACGTCGCCGGAAAACTCGGGATTGTGGCTGGAATTCGGCTTAATAGTCGCTTGGAAGGTATCTCAGTGACCGGAAAAATCCACCCTGGCCACCGGCCCACTTGTCGGGTCAAATCGGTCAACTCGGTCCCCGATCACCGAGTCAAACCGGTCAACTCACCTGAGTCGGTAGCCAAGTCTAAATCGTAGGTCGAGTAAAAGTCTAACTGGGTTAGACCGAGTCCGAATAAGACATGCCTAGGCCATTTTGCAAACTTGCACAGGCCATAATCTTCTACAGCTCCATGATTGCGCACCATTCATACTCAGCCTCAGTTTCACAGTCCATCTCCATCTCCCTGTTCTTCTCAATTGCACTTCATACATTGCAAGACCACAATCTCTCGTAGCTCCTTCACATCTCGGTTCACCGCCACAATTGTGAACCCTTGCCAATGGCACCAAAGAAGACAAAGACCATCCTCATTCTCCTTTAATGCGACTCCCCGTTAACCTACAATTCAACCATCTCCAAATCACTCTCTCGCAATTGAACAAATGTCTAGAGCCTACAACAACAAGCAATCCTGGGAACCCAACTCAACCTCGAGGATCAATGGCAGCAGTCACAATACAAAACCATCCTCATACTCGTCTTTGGCTTTAGTCTCTTCTCGCCCATGACCAACATCCTTGCACTGCACCCGCACTCTGCCAATTCCATCATCACTGCCATTCTTGACTTCATTACAGCTCACACAAACCTGCACCTAACATTCATCTAAATCCCTTTCAATTGCGACTTCTGCACACCAATTGCAACTCAGCCACCACTTGTTGCAGCTCTTCAATCCTATAGCTTCAAGATCGATCCACCACTCATCACCATCTCCATAGGCTCATTCAACTCCAAACATCACTTGCACCCTTTAGCCGCACCCGTAACAATGACAGCTCCATCTCTTATCACCGCACTTCTTCTCACCTTGAATTTCCACACGGACCACCTTCAAATGCAGTTCAACAACCAACACTTGAACTGCAACTCCACCAGAGCTACTACCACCTGCAATCTCAATTCTCTCTCAGCTCAGACCACCATCAGACTCCAACCCTGTAATCTCAAACCATTCACAGTCCAACGCCAGCCTTCAACACACATTCTGCAGCTCCCAGTAAATCACCAAGATATATGTCTTTCATAACCCCCAGCTTCCTTATTGCTCAATAACAGCTTCAGATTCCATGGCATCACATCTTCTCAATCTTCCTCTCACCCTGTCTGATCCATACCACCACCTGACACCACCTGCATCTTCTCTTCTTTCACAGACCCATGCAAACTCCAATCCATCTCTTGTTCTTATTTGTTCACAGCCCATACCAACCACACCTGGCACTTCACTATAACTCCATTACTGCCACCAGATCCAACAACTGCAGCTGCAACCAATGAATTCCTTCTACAGCTCCTGCAATTTCAACTTGAGCATAACCTTGCACAGCACCAGACCATTCATACAAAGCTCCAGCATCCATCATCACCATTCTTAGCAGACCTGCAAAGCCCCATACTGCACATCAACACCAGCTCTGCCTTTCTACCAGCTCACCACAATATCAAACCACCATGAATCTCTCAAACCCTTGAATCTCAAGTTCCAACTCCAGCTGCATTTCCTCTATCTAAGCCTCTGCCATCTCAGTACCGGATGAAGCTCAATTATAACCTAAACATACATCTGTTTCAACCCATTGCATCCATTGCAATTGTAACTCAGAATTCCAATCAACCCATTGTTCTTGAATTTCCACCGATTCTTGCAAACAACCCACCAGAAGAAGGCTATCACCACCTGCAGTTTCAGCTCCATCTCCCCCATGGGTTCAACAATGACTCAAATCTCCCTTCATTCCTCTCTGAAATCCATAATATACTTCTCAAATTCAACCATCAACACCAAATGCGACCAAACCCCTCTTGAAATTAAACCCACCTTCCTCTCAAATTCAGGTCATCTCTTGATTTGAAATCTTAATTACCAGAGAATCAAACCCATCTCAAATTCCATTTCGATTACCATCATACCTTCTCTGTGATTCCAATTCACCAAACCCCGACCGAGAACTCGTAACATCTCCATCAAACCCTAGCTTAAGAAATCAGTTCTTTCTGTGTTTGAGAATATTGTTTCATTTCTTCTAACGATCATCTCCACCACAGTCGCCTCCATTTCATAACTCTCCGCTGTTGTTCTCAATTTTCATGGCTGATGCTCGGTTATTCTCTCCTGGTTCAGGTGAATGAGATGATTGAAATGAATGAGAGAAAGTTTTCTCTCGATTTAGTTTTTAGGGTAAGGTTGGATAATGACACCCGGTCACCCCTGATAAGGGCTACTCAACTTGGCAACCCCCTAACCATTGCTGGTTGCCTTTTAATATTCCTCCCAAAAGAGTTGCCCCTTAACCTTGACTGGGCTCCAGATAGTGTTCGCCCCTGAAATGACAATTTCGCCCTTTGGCTCAATTTGGGTGATTTCCGCTTCTTTTCCTCCGTGCGACTCCAGAGTACCTAATAACTCAAAACCACGCGTAAAGTACATAATTCACAAGAAAAATAGCAAAGAAAGCGTAGCTACTATATAGTAAATTAGGTGTTTTAGACACCTATCAGATTCCCCCACACTTAGACTTTGCTAGTCCTCGAGCAAATCAAACAAAATAATTCAAAAAGATACATACAACTCCGTGTCGTCGAGGCTACGGTCACTTTTAGCATAAATAACAAGCCTTTAAACCCCTAGGTGTCCCTAGTGGACGAGTTATAGTCTCGTGAGGGTTTACTAGAGATATACCCACAAAACCTATTTTTCCAACTTACTAGTTCTCCGTAATAATAGCATCCAACGCGCTAAGTAGACATAGAGATTCTGCACACTAGTCATAAGAAGTTAGACACATAAATGAACACAATCTCATCCTTAAAAGTTGAGAGAGAAATAACCATCCCTTCTCGACAAAAATTCGGGTTCGGAGTGATCAAAAGTCTCGACTCTGCCTCACAAGAAAGGGTTTTATGAATTTGCGCTCAATAATAAACAGCTTTTTATGGGTCACACATGTGTCCAGGTTGGAATGAAGAGAGAATCCTGCGACACGTTGAATGGTAGGAAGGTAAAACCCTCCGAAATATTTTGAAAACCCACATCTTTTATATATTTTTGAAAACCCATTTTTCTGATGATCTCTTCGAAAGGAAATCAACCATTTAATGAAGGTGGGAATATGCTTACTCACCTCGTTATCCGTTCGGCGTGCAGCTAGCACCACTCTCACAGCATCCATAGAAACGTCTTCGGTCTTCTATCGGTGCCTTCAACTCTTGATGATAACTCTTGAACTTCGTAGAATCTTGACAATGTAACTCTTTCCTCTAATTCCTAGTCGCTTGAAACTTCATTATAGATATTCCTTCTTTCCATTGGCTTTATTGAAAAAATACAAAACTAAACCCAAAATTTCTTTTTTTTTTTCATTTTCTCTTTTTTTTTTATTTTTTTTTCTAATTTTCGTTTTTTTTTTTTTTTTTTTTTTGAATAAGAAATAAAACAAATACAAAAATAAAAATAAAACAAAATAATAAAAACTATTAACAAACCTAAACATTTTTCTCTTGTCTCTTTTTCTTCTTCTTCTTTTTTTTTTTTTTTTTTTTTTTTTTTTTTTTTTTTTTTTTTGAGACAAGAGAAAGTAAAATACAAATAAAATAAAATACAAAGGCCATGGTGTAAGTACTTTACCACTTGATTCTTCACAACTTGTATGTCTTGATATCATAAACTTCTCGAACTCTCATCTTGATAATTTTCACACTTTTTTTTTTATTGTTGCCTCAAACGTCTTCAACTTTCCTTGTAGATTTGTGATGCTCCTCTTGTTGATGATGATGGTGTTTCTATGGACCTCGTTGGTGTAGAGAGAGATAAGGTGGATGGTGCTAACTTCGAACAAGATTACAAGTGGTATGTAAGTTAGCAATTCGATGTCACCAACACGATTGACAAAAATAGCACTCAAGAGATCAAAATAGTGCTTCTATGGTGGGAGGTTGGACAGCTCACCATTCTCGCCTTAATTTACGTACGGTGACACACACTCTAAAAGCACAAATTTAGACAGTATAAAGAATTGAAGGTCGGTGCCTCACATTATGTAACATGGGTAGTCTCCACTATAGGGGATCACTACTTAATACCGAATTCAGTCTGCACCTTATTTTCCACTGGCATGGTTAAATCCAACTTTAACTCTCATACAATTAAGAAACCCGATCATGTTCTCTGTCATCTCTAAGTTCGCCACTATTATGAGATTCTCGATGTAATCTTAGCGACATGTATACTATGTGACTCTAAACTAACTACAAGTTGGAAGTTTCTTATTCACTATTTACAAAAAAAATTGAAAATTTTGACTCAAAAAGGCTAAAAACTCTATATCCAAAAGACTCCCCCACACTTAAACTTCACATTGTCCTCAATGTGTAAAACCGAAAATTCTGAATTCTGACGTAACAAAGAGATAAAACGCAAAAACTGTACAAATTGGTAAGGAATTTGGAAAACTCCATTTCACAAAAGTTTTTCATCTACGTGTTTTCTACAAAGTTTCAAAAGGGCACATTGTTTCGATAAACGGTATGACAGTTATGGTCTCTGGACTGAATTACGTACAGTCTGAATTTTTCTGACGAAAAGGTATTCGTCATAATTCTCTTCTAAGATAGATTCCGGACTCAATGAAATTAAACATGGGGATGCAAATATGATATGAAAACTATAAAAAAAAAAAAAGGGACTAAAATACAAAACCTATGGGTTGCCTCCCATTTAGCGCTTAGTTTAAAGTCGTCACCCGACTCTTTGTTATCGTCCATATACCAACAATCCGAAAATCTGAGGATCCTTCCATAGAACCTGTTTTGCAAACACTAGCTTCACACAAATATTAGTACAATAAAGCAAAAGTGAAGCTATGAACCGATAAAAGCTTCCCCCACACTTATTCTTGTCCACACTTGGGAGTGTATAAAGAATATAGAAGTCGGGTACTTCCACGGTTTCTTGTTCACCTGCATAGTATGAGAATCAAGTATCTCTAATGGCGGAAAACAAGAAACAAAGTCATTCAACAATATTCTCGAAGCACATACATTCAAACCAATAAGAGGTAAAGGAGAAGAAACAATAGGCAACGGATTAGACAAACCTTGCACAATCTCTTGTATCACGGAATCCTCTTCATCCTTGAAAAATTCAAGTGAATAATTCACCTCATTTGTATCATGGTCCTCTATCAAACCTTGCAACCATTCTTCGTCCGTTTCTGCCGTAACCAAAGTGTCGACATAAACATCATCATTATAATCATTTGCAAGCTCAATTGGGTCTTCCACAATATTGTTCATAACCGTCTCATTCTCAACATGCTCCTCTTCATTAGACTCGTACCTTGTTGCAAGGAAATTTGGTAACACACTAGTTTCATCATACTCATGTACCTTTTGAATAGGTATTTGATCATTATAAAGATCAAGAGTTGAGTCTACTACACTAATGTCATCAAATATTTCCAAAGGTTGGTCCTTTTCAACACAATCATCTTTACCGCAAAAAGACTCCATTGTACACTCCTCGGGGATGCCACCATAAATTGGTTCATGCGATGTATGTTCATAGTAATCATCATCACTATCATAGTCAACATAAGATTGGTTCTCGCTGAATTTAGTGTTGCTAATCTCGAACTCATCCTTTTGAATAGGTGAATGATCATTATTACGATCAAGAGTTGAGTTAACTACACAATTATCAAAGAAAGTCCCCAAAGGTTCGCCTTTTTCAACATAATTATTCATTTCCTCCTTGTATTCTTCAATGCCTTGTCTTAAAGTGGAAACACCTCTTTGAAGCTCTTGGAGTGATCCATCCAAATTTTGAAAATAGTGTTCCATTTGTTGGTAAAGCTCATTTGACAAAGAAAAAGTAGAATTACTTACTTCAGTATTGTTAGGCCAATTATATTCCCTTTGAATGGGTGAATGATCATAACTACGATCAGAAATTGGGCCAAACATACTATGAGCACATTCGGTCGATGAAATTGGTTCCACGCTTGGTTGTCTACAAATTGACTCCATGCTGTCCATAAATTGTTGCATTTCATCTACCAAACTAGAGGAAAAATTGATAGGAGCACAAGTATCATCCCCTCTTTGTGGTTGCTCACTTACATACCCACCGTAAGAAGGTTGGAATGTATGAGAGTAACTAAAAGGGTACGTGGAGTATGGATCATAACCAAAGGATTGATTTTGATTGTACTCCCCGTAAGGGTGATAGTTTTCATGTTGTTGAGGTTGAAAGCCGTATTGATTGCTCCAATATGCTCCGTCCATAGAAATCGGTACCTGAAACGAGATTCTCAAAACTCGGTTAGAAACCAAAGAATAAGAAAAAGTAAAACAAAAATAAGAAACCAAAAACAATTAACAACCGCTGCCTCCCCGGCAACGGCGCCAAAATTTGACCGGTTGTCAGCCGACACAAATATAATTACACTTTCTTACTACTCAAAATATATAATGAAGCAAGGGAAAGAAAGGATCGATCCCACAGAGAGGTCTAGGTTGTCAAATTGTTTCGGTTTCCTATATAAAACACCGGGGGTTTGCTGATTTTTATATACTAAAATAAAATAAAAGCAAAACAAATAAAAGTAAACACGCAAATCAAGGATGTGAAATATTGGATAAAGGTTTCATCTTCAATTGTAAACAAGTTTATGAATATATGAATAGAATTCGTATTTAATCTCGCTATCATCAAAAGCCCTAGAATATCTTATTGCAAGAATACTCCATAAATTTCCTAAGTCATCAACACACACATTAGAGCTGCGTATGTGAATTCTGCCTAAAGAATAACCTAACGCCTTGCGCTAATTAAGTTCAATTCCTAGGAGCATTAAGTTTCATAAATAGGCTAATCGATGCAATTGTAATACATTACGCAAACAATTCGAACAAAGGTCAATTTCTGCATATGAATACAAGGATGTATCACTAAAACCTAGAATCATATCATGCTACTCGTATTCAAGGTTATCGCTCGATGAAAACCCTAAAATAGCTATAGATATGGATGTGAGTTCAATCAATTCTAGACTTAACTAAACAAACATTCAATCATATTGCAATACATCAATCATGCAATTATTATAACCCGTAGAAATCAAACGATAATATTGAGAGAAAACTAATTCATAAAAATCATAACTTGGTTGCAAAATCCAACTACATCTTCAACCAATAATAAAAACTTAGTTACTCATGGCATAGAAGTTCATAACAAGAAGAAAGAGAAAATACTTCATGGTTCTAAACCCTAGAAAACAAGTAGAAGTCTCCCTCCTGGAGATATTAGGTTTAGAGAAAGAGTTTTCTATATATATGCTTCTCCCATTCCATAAGGATACTCCTTCCAATATTAGGTCTTCTCAAAACCCATCTCCAAGTGGTCCACCAAGCCCATGTGTGAGAAAAACCCATGTAGAAAATGTGTCCAAAAATACGTCGCCGGAAAACTGGGATTGTGGCCGGAATTCGGTCGGAAGGTATCTCAGGTGACCGGCAAAATCCACCCCACCGGTCCACTTGTCGGGTCAAATCGGTCAACTCGGTCCGGATCATCGAGTCAAACCGGTCAACTCACCAGAGTCAGTAGCCAAGTCTGAATCGGAGGTCGAGTGAAAGTCTAACTCAGGTTAGACCGAGTCCGAATAGACATGCCTAGGCCATTTTGCAAACTTGCACAGCCATAATCTTCTACAGCTCCATGATTGCGCACCATTCATACTCGTGCTTCGGTTTCCATACCATCTCCATCTCCTGTTCTTCTCAATTGCACTTCATACATTGCAAAGACCACAATCTCGTAGCTCCTTCACATCTCGGTTCACCGCCACAATTGTGAACCCTTGCCAATGGCACCAAGAAGACAAGACCATCCTCATTCTCCTTTAATGCGCTCCTGTTAACCTACAACTCAACCATCTCCAAATCACTCTTCTGCTGCAATTGAACAGCTCCAGAGCCTACAACAACAAGCAATCCCAGGAACCCAGCTCAACCTCGAGGATCAATGGCAGCAGTCACAATACAAAACCATCCCTGTTACTCGTCTTTGGCTTTAGTCTCTTCTCGCCCATGACCAACATCCTTGACCGCACCCGCACTCGCCAATTCCATCATCAATGCCATTCTTGACTTCATTACAGCTCACACAAACCTGCACCTAACATTCATCTAAATCCCTTTCAATTGCGACTTCTGCACACCAATTGCAACTCAGCCACCACTTGTTGCAGCTCTTCAATCCTATAGCTTCTGCGGCATCAGATCCACCAGTTCATCACCATCTCCATAGGCTCATTCAACTCCAGCTGATCACTTGCACCCTTTAGCCGCACCACCAGAACAATGATGCTCCATCTCTTATCGACCCGCACTTCTTCTCGCCTTGAATTTCCACACAGACCACCTTCAACTCGCGGCTCAACAACCAACCACTTGAACCGCAACTCCACCCGAGCTACTACCACCTGCAATCTCAATTCTCTCTCGCTCGACCACCATCGACTCCAACCCCGTAATCTCAAACCATTCACGACCAACGCCAGCCTTCAACACATTCTCAGCCTCCCAAGAAATCACCAAGATATATGTCTTTCATAACCCCTGACTTCCTTATTGCTCAATAACATGACTTGATTCCATGGCATCACATCTTATCAATCTTCCTCTCACCCTGTCTGAGCCATACCACCACCTGACACCACCTGCATCTTCTCTTCTTTCACACCCATGCAAACTCCAATCCATCTCTTGTTCTTATTTGTTCACAGCCCATACCAACCACACCTGGCACTTCACTATAACTCCATTACTGCCACCAGATCCAACAACTGCAGCTGCAACCAATGAATTCCTTCTACAGTTCCTGCAATTTCAACTTGAGCATAACCTTGCACAGCACCAGACCATTCATACAAAGCTCCAGCATCCATCATCACCATTCTTAGCAGACCTGCAAAGCCCCATACTGCACATCAACACCAGCTCTGCCTTTCTACCAGCTCACCACAATATCAAACCACCAGGAATCTCTCAAACCCTTGAATCTCAAGTTCCAACTCCAGCTGCATTTCCTCTATCTAAGCCTCTGCCATCTCAGTACCGGATGAAGCTCAACTATAACCTAAACATACATCTGTTTCAACCCATTGCATCCATTGCAATTGTAACTCAGAATTCCAATCAACCCATTGTTCTTGAATTTCCACCGATTCTTGCAAACAACCCACCAGAAGAAGGCTATCACCACCTGCAGTTTCAGCTCCATCTCCCCCATGGGTTCAACAATGACTCAAATCTCCCTTCATTCCTCTCTGAAATCCATAATATACTTCTCAAATTCAACCATCAACACCAAATGCGACCAAACCCCTCTTGAAATTAAACCCACCTTCCTCTCAAATTCAGGTCATCTCTTGATTTGAAATCTTAATTACCAGAGAATCAAACCCATCTCAAATTCCATTTCAATTACCATCATACCTTCTCTGTGATTCCAATTCACCAAACCCTGACCTGAGAACTCAGAACATCTCCATCAAACCCTAGCTTAAGAAATCAGTTCTTTCTGTGTTTGAGAATATTGTTTCATTTCTTCTAACGATCATCTCCACCACAGTCGCCTCCATTTCATAACTCTCCGCTGATGTTCTCAATTTTCAAATATGGCTGATGCTCGGCTATTCTCTCCTGGTTCAGGTGAATGAGATGATTGAAATGAATGAGAGAAAGTTTTCTCTCGATTTAGTTTTTAGGGTAAGGTTGGATAATGACACCCGATCACCCCTGATAAGGGCTACTCAACTTGGCAACCCCCTAACCATTGCTGGTTTCCTTTTAATATTCCTCCCAAAAGAGTTGCCCCTTAACCTTGACTGGGCTCCAGATAGTGTTCGCCCCTGAAATGACAATTTCGCCCCTTTGGCTCAATTTGGGTGATTTCCGCTTCTTTTCCTCCGTGCGACTCCAGAGTACCTAATAACTCAAAACCACGCGTAAAATACATAATTCACAAGAAAAATAGCAAAGAAAGCGTAACTACTATATAGTAAATTAGGTGTTTTAGACACCTATCAGCTCGTTATAATCGGTGGGTTATATAATTATATACCCTACCGATTATGGTAGATTTCAAAATTCATACGTGAAGGATTTTAGAAAAAACTCATTTTGGCACAACTTATAATCGGTAGTGTATGTAACCTATTAGGCTTCCGATTATGGCTACATCCACAGCTCAAGCCAAGTGGTTATGGTTGGCTCTGCACTCCTCAAAACCTATGGAATTTGGCCAAGGTTGAATATGGGGCTCCTTATAATCGGTAGTCTTACAAGTTGGATAAGCTACCAATTATAAAAAGGATTATTAGCCGAAGTATCTACACAATAATCGGTAGGTATAGTTTCAATTTAACCTACCGATTCACCTTTAACCTACCGATTATGGTGTAGGCTCCCGATTATATAAGGGCATATTGGCCATTTTGAAAAATCGAAGATAAGGGGTAGCTTAGATTTGCGTTTGGGTGATCTTTTTTGTCTTTTAGTGTCGCCCCTAATTCTTTTGGGATCGCCCCTAATAATGCCAGGCAAATTAAGTTGGCGTCCTACACTATTTTTTATTCGAAGGTTTTTGTTAGAAAACAGAAGGACAGAAACATTAACACAACTTGTAAATTGCAAGGAAATTTAAACTGAAATGCTACTAATTGAATCATTGGATTCATATATAATCAAAATTAAGATCGTGGATACTCCAGAAGTTAGAAGCAAAAATATTTTGCTTCACAAAAGTTGACCTTTTTGTTTCTAGATGTTGTTCTGAAATTTTATTCCCAAACTAACTTCTTATTTTATGTGTATCCAAACACGCTATGATAATTGTATCTGTAAGGTTCCAAGAGGAAGGGAGTTCAATATGGATGCATGTTGCATGCTTTTCATGTAAAGTTCCCTTTTGTTGTCATTCCTGGTGATGTAGTCGACTTTTTATACCCTATACGGTATAAGCACGGACAAACTTAGCACGATATAGCTTTTCTTTGCGATAGGTCAATATTTATTGCATGTGCAACCCAAACAGGGAATAGATAACTGAAACCATATCAGCAGACGAATATCTAGCATTCTCACCTTTAGAGTTATTACACTGTTGGCTGGGCTCATTTCATCGATTGGAGATGAAAAGGTAATACACACTTGAATCAGTAATTTAATTTACCGTGGGAGATATCCAAAAACTAAGGTGGACTCCCACTTTAAATCTTTATCATCCGAATGATAGTGTCATTACAGACCACTTCTGGATTATCTGAAGTAGACTAACATAAAACTGCAATTCAATTTTATTACATGTAGTGCGGTTTTAATTATGCCCTTTCGCACGGAGAGAGCGCAAGGATGGAGCTTCATATCTTCGAGATATTCTGAAAACTTAAAATGAACTAAATGTACAAGAAGGAAGTTGGCTAACCGTGAAAGTGGCTGCTTTATTATTAGCATTATATCCTTTGTTCCCAATCCTTGCTAGCCGGAGGGCAGCATACAAGAGAATGAAAACAAAAAAATAAAGGAGGCAGCAATTGCTCAAGTAAAACACTAAGAAAAAACGAAGAAAAAAACCCCGAAAGGATTCAGTATTATACTTCCATTACTACCCTGCTAATGGATATTTACACAACAGACAACTCTTGGATTAGGTGAGAAAAACCTTTTAATCTTCTCTAGGTTGGTATAAGCGCCAATATTTGGTTCTTGACTAGACCCATGCACAACCGAATCTCTTGATAAATCGGAAGGTTTTGAGAACAACAAGGATGCAAACTTGTAAAGGCGGAGTCTAGAATCTGAGCCACTTCAGCTGGTGGATATTGTCTCTCCGTACATGTCTGCAGGTTCAAAGAACAAAAACAATCACTCGGTCTTAATAACCAATGGTAACCTATTAACAATGTTGCATAATAGTAAAGCCACTCGTACTGTACATCTAAACAAGTTTAAGTGTACTTCAAATGTTAAAATGAGAAGAGTAAACTTCACCTGAACCATGAGTAAAGTGGCCAGGCAAGAGGAAATAAGGTCCTTCGGGATTTGTACTTCATTGGCATCAAATGTAGAGTTGTTCTGCTTTGTACCATTTGAATAAACTGCCGTTACTGGCTTTGATATGTGAGAATTTGTAGCAGCATCTTGATAATGAAAACTGCCACCATTTATCATATCTGTTGAAGTGAAGGATCTCACTTCTGTTCCATTCTGATGAGTACTTGCAGAATCTAAAGCGTCTCCAATGCTTCCAAAAGCATCTTCTCCGTCTTTACAAGATAATAGTGCCTGTAGCATCAAGTATTTAAGGGGAAAAAAATTACAATAAAAAGACGCAACAGAAAAGGGAGCTCTTATCTCATAGAAACTAGACAAATCAATAAAACTCTTTAAACTCAATATGATCAACGAAAAGAATGAACCACTTTTTTTAATTTTCTTTTAATTATAATCAGAGCAAGCACAAGAGGTAACACATAGTACATGGCATGGTCCGACTAGTGATGTTGGATTGGTTGCCATGCACAGGTGTTTCCCCAACAATGTAAGAAAATGACCAATAAGATATTATGTGCCTACCTGCACAGCTACGTCTACCATTGTCTGCGCTTTCACTCTCGAGCTTTCAGAATTCCAACCACGTGCGATGCTGCTTCTTGAGGGAGAAAAGCTGATGCATCAATAGAATTGAATGGCCCAACAGGCACTCCTGAACCTGGCTTTGACGTTTGCCAAGGTGGGGAGTTTCCTTGGTAGGTGTTGCGTTTTCTCAAGTATATAAGAGCAGAGGAAACCTGAAAGCAAAATAATTTTCAAATGTTATTTTAGAGAAAGGCCAAAAGTATGAAAGTCAGTGCAGCTGGAGGGAAGCCGCATGCCTGATCATTGGCTTCCTTGAGCTGTATGAGTACCGTGGCATATTGTTTTTTAAAAGGATCGTGATCCTTCAGAGAGTTGTCTCCATTTATTTGATTTTCCTGTACTTCGTCGTTCATACGACTAAGCTCCGACACCAATGCTTCCTAGAAAAACAATGTTAACACAACAGTACTTAGTAATAAAAATATATACATGTATGAGACAAATCTAAATGAACATCCAGAATTCACTACAATATGCACAATTATTAAAATATATCGAAACAAAAGAAATATATGGTAGAGTTAGTTAAACTCTTCCAACTCTGGATAAAGAGTGATGGATAATATGCTGAAGGGTAACACTGTCTAACAAGCTAGGCAACATTCTTTAACGATTATCATTCCGAAGCCACAAACAAACATGGCACCACACAAGGACATGTGGAGACAGAAACACTAAATTATAATGCCTAAGAAGTCTCAGAAGATCTAGGGCCAATAATAAAACGTATGCAAACCATCTAACAATAAAATTTATACAGATGATCACCTTGACAAGCACCACCATTAAAAAATAGAGAAATAGTTTGATAAGAGCGCATATAACATTTAAATGTGACTGTTAACAAGACATGAGTTTAGTGTTAGTGTCCATGTGCAGAACCTTTTTCTCCAGAGCCCGACTCAACTCTGAAAGAGCTCGGATATCAGCTTCCCTTGCTTGTATCTGAGCCAGAGTACATGGTTGAGTATATGCAGCCTTCAGTTCATTCGCTGCAGCTTTAGCTTCAGCAATGTCACTGATCGTATCTCCCTGAAAAAGGTTTCAAGTGAAAATATATGAGAGGAGCAAGTGTAAACCAAGCCTACAATCTAAGTTTCCTTCTAAAATAGAACATAGTATTTATACACACAACAAAATAGAAATGTTTAAAACATAAATGGCCCACAAGGAGCTACATCAATTCTTATGTGTTGAGTGTGAGGATCCACTCGCCCAACATTCACATGTTTAGGCTCTAAGTCTTTGGCTAAACAGTAGTTCCATGGGGCTTTCCTTTTGCAGTCAAATTACCATAGTCCCGAATCAAATTATTCAGAGAAACCAAAAAAATAAATCATTCTAAAAATATACCAAAGCCTTTGATTTTTTTAACAGAACCCCTTTTATCGGCACTCTGCAAGGATAAAAGTTGAACCGGGAACACACTTCAACCTTCACAGACAATTAACTAAATATTATACTCAGACTTGAAATGATAGACACTACTGACCTCTGCTTTCTTTATCAAAGTGTTCATAGGATAAATTGGTGACGATAATTGGGATGAAACGTCTGCTGTCTCCAGCTTCGCACTTGGGGCAATGCTCTTGTAACCTCCAGTTGTCCTATCTTTGGATTGATTATTCAACTTAGGATCATTGAAGTTCTCAGACAATCTACCAGCAGCAATATTCTGCCTTCTAAGTGCCTCAGGCATATTTTCAAATGCATTTAGAGGCATGCAGTCAATATCCTGTAAAAGACACCCCAAAACCCAGAATTTGCCTCAGTCAAAATGTTAAGAACATAATAAGAATATCAGAGATGAATAAAAGTTACAAAACACATTACCATAACAAACTCAACTCCTAACTCAGGCCGGTCAAATTGAATTCGACACCTATTACGATCGACTGTTAATACACTTCCATCATGAAATTCTCTTGTCCTGGGATGACATGCAATAACACGTTGTCCAACAGACAAAGGTCGCGCCAAATCTGTTGGAAGTCCATCCCTTGTACCATTACGTAATTCGGTATAATGTGTTCTAACGGATTCTCGGTACTGCTCAAGTTTCTCCTTTTCTTCACGTAAGAACTGTTGTGATAACCTCCGAGGCTTGCCCAGTGAGCTGCGTCAACAAGCCAGTTTAGATGAAGTATGCTATATGTAAACGATAAAGAAAACTTCTAAAGTGTAATCCTATTGATGAGGGAGGCGTACTTCGATGCAAAATATTGTGTACTTAAAGACAATTCCCATCTCTATGTTTATTGAACTAAACATATTTATTTTTTGGCAAACATAAACAGATAATAAACGTGATATGAATAAAAAATCACACCTCCTTATTACACCCCACTCAACTCGAGTTAACCTTGGAACATGGCCCAATCCCACATGATTTAGGTACTCTACAAACTCCTTTTTAGCAAACCAAGGGTAGTCAATAGCACTGTAGAACCATTCAAAAGCACACCATCTACGTAACATCGGAGATGACAGGCAACGAGAAAGCTTTTCCTACAATGATATGCCAGAATAATTAATCTCAAAATTATGTAATTCAAGAAAGAGAGAGCTTACAAAATTACAACCCTAAAATTAATATTTAGTTGAGATTTTCTAGCATCCGCAACTTCAGACAATGGACAATCTCTTACCTTAATATCGAGTGTGCCATCTTGAGAAGTATGTTTACCAGGTTGCTTACTACCCATATCCTCAGAAAAGTTGGACACTCTGCGGATCAATGACTTCTGTAGATTCATCTTACGTCTACTTTCGCGTTTAGTTGGTCGGAAAACCTGGTTTGGAGTGGGAACTTGTTCAGTTGATAAAGCCGCATCAGTCCCTGCTCTAACTAGATCAGTACTTGAAGAAGTAAGTTCAGGAGGTCTGAATGATTTCCCTTGTTTAGGAATAACAGCAGCTGGAGCAACACGTTTAGCTTTCACAGTAGATTTCTTTATATTTTCTTCGAGGGCCTAAAGAAAATGTGAGGAGGAGTTACAGTGAGTAAATGTTATAGAAAGACTTTTACTCCTAGGCGTTATAGGCTATAGCATGAGATTCTTTTACGAACATGATCAAATTCTATTTTGAGCATACTAACAGCATTGGGTGCCATAAAATTATTGGTAAGTGACTGAAATCTAAGAACCATACTTTCATCCACCTAACATACAAGAATATCATCACATGAGAAATTAAAGTTAAGAAACATACCTCGATTTGTTGGCGTTCATCTGGAAGCAAGTCGCTATGACTTTCATTTGTTGGACTCTGCATCTGGTCAACGAATTTTGTATTATTATCACATAGTCTTGTAACACAAGAAACTCAATACACATTACAAGATAATAATATTTTAAATGTCTAGTTCTGCAATCTTACTTTTGCTGCAAAATGTTTGCGTTTCAGTTTTTGCCCTTTGATGTTAGTCTGCGAAGGTGAGTTGTTTTCTTCAGTAAGAGAATTAACGTCAAAACTCGAGCCTTTAATTGATCTAGCACTTCTCAAGGTAGTTACTTCAACCTCACGTAGAGACTTCTCTTTAACCCCTGAGAAATTCGATTTATCCCTTCGACGATTTGTCGAAAAGTACTCATGTCTTCTAAAGTTATCAACATTACCCCGACTTCCCCTTCCTTTCTTCCCTGAACTGCACTGATGACTCTAAAAAAAAGTAAAATCAGCCAGTATATTTATATAAGCAAAAGAAACAGTTGGTGAAGCTAATACTTACTTAAAATGGAAAATATTGCAAAATCTAGAGCTCCACACAACCAAAAGGAGACGGAAGGAATAGAGAAACTTAGGCAATTTAAGCTCTATAAATCTATAGTTAGGATAAAAATATATGCAAGGTATTGGTCATATTACCAAAAAAGAATTGATATCCTTACCAGATTCAGCCACAGCTGCTGGCTCAAGCTCCAAAGACATATTAGCCAAGAAGGTTAGACCATCTAGTGCTTGCTTTTCTGATACCAACAAACAAAACACAGATAACAAATGGAGAATAAGAATAAGATTTAACTTCACCGGCCTCAAAGATAATTAGACTCGATATACTTTTCGTAAGCTAAAACTAAGAAAAAGAAGGTAAAAAAACCTACCATCTTCTTTTAGCTCTTTGTTTTTCTTTCTAGGTCGTACATATCCTGAATCTGTAACCTCGTCTTCAGCCTGTTCTTTAACATAACTCAGATTAAGCCCTTCTTCTGTGCCACTACATGCTTCCCTATCTTCATCACGATGGAAGTTTCCAATATCCTTTGATTTTTTACCAAGAGATTTCTTTCCCTTCTTTTGAACACCCACTGTACCAACACCCCTGGCATCCATCATGTAGCTAGAATTTCGGTAAAAATCTCCATTTTCAGCTTCCCTGCTCCCTAAGCTATCCTCTAAATAGTTCTCATCAGTTATACCGCGATGCTTAGTGCTGCTCTTGTCCCAATCAAGTTGCTGAATTGCATAGAAAACAAACGAAATTTAATTCAACTTTCAAAAGAACATTTAGTTAACACAATACAAAGGTGTAACAATAGCATTACCCTCCTTCGTTCACTTTTCCGAGAAGACGAGGGTCTAAGGTGTTCAGATCTTCTCTTAGCTGTCGGAGAAACTTGAGGAGAACCCCCTCTTTGCAAAGCCTCTGCCAGTGTTAATGCTGCCCCATGGGCAACTTCTTCATCATGCGCATCTAAATCTGACTTTAGACCCCGTTTATTGGGTGTAACAAACTTTTCCCGTTCATGTTTATCAGATGTATGAGAAACAGGATAACGAGGTGTTCTTTTCCCAACAGCACGTCGACCACCTATACAAGTTCACAACATTGCAGAACAAAGTTAAGATTCTACCAAGACATGTTAACAAGAGGCTGACAGCATGTTAACTCAACAAAAGGGAAATGATATAAGAGAAAAAAAGCTTTCAATACAGGTTTTATTCATCGAATGCGGTCATTCCATGGAGGATGGCGAAGTACCTAGTCATACCATGTTCACATTTTTCAAGAACACTTGCATGGAATTTTTTTGTACAACTGTAAAATATTTAACAATCTGTTTGAACTTAGGAAGTATCCCTGCTCGTGTAAAAACCAAAATAAGAAAAAGAATGAAAACCCAAAAATTGCTGCTGACACTGCCATGGCATAAGAAGAGGGTTTACCACTGGTACGCCTCTTCTTCACCGAAAAACACCCATTGTTTGAAGAAAGTGGTGGAAATTTCAGCAAATCAGGAACGTCAGCATCCGTTCCTCTTGAGCCATTAACTTGATATTTTCCTTTGCGCACGCTTTGCCGGCTTTTGGGATACCCCGGGGCATCATCACTTTCTCGGTCACTTTCACTCCCATCCTAACCATTAACAAATTTATCAACTTTAGTTTCATAATACGTATTCAATAGAGGCGCAGGATAAAAACAGCTACAAATAAAATAACAGCACCCATAACCATTTCTATCTCACCAGAATGCTGTAATGGTCGGTCATCATTGCTGTTAGTCCAGCTGCTGATGCCATCCCCTCTGGAAGAGATAAGTATGCCTGGAAGACAAGACATCAACATATCAAAGAGGAATACTGTACATGAGTTAAACGTAATAGCGTAGGAGAGTTAATCACAGAAAAGTGGGAAAGGGAGTTCGTATTAGGACACTAAACGAGTGAACAAGAGACCTTTCTTGAGTATTTATGTCAATCATGGTTAGCACTAAAAGGTAAAGACCTCGTCACTAGGATACAATAATGTCAAAATGCTATAAGTTGAAAAAAGCTCGGAAAAAAAGGAAAAACGAAACAGAAGCCGCTTTGAGATTACCTTTCAAAACTATTTGAATCAATGTAAGACATTCACAAAAACTGAAACCTATAGAATAAATAATAGAAGGATACAAGGCTATCATTCAAGTTACGGTAAAGCCTCAAGCTTACCCTGTTCATATGGTACAGAGCCTCCACCATTTCCGTGGATCTGTTACGCACTACACCAGCTACCTAAAAATCCAAATGAACCAGTAATCTGTAAGACATAGATCAAAAACAACCTCATATGTTACTAAGATAGCAGACTATCTATCTTGACATAGAAGAAGCTGAATACACACATCTGGCACACAAGCAATAATTATGACTACAAACATTTTAAGCACTTCCCTATAAAACAGAAACAAACTTTTAGAAGCCACCAAACCTTTTTCCAGTCTGTCCCATACTTCCGATATGCTTCATAGAAGCGTTTAAGCTCTTCCTTGCTCCACTGGGGTCCTAACATGTCAGTTAGTTTCCTCTTCTGCGTAGCAAAAGTAATTCATCATTAACAGCGTAGATAACAGAACCAACATGGACTTCAGTCTGAATGAACAGATTCAGTTCAGATTTGAAAAAAGCAAAGAGAAGTGACCGACCCTTTGTCTACTTTTGTTCCCTCCACTGCCTCCATCTTTATCTGGAGACTCCTCATTAAGCTTACCAAACCGTTTATTGTTTATACTTCTGGATTTCCTTGTCGCCATGAAAATCAGTCTTTATTTCCTAAAACCAAATACCAAACAACACATCAGATCACAAACAAACAAGTATTTTAAAATACCTAAAATTAGAAAATCACAAATAATTCTCCATCATAACACTTGTTCTGAAAAATTCAAAATTTTGACATAAACAAGTACAATTTGACTAGATTGATACCACGAAAGATCAAAACTGAAAAAAATACTGGAAACACCAACTCAATTACTCGAAAAAACAAAAAAAATCAGATTCAAAATCGCTGAATCTGGAAATCAAAAAGCAAAAACCCTAATTTCACCACAAATCAAAGGCTATTGGTGTATAGACATGGAAATACATCGAAACCCCCACAACCTAACCCCAACACAGAAAAAATAAAATTCAAAAATTCAAATAAGTGATGACGACGAACTCAAATCAATAGAAGAAAGTCGATATCAGATAACAGTAAAAACATAATCTAAACCAAATGCACTAACCGAAAAAGTTAATCACTTCTTTAAACTCAAGAATCCGAAAAAAAATCAAACAGAAAAAGGAGTAGGTCAAAAAAAAAAAAAATTGAATCAGATGCAATTCAGAATCAAATCAGAATAACAAAGAGAAGTCCGACACTTGCAAAACTTAATCACTTCCTCGAATTCAAAAATCAAAAAAAAGTAGGTCAATTTTATTTTATTTTGAAACTGACACAGATCCTTTTTATTTTTTTTAAAAATGCAAAAACGAAAGAAAAAAAATCAACAAAAATCGATCACATAGCAAAATTCGAATTCAACTCAGAAGATGTGATTGTTTCAAGGGTTTTAGACTGTCAAATCCGTAATTCAAAGATCTGAAAAGAAACAAACAAACAAAAAAAAGTAGTAATCAAAATTGTCATACAACAAACGAAACCCTAAGACTGTAAGATCAAAGAGAAAACTATGACTCTGAATCTTACCCTAAACTTGTTTCTCAGATCTTTAGAGAAAGAGGGAGAGTTTTAGAAGAAAGGGGAGAAGGAGAAGAGAAGAGGGCATTACCGCGAAAATTGAGAAAATTGAATATTATGAGGCGAAGGAGTATTCCCTTTTAACTATTTATATATTCATTTTTAATTTTAAATTTTTAAAATTTATTGAAAAAGGAAAAAAGGAAGTTATACTATGTCAGTCAGAATACGGCTTCCTGTGTTTTCTGGTCCCACTCTTGCAACGTGGATTATTCTTTTTGAATTTGGACCGTGCGATTACCTACATCTAGTTCTGATAGGGTTAGCATTGTGATTGAAACATTTCACCCGCCATTTCATTCCGACTCATAATACGTAACGTTTTTTGTGTGAAACAATAAGAAAACTGTATGTAACACTTTAGTATGCTGTTTTCTCGGTTGCTACGTTTGATATTTCAAGATTACAAAACAAAGCTAGGCTAAGTTTGCCTGTCTGAGAAATGACTCAAGTCAAATTATAACGGGGAGGTTCGAACTCATGAACTATTGTGTCATAAGAGTGGCCTCTAACCAATGTTCCACCTTTGTTGGAATTGATAGAAAAGATAAATCAACAGTGGTGGTTTGTTCAACTTAAATACCATAATTGCTTTATTAGTTAGTGTTTCACTAATTGCACGTAATAAATAATCTATTCATTATAAAGTGTTTTATTAATTAGTGTTTCACTAATTGCTCATAATAAATGACTAATCATTTTTTAATTATAAATGTTTTCTTAATTAATTATAATATTTATTTCTATTAATAAGTAATTTTGATAAATAATATCAATAGACATTTTCTCATGACAATGAGTAGTAGAAGAGGTGGAGGCCGAAAGATTAGCGGTGGTTAATATTTATTTTTGTTCTTTTATCGTAAAATGGGATACAAAGTCCATTTTTCACATGTATCCAACTTGCCAAGAATTTTTTTCTCCCTCTCTCCTCAAAACCTAGCTCCGCCCCTGATTTATGGTGGAAGAAGTAGTGACGGTGAATCTTTGGTGAGAAGTGATGGACAATATTAATTTTATGTTGTCGTTACAACATCGATAACATCGTAGTGTGGAAGATGTGGTTGGTTGTTTTTAACACTTTTGATAAAGGAATGTACCATATATTTCAGGGATGATATCATACAAGACAATATTTTCATGATCGTAGTTGGATCACCCAAATGGTACCTCTGTTATCTTTGGTACTATATCGTATAAATCATGATTTTTTAATATTAAAATAAAATTGATTGCAATACAAAAAAAACATATATACACGAGAAAAAAAATAATGAAACTAATCAATTGACGAAATTTTGTTCAATCTAAACCTCATACATGGCATTTGTGATTGAAAATTAGAATTGCGTCCAACAACCTACATGGGATGGGCGGCAGTGATGGTGGCAGTGATGGTGGCAGTGGTGGAGTCAAAAATTGACATTGAGGAGGCCTATTTTTTTTTTTAAAGAAACATGTAAACTTTGGTGGACTAAACCATAAATATATATGGACAAAGTACTATTTATAAAATAAACTAAAAAATTTATGTAGTTATTAAAAATTTAAGGAGTTAGAGCCAGGTTAGTCAACCCTTGGCTCCGCCACTAGGTGATGGTGGATTAAAAAAGTGGATTCATATGTTTTTATGGTGGTGGCGGGTATTGGTGAACAAAAACATATTGTGTTAATTTCGTAACGCCACAAAATGTGTAACGTTATATTATAAAGTATAAAACGTGGTTGATCATTCTAATGTTAAAATAAACTCGATAAAACACATGTCCATTTTAAAAATTGGTGCAATAAATTGCCATGTTATGTAATAACTAAACGAACGACACGAATCAAGATCGAACATATGAAATTATTTATTATCGATTTGTTTATGTAAAGAGTGGTCGGGATTTGTCCTTGGCAAAGATAAATTTAGCGCTGGGGTTTGTTCAACTTAACCATTTTTAAACGTTTTATTAATTAGTGTCTCATTGATTGTTCATAATGATTAATTAAATTTCTATTATAAAAATATCCCTTTAATAATCTAACATAAATACATAATTTTATTAATAAATAATTTCACTAAAAACTATATTAATTCTAATGGTGGTAGTGGAAGTAGGGTTATTATAAGCGGTGGCGGGTGTTTGTGAATGGTGGAGGCGGTAACATTACTATTGGTGGAAGAAATAGTGGAGGTGGATGGTTTGTATGGTGGTGGGTGTTGGTAATAGTAGTGTAATAATAGTTTTTGCTTTTTAGTGAGTTTTATTGACCAAGTAAAAGAATAATCTTCACAAAACATGCAACATTGTATTTTGCAAGATGTAATTGGTTGTTTTTAGCACGATTGATAAGGAAAAAAACCAAATATTTTGAGGATGATACCGGAACGTATAAGACAATATGACCATGACTGTTCGATCACCCGTATTATATAAAGGCAATTGGTGTACTGCGTAAGAGAACATTATCGCTCTCTCAAGTACTATTACATTCTTTTTCTTGAAAGACCATCAATGTCGAGTTGTTTATACCTACAAAGACAACAACTTTCACTCAATTCCCGATATAAAACCTTATTGACCTAGGAAAATGTATTTGCATTCTAAAATATTTGTTTGAAAATTATGTTTGTTCATCAAAATCATCATAAAAAACTCGAAATCATAAATTTAAACTTCGCCTCCGATGTTTATAAAATATTTTTTATATTTTACATTATCAAATCACGCGACCTCTTGATGACAAATCAACAATATCAAATTACGGATCAATATGTATATGTTTCATTCACTGGGTTAGAAGGTAGAGTAGACACAGATGGGTAGATCACACAAAGCAAAACATGACTGAGAATACTTTAATTTTTTGGTCAAGAGATAAGGTCAAAAATTTAAGATTAACTTTCTATAGGACTAATTAGATCGGCTTCGATAGGAGCTGACTAAAATATGGATTAATAATAATTTTCACGTAAGACAATTGCAAAACATAGTTTGGCTAACTCTGCCTATGTAAAGAGTGGTCAAGATTTGTCATTCCTCAATTGCTATGTTATGTGAGAAGAAGGTGATATCTAAGATTGAGGTATAATTCAAATATATTAGATTCATACCATTTACAACTGGAAGCCTTGAAAAAAAATTGACGTGTTGTTATTATTATTACAGGCAAGGGATACATTGACCACACTTGCGCAAATAGCTCACTTCGCAAATGATTGGTGTTGCATGTACTGTCTAGAATGCAACGAGGAATTTGAGGAAACAAGGCACCAGAAGCAGTGTCCGGAGTATTTTGGATATAGTAACTTAGACCCGATGTAATACTTATGTTCCTTCTTTTTTTTTCCCACAATCTATTTATTTAAGAAAAATAAACATTACAAATACATAACATCAACAAAAATTCGACAGATTGCGTTTGACAATAATGGCTACTGATGGTCTGGAAACGACAAAAGAAAGGAATTGTTGTAGAAGAATTGTTGGGATATACAACGGATTACTTGATACGAATGAAAGAGTTATAACTATTTCGATTACAAATCACATAAAGTTCACGAGTAGAAGATGACATCAATTTTAAAGTTAATAACAAACTTAATATGGCTAACTAAAATGTTAAAAACAAACAAGATACATAAACTTAGAAAGTCGTGGGCCTTGAAGAGGCCAATTTTGAAAACTACAATCTTAGAAAGCAACGATCCACAATACCATTTTTTTTTTTATAAATATTCAACGTAGAATATGTCAACTTTTGGTGAAGGATCTATTGACAACATATTAATTTGATATAGGATCAGGGAGTACAATATGTGTTCAAGGTTCTTTATGAGGTAATGTGTCGCCAGATTGTATTCCAAGTGAAGGTAGGAACATACGGAAGTGACAAAATGTCAAAAACTTTTGAAGTTACCAAAGCCTTCGTTAAGGCAATTCTTTGGGCACAATAATTTGTTGAAGATTTAATGGCAGAGGTTCGCATATATACAATCCCTTCGAAAAGGTAATGGGTACACATTTTAAAAATTGTCATCTAATGGGTGTTGAAAAATTACAGGAAAATCATGTCACATTGGATAGTTTGTATCATTCGTTCGATGCAAAAAAATACTATTCTCTCTTGCCTATTTGGAGGATCGACAACATGACCATGATAGATGAGTCACCGGGAGCGAAATAGAAGCATGCGGAGACTTTTATGGACGATATTGATTAGTTGATTTCAACTTTGAGATGAGCGCTGCCGACGACATATTTCCAAAAATATTTAAACTTTTATGTTCATGTAGAGCATTATCTCATTATAAGCAATGAACCTAAATAAAAAAGTGTCTGGAAGTTAAGATTATATTTCTTTCGTTTGAGCAAATCTCCGGCGGTAAAATATTAAAGGAAAAAACAAAGTAAAAAAGAGAGGAAAATCCCAACTATTTTTATGACAAACACATATTAAATCATAAGGAGTTGATAAGTATTCGGGATACAAATTATACGATATATTAAAAATGAACCAACATCATGGCCCGTGCCGTTACGACACGGGTTAAGGGCTAGTTCTTTTATAAAGCAGGGGTGCTTTAGGTAATCCCTATAATAAAGGTGGAAAATTCAATTCCTTGCATCTACATCTGTGATGTGCTAGGATTCGTTATGCTTGCATATAAATCCTTCAAACCCTCGAACAAACCAAATCAACCAAGCCCCATGATTCATAACTAGCCCGAAATATTTATCCAACAGCAAACCAAATCAACCAAACCCGATTATCCAAAACTAGACCGAAATATTTATCCAACTTTCATTTTCACGAAAAGTTTAAACATACTAATATGAAAAATTATTTGGGAGATACATGAGTTAATTAAATCCTGCAAACTGTCGAACAAACCAAGTCAATCAAACCCGATTATCCAGAACTAGACCGAAATATTTATCTAACTTTTTTTTTTTTTTTTTTTTGCGAAAAGTTTAAACATATTAGTATGACCAATTATTTGGGGGATACATGAGTTAATTAGGGGATATTTCATTGTAGTTGTCGCATGGTTTTTCAATGCCGGCAGTCCATTAACCATACTGATTTCATTGAAAAACCATGTCGGCAGCTACAGTAACAATATCCCCCAATTAATTCATGTATCTCCCAATTGCATCTTCATTAATAACGGGTTTACAATGCACAAAATACTTGACTTTGAAAACATTATACAAAATATTTGATTGTTGGACACTTTGTCGCAAATAAGTTGACATATGTTGAAGACTTTTAGTCTTCATTGCCTTAGTCGTAAAGTCCATCGCAGTATTATGTTTCGTATTAAAATGTTAAACATGTGTCTGAGGAAGATTTTCTAAAACTGTCATAGCCTCTACAATTGTACTCTCTGCTTTCCGCATGATTTTTCGTGTTTTTTTTGTTAATTATATTCGCTGGTAATTTGCAGTCTGCTGTTATGGAGACACTTGATAATGTGTTATCTGCTAACCAGTTACTTACTTTTAATTAAAAAAAAATCCTTCTGCTTGGAGCGCCGAAGAAACCCAATCGAAACCTAATGAAATATGCATAAACGATTCATGATATACCGAGTAAAGGATGAAAGCATATCCCCTGAAAAAACATATTTTCTTAAAGACACACAAATATAAATAAATATTATCCAATCTGATTTTATTGAAGACCATGAAGGTTTAGGTATTTTTGCCAATTGTGTATAGGGTTCCAAATAAGTAGCCTTCGATTGAATAGACTGCAAATACTTCTAGATTTGTTCTATCAGGATGATCAGGTCTGGTGTAATTTTTGTAAAATTACCAAGCATCTGTGTTAAAAAAAAAAAAGATGACCGATGGTCAAAATTTTGTCTGAGGCGGAGATCCAATTTTTTACTCTGAGGCGGAGATCCAATTTTTTACCCATGTACTGATGAAAGCTGTGCATATCTGTGAATTAACCGAGTTAAGAGAACAACCAAACCAAATAACTCTTTCAAACGGATAATGTCGAAAAGAGGTTGTTCAGTTTCCCGAGTTTGTGAATTACACGTTGTTAGAGCATTACTCGGTCGAACTCGCAAGTTTTGTTATCTCAAGCTTGTCGTATGTCAATGTTAGTTGTAAAAAACTATACCTTGATTGATAGTCTACTAAAGTCAAGTCTCGGACTAGGATTAGAGTATGATAGTCGAGTATCAAACTTCAAGGAATAGCCCTTGAAGATTGAAGACTGGAGAACAAACAAAAACATTTGCATGAACATCATCAACATAGAGGTATGTGAAGACTGACCTATCCTATTTACTCACAGCATTTTCCGTCTAGTTTATGATACATGTCGTATTATTTTAATAGATTTACTATTGCAAAGAAAAAATTTCTAGTTCAAGCTTGTCTTGATTATATTCTAGAAATATATTTCAAGCAATGGATGTTATGGATCCTTGACAATCTTAGTTAAAAACAATTTATTGTTCAAGAACTATTTTTGTTTCAAGTTGATCATTTGGAAATTGCCTAAGCAAAAATATATATTGTATATGGCTAGTGAGAATTTACGAAACTTGTTTCGCAGTTGAATGGAATCAATGGGGTTGGTGGTCTGATACCAATTGAAAAAGCGGGGGTTTAACAACCTCACCCAATATTTCGTTTAGCAATCTATATGGACTAACTCCAATATAATTCCAAGAGCACCAGCTAATAAAACGAGCTCAATTAAGAAATATATCTAAGAGTTATATCTATGTTTCACAATGTAATCAGCAAATCAAACAGATAAAAATCCGCGAGCCTAATTATTATGTGAAACAACTTGAACGGTACCAAATACTAATTTTCAAGTGTCAATCAATTTATATCAACAACCAAAGGTTGTATTATCTAATTGATTGAAATACGCACAACCTGTGATATTTCAATTATATAGAAAATATAATGCGGAAAAGAAATAACACGGACACTTTAAATTTTGTTAACGAGGAAACCAAAAATGCAGAAAAACCCCAGGACCAAGTCCAGATTTGAACACCACACTGTATTAAGTCGCTACAACTAGCCTACTCCAAGTTAACTTCGGACTGGAATGTAGTTGAGCCCTAACCAATCTCACATTGATCAAGGTACAATCAAGTTCCTTACGCCTCTGAATCCCAGCAGGTTTCTACGCACTTGATTCCCTTAGCTGATCTCACCCACAACTAAGAGTTTCTACTTTCTACGACCCAAAGTCGAAGACTTGATAAACAAATCTGTCTCACACAGAAAAGTCCATTGAATAGATAAATCTGTCCCAGTGAAATACCTAAGGGTTTTGTTCTGTCTTTTGATAAATCAAGGTGAACAGAACCAATTGATACACCAGATTTATATTCCCGAAGAGCGGCCTAGTAATATCAATCACCTCACAATAATATTAATCGTATGGTAGCAAAACAAGATATTGTGGAATCACAAACGATGAGACGAAGATGTTTGTGACTACTTTTTATCTTGCCTATCGGAAATTAAATCTCGAGTTAATCTTAAAGAAGATAGTACTCAATACGATAAAAAACAACAAGATCAGATCATGCAATTACAGAAAATAGTTGGGTCTGGCTTCACAATCCCAATGAAGTCTTCAAGTCGTTAGCCTACATGGTTTTGGAAAAACCTAAGGTTAAAGGAGAATCGACTCTAGTCGCAACTAGTATCACACAGGAGGTGTGGGGATTAGGTTTCTCAGTTGCTAGAGTTTTCCCTTATATAGTCTTCAAATCATGGTTTGTAATCAATGTTACCTTGGAAGCAAAGCATTCAATATTCATCATTAGATGAAAACCTGATTAGACTCAAGCTAATATTTTCAACCGTTAGATCTAACTTAGCTTGTTACACACAATGAAAAGTGACTTCATTTAGATATGAATAACCGTAGCTAAATGTGTACACCTTGTTGGCTTAACAATAGTTAACCGAAGTTAGCCATATGAACACTTTCATGTCAACCTTATTCATCTTAACCATAACTAGTTCAAATGACTCAAATGAAACTAGTTCTAGAGTTTTTCAATTGTTTATATTCTCATAGAAGTATACAAGACACAATTTAAGCAAAATCGATTTTGATTCACTCGAATCAATTCATGAACATTATAGCCACGGTTTGCAAAAGATTGCGTTCCTTAATATATAAATGTATTAGTTCATGAACAAACCGATTTATAAGATAACCTACTCAAGTATGCAAACGTGTACACATACCTAAGTGGTCGGACTAAGTTTGGGTTCACCAGTACGCGAACGTGTACGCATACCACCAAACTCAGTTGAACTCCGGAATTTGGACTTACGCTAGTACGCGAACGGGTGCGCATACCTAGTTCGTGGACTTTCATTAACCAACCAATACGCATATGGGTATGCATACCATGGTTACCGATCTTGGAATAACTTGCAATAGTTAGCATACAAGTACGCATACTGTGCTATATCCAATCATGGTTTATTTGTTTTAAACTCTCATTTCAATCATTGAAACATTCTTAGAAGACGGGAATAGATGTCTCACACAAACTATTAGCTTAAGTGATCGAATGATCAATATGAAACATTTCGAGTCTACATTAAACGACTGTCTCACACAAATCATGTAGGATGCTACCAGGCGATTTTCACATGATCATCTTTTGACTTTCGTCAATAATATAATATGAACTTGGTTAAAGTGAAATCTTACAAACACATATTTTGAGAAATACGTAAGCGAGTTAAAGTCAACTCGAAATATCAAATGTGTATAATTTAAGTCTATATAGCTATACGACCTTGTCTCAAATAGGAGATAAAGTAGATAGACTTTTGAGTGATAGATGAGTTCAAGTCTCCACATACCTTTTGTTGGTGAAGTTCCACAAACTTAGTAGTTCATCGTCTTCAATCGATAAATGACGTGAAGTCTAAAGCTCAACTACACTTTCAATCCTAATCCGAGACTTAGCTATAAGTAGACTAGAAATCAAGACTTATAGTTTTGGCAACTGAACTTGACAAACAAGCTTGAGATAGCAACGCTTGCGAGTTCGACCGAGCAGTGCTCTAACACCATCATTATACACGATTCCATAACCCCAGATAGTGAATATTCTTTTGTGTAATTTCAAGGAAGACTTCTCACATGCTTACATAAATTCCTAATAAGAACTTCATCTAAACTGAAAAAGTGTTTGCTTGGATTCAAAGCTACCTGGAGCCTTGAAAATCTATGAATAAATATATTCTTGCAACAGGATTTCTTAAGCTAGAGCTATCCTTTATAACCTAGGTTACTGATGTGATTGTAAAAAGTGGTAAGAAGAGTCATTCAAGACTTGTATAGATTTTGATTTTAGACCTAATTCAGTTTTAATCTAAATAGATATATACGAAAGATAAAAATAATATTACGAGAGACCGTGACTTAGGATTCCACCAAACTTCATATTCATGGAATCCAAATATTAATTATAAATAATTATAGATCAAATAATAAAAATATGGTCTCTAATTTTTTGCCAAAAGTAGATTTTTAAAACATTAATGTAAATTATAAGCATGGCGCATCAAAAGTACTTAAGTAAGTATACACCATCAAACAAGATCACAACTAATTAAGAAAAATCATAATTCAATTAAAATTAATAAAAAAGAAATCATGAAAGAATTAATTAGAATTACCACAATCGTGAAATACGTTTCCTTCATTGTCTCAGTGATGGGGTTTATCTCCACATGATGTACGTTCTCTCAAAATAATATTTCATGGCTCAAAGTGTTTACAAATATGAGAAAAGGAGAAAAATAGATAAAACAGATATTGCAGCGCTGTATAGGCGTTACAAATTCACTGTTACATAGTAAATGTCACAAACTGAAATAAACATTGTTAATACACTATTACAAAATAATAATTGTCTAAAACAATTTGTTCTTCAGCAGCAAGAATATTTTCTCTGCAACTTTGATTTCTTCTCTCTGTTGCTCTCTAAACTTTCCCAAACTCTCTTTGAATCCTCTCTATGATATCCTAGCACCCTTTTTTATACACCACAAGTCTAAGAAATTTTCAAAATATCTCGCAATTACTCATCTTTCTTTCCCTTCAAGTCACAGGAATTATTTTCCTTTTATTCCTCCTTCACCCGTCTACTGGTGATGACACACTCCAACCACATTGAGTTCACTTTCAGAAGTTGTTAAACACGCTCGAGCCTCAATAAAACCTTCCAAAGATAAAGAAAATCCATAGAATAATACTCAATTCCGATTATCCGGCCAACTTAATCGATTTTAAGGCCCATGCTAGGCTTGTTTTATCCAATCGACCAAACCCAATCAATTTCAGCCATTGAGTCTCCCTGAATCATATTCAAAATTCGATCAAAAATTACTCACGACCGAAAGAAATTTTCTCGCCAAAACGCTATTTGAAATTTGAGAAGAAGGTGTTGTGCCCCTATCCTCTGTTGGGATCCCTTTAGCACTTTATTGGGGGTGCCTTTAGTAAATTTTTGGGTCCCTTTAACACCTTTTGGAGTCATTTTTCCAAACATATTTCTTTCAAAATAGCTACACATATATAAAACACAATAATAAGTACAAAATCCAGCACTAACAATACAAAAATTGAAAACAGTTTAGACACAAAAATGTGTCTATCAAATACCCTCAAACTTATTATTTGCTAGTCCTCGAGAATATATGATATAGAAAATTAAAATCCTAACTCACTGTCGCAGGAACGATTGCACTTAGCGTATGCAACAAGCCTTTGAACCCCTAGGTGGCCTTAGTGGCCGAGTTTTAGTCTCGGGAGGGTTTACTACAAACCCTAGATACCTGTGAAGAATCTAGGAACGACACTAAACATACTCATTAGTTGGCATAGTTCATTGGCTATGGGAGGAATTACCTTGATTTGAATCCAATTATTTTACACGAGTTTGCACTCAAGTGAACCAAAATTCGTATATAAGTAAGCAAATATCTACTCAAATAGTCGCACGATGGACATTAATATCCGGAGTCAATCAACCAAAATCACATGTGAATAAATCAAGAAGATGTATACAGAGATAAATGTTTTGCGAATGTAGACTAAGGTGAACGGTGTTTCCCAGGATATATATATATATATTAACGTCAATGCCAAGTTGAATCCTAATGGATTAAGGTACTGGTCTTAATCCTAATACTAGTATCACTCAGCTGGTATATTCAAAAACCCCAACGGTCGATTTATTAAATTATATATATTATTTTTTATTATATATATTATTGGATAAAGAGTATTACATGAACTAGTTGGAAGCCTAACAAGCTAAGCTCCAACAACAAACTACTACATTAATTGAACAGGTTGATGTGCTAGCCTACCAGCAAGCCTCATGGGTAACCTAGACAAGGAAGCCGAAGCAGATGGGGGGGCTGAAATTATGTCACAAGGGGGCCAACTAACTCTACCTTCCATGTTAATTTCTACAATATTACGCCATTGAGGGCTCGAACATGGGACCTCCTGGAACGCATGAAACTTTTGGGAACGGGGATGACCAGCTGAGCTAGGTTCCCGTTATTTATTATTATTATTATTATTTATATGCCATTCGAGGCTTTTATTAAAACGAACGAGTGTTAATTATACGGGAATTGGTGGGAGTCGGGCAACAATTTGTGCGCTAACACCCTTCTGGATGGCTAAGCCTACCCTATGGAAAAGTAAACCGCCAACTTTGTTATTAACATCATAGTTCACCAAGAAATTCTTCAATCTATTCAAAAGGACGATGAAATCATCTCCAAGTTCGCCCAAAGTTGAGAAGGCCAAGGCACCAATGTAACCATGGGAAGTACATGTATCCAAATATTTATTGTATTTACGTCTGACTGCTGCGGCAATGGCACGTCCCGTTATGAAATTGGCAACCCCATCGCCTGTGAAGAGGGAAACCCCAGTGATATCAAAACAGGTGTCACGACCGCCTTCCCAATTGTATATTGATAGGTGTCTGAAACACCTAATTTACTATCTAGTAGTTACGCTTTCTTTGCTATTTTTCTTGGGAATTATGTACTTTACGTGTGTTTTTGAGTTATTAGGTACTCTGGAGTCGCACGGAGGAAAAGAAGCAGAAATTACTCTGTTTGAGCTAAAAGGACAAAATTGTCATCTTATGAGCTAACTACTATCTGGAGCCTAGTCAAGCTTAAGGGGCAACCCTATTTGGAGGAGTACTAAACACAGTAGAGCTAAGGATTAAGGGGTGGTCATTCAGTGTATCCCTTATCACTTATCAGAGGGTGCATATATCCACAGTTATTCCTACACAATACCTGAAATTAAGAGTCTACCCTATCATTGGTCTCATCCGAGATGAAATCGAGAGAAAAATAAAGGCACCTGAGAGAATCAGATTTGTGAAACTGAGAAGAAGAATTTGAGAATTGGTGATGAAATGGAGGGGTTTTCTGCTTGACTGTGTATGGTAGTTGTTGAGGATGTGAGATCGATAGAAGCTGTGAACATATGGGTCGAATTGATTTGAGTTTGGGTTGATTCGATTGGTAATTGAACAACAAAGAAATTGTTGATATGAATGGCGGCTGGTGGTATTGAGATTCGAGAGGGGTGTTATGACGAGGAAAAGAGATGAAGAAGAATGGGTTTGCTACTGAGCTGTGTTGAATCTGAGATGGGTTGGATGGATTAGATTGTTAATGGTTATGGGATGCAAATCCATTCAAGTTACAGATGAAGAATAAGATTGAGTCTATGGGCTTCTGAGCTCGAGCCGCTCCAATGGGGTTTTGAGTTAATCGGGAATTAGAAGCTAGGGTTGATTGAGAGAAGAAATGGGTGGTTGAGTTGAAATCAGGGAAGGTGGTAATGGTTTCAGATTGGAGTGCTTGTGTTCTTTGTGGAGGTGCAACTACGGATTTAGTGATGCTATCTCGAGGTTAGGCCGGTACAGTTGGAGTTACAGGTTTTGAAAATGTGGATTGCAAATGGAATTATGGGGCTAGTGCTTTACAGAGAACTTCAGGTGAAGCTGTGGAGTAGAGCACTGGTTGAAAGCTACAGGGTTGCAGCTGGTGGTAATGGTTCTGAGAAGGGATGGCTCAACTATTGAGCTGTAATGTGAAGTTGAGATGCTCAGAATGAGGCAACAGGTGCTGATGTTGCTATATTTATGCCATGGCTGAGATGGTGATGGTGATAGGGAAGAGCTGGTGCTGCAACTGGTGCAGTGAGGTGGAGTTGCTGAGTTGCAGCTGAGTAGTAGGTTTCGAGAATGAAATTTTGTGATGAATTGTGGCTCAGATGGAATCGCAGGTCTGAGCTGCAGATGGCCTGAGCTGAGATGAAGCTGGGATAAGCAAAGAATTCCTGAATTCTGGTATGAATGAAATGGAGTATGAGGGTCAGGTGGCATTTGAGGCCTAGAAGAGCCATTGTAGCAGTGGGTGGATGAACTCAGGGACCGAGCCAAGGAGCAGCTGCAGTTGGCGGTGGAATCTGTTGGGAGATGGAAGTGCAGGTTAGAACTTGAGAGAGATATGAAGAACGAGGGAGAGAATAGTATTACTTGGTGTTGCACTTGGTGGAATGAAAATGGAGTTGCGGTTGTTGAATGCAAGTAGGTGGTTAAACGAGATATGGATTGACTCGCGGCGGGTTGGGGGATTGCGGGTCTCGGGTGCAAGACCTTGCTGTGTTGGATGTGCCGACTTGATGAGGTTGCGACTCGGAAGCTTGAGCTGCTTTGCTAATTGTTTGAGCTGCGGTGAGATGGAATTGAGGTTTTGCTTGGCTGTAGATTTACGGGGAGAGGCTCAAGGAAATGCCTTGCGGTCATGCGGTGTTAGCCATGGTCACAATGGTTTGTGACGAAGTGCAAGAAATAATGTTGTAGCCGCAATGGCTTGATCTTTGAGTTGACGATCTTTGAGGAATGATTTGATGGCTTGATTCTGCGGGGACCTAATGTCCGGGTAATGGTTCATGGTTGTTGGCAATGTGTTGCGGTTGAGATGAAAGTCGGGAAGGTGGTAGAATGTCTTGAGTGTGTCGAATCGATTGTAACCGTGCACATCATGGAAGAGTTACACCGTGAGTATATGAGCATATGGAACCGAGTTGGAAATATGGGTGCATTGTGCAATTACGGGTTGAACTGATGGATTATTTTACAATGGGTTTTGAGAGATTTGAGCGGAAAAGAACAAGACAGGGAAGCTTGATGTTTGGTGGTGATGGACTGAAAGAGGATGCTAGATGAATGCTTAGGTTCGGTGTCAGGCATTTATTGGAGTTGTATATCTTTGTTGTCTCGGGTGGCTTTGTGATAGAATGAATTGGTGTATTTGGTAGCGACGGGGAAGAAGCTGCTGCATTGAGTTGAACGGTGGTTTGGCTGAATGCTACTGAAGGTACATGAATTGCGGTTGCACGACCAAGATGGTCGGCCAAAGAGTCTTGATGCACAATGATGAGTGCAGCACGACCACGACATGTGCGGTGGTCCGAAACTAACCCACTCGGCTAGCGGAAGACCCGACCTATACGACACGGTGACTTGGGTCGACCACGACCCGGAGACACTGCTCTCCCTAACTCGGTTTGACTCGGTCTGACCGAGTTGACCCGAGTTGACCCGATCCGACCCGTTGACCAGGTGACCGGGCGGTCTTTGCCGTCACCCGAACCGTTTTCCGTGCACTTCTCCGGACGATTTCCGGCCACAATACCGATTTTTCCTAAGCGATGACTTTTTGGACATATTTTCTACACGGGTTTCTCCTTCTTTTGGGCTTGGTGGATTTTCATCTAATGGACTTTGAAGACTAGACCTAATTTTAGAAGTTGGAGAAAAGCTATAAAGGGAAGGTCTTCTACAACTTATAGCATCTTATTCTTGGAACTTTGGAGAGCCACTTTTGTTTACGCAACTAGGGTTTGATTTTGTTCATCTTCTTCTTTATTCAACTTATATATTTTTGGTGATGAACTCCATAGCTATGAGTAGCTAAATTCTCTATTATTGGTTAAGGATGTAGTCCGATTTCTAACACTTGTGTTTGCTTTATGTATTAGTTTTCTCTCTTGATTATCGTTCAATTCTCTACTGTTTTTGTGATCACATGATTGAAGTATTGTGATAGGGTTATGATGTTTGATTAGTTAAGTGGCCAATTAATTGAACTTGCATCTTAGTCCATAGCTATTTTAGGGTTTTTCATCAAGCGATAACCTTGAATACAAGTAGCATGATATGTTTACGGTTTGTAGTGATACACTCTCGTAATCATATGTAGAGTTTGACCATTGTCCGAATTGTTATGTGCAACGCATGACAATTGCATTGATTAGCCTATTTCGAAACTTAATGCTCCTAGGAATTGAACTTGATTAGCGCAAGGCATTAGGTTATTCTTTAGGTAGAATTCACATACGCAGCTCTAATGTGTGTGTTGATGAACTTAGGAAATTTATAGATTATCTTGCTCTCTTGATTCTCTAGGCTTTTGATAACACAAGAGATTAAAACGTAATTCTAATCATATATGCAAGCACATGTCTAAGATTGAAGATGAATTCCTTGACCAATATCTCTCTCCATTGATTACTTTCTACAATTTACTTTGCTTTTAATTTGCTTTTATTGCTTACTTAAAATTCAGAAATCCCCCCAATTGGTTACTTTAAGAAATTGAATACGTAATAACTACAATCGCCTCTCTGTGGATACGAACTCTTTCTTATCATATACTTTAGGAAAGTGAAATTATTTTTGACGCATACGACAGCGATCATATATGTAAATGTCAGCTGGTTTGAGGGCACTGTCATTGTCCGCCAAGAAAACCAGAGACAACTCTTTCCTAGCGGCGACTCCTGCTCTACAACAAATGTCCATAACAACATCCCTTACTAAATCGTGTCGTAACTTGAGGCCAACTTCGCTTGCACAATGAAGAGCATGGTCGCCGAAGATGTCCATATCTCACTCGCAACAAGAGCATGTGCTGTCATCACGGAACAATGGGATGCCTAGACGATACTGAGAAACAGCACGGAACTGCCGTGGTCCAAGTGTCTGGTTAAGGCCTGGAATTGGGATGGCCTTTAAAAAGTCCATTATGTGCACGAGCCTGTTACTTTGCCACAATGTTGCATGTCTCGTTGTTAGAGTAAACCTTGTTGGAATCTCTCTCTTAACAACTTCAAAAAATTGGGCTGCCAATGCTTTCATAGGATGAGGGGCAGTATAATTAATGTTGAATGTAGAGAGACCACATGCTTTCATGTATATGTTGAGAGCAAACCGGTAGGCGCGACTCGGTGCAGATGTATCGATAGAACTGAGAATAGTATTGTGCAACTGTTAGGTCTAAATATGGGATGCTAAGTAACAATAATGGCTATTGCCAGCCATAGTATAAACTCCAATACCTCCGTCCTGAATGGGGAAAGTGACAAGTCTTTGTTGAAGAGGGCCAAAGCCTGCTCCGTCTCCAGTTACCAAATGTCGTAGATACTGAAACATGTGCTGGTCGTAGTGATCTATGGTTGTCTGTAAGACCTGAGGATTGGTCATGTGTTCTACGCTTGCTTAGACGACGAAAATAAGGAAAACACACACTTAGATTGGTTAATGTTATCCTAAATTGGCACAAGTTTCCATGCTATGGAATTTCATAATGCAATTAAAAAGTTTGTCTCGTACCCCTAAACTTAAATCTAACATTGTCATCAATGTTCTAAAGATGAAATTAAAAGCATGATCAAGGAGAAACTGTAACCATTTGAATAACGGATAAAGGAAAGATATTACCGAGTGTTAAGTTTAAAGTCTTCAGCCATACATCAAATATCATAAAATGGATAGTTATATTTTAAACTCATATACTAATATTTGAAACATCTGTGGGTCAACAATACCAAAAAGAGCTGACATAAATGTAAGATACCTGCACTGGATCAGGCAAATAAACAAACTGAGCATAACCTTATCTAGGGTTTCTAAGGTTTCGTTCAAGACTACTAGATTTATCCAGGGTACCCCTTTGGGCTCCAAATGAGTGTCTGAAAAAAAAAGGTTCAACCGAATGGCGGGTCTCTGAAAGATGGATTTCCTCATGGACAGTATCAGGAGGATCGGGTTACAGAGTTTGAAGAAACTCAATTAAAACCATAAAGGCACAAAGATCGAGTCCCAAGTTAGGGAATTTAATTAGGGATACTTGACGATCACATCATTACCCCCGAACTTAGGGTAAATAACATCCTCAAATGGACCAAAACATATTGGATGGATTTTAGGGTATGTACGGTCAGCACAATTCCTAGCTTCTTTTGTGGACTGGTTATCTAAATGAACATCATCATCATATAACGGATTACCAAAGAAATTATCTACCAAAGGCTCATCAATTAAGGTGTTAATCATAGTTACTTCCTCTGAATCACTGAAATATTAATCAAATAGTGGATTTCCAAACACAGTGCAGGCTAAAGGATCACGAACTAAAGTGCTAATCATGTTTACCTCTTCTAAATCATCTATCTCATAATATTGTTTAATAACATTAAAGACATTTAGTTCGGTAGTCATCTTACCAAAAGATATGTTCATAAGTCCAGTTCTACAGTTGATGACATCATTACATGTGGCTAAAATGGGCGACATAAAATCAGTGGTATTTGAGCACTTTGGTCCTGAACAAGCTGGGTATCTAGAACAACAAAGTCCACTGGATAAATGAACCTATCAACCTGAATAAGAACATCTTCTATATATGATAGCATGATGTACTTTGACATACCTATCTGCTAATTGTAGTGTCATTTTGGTCGGCTTCAAGTTACCAAAACTTACCTGGGTGTACACATGATACGGAATTAAGTTAACACTAGATCCTATGTCAAACAATGCCTTATCAACCATATGATTACCGATCACACAAGATATGGTGGGGCATACAAGGTCTTTATACTTAGGGGTGTTTTCTTTAGAAGGATTGAACTTACTTGACCGGCTAAAAAGGCTTTCTTATGTACATTAAGCTTACACATTTGTGTACAAAGATCTTAAAGGAACTTGGCATAAGCAGCCATTTTCCTAATTGCTTCTAATAACAGAATGTTAATATTCATCTACTTAAATAATTCCATTATTACGTTTAAAGTCAATTCCTTATTTGTTGGAACTAATAACTGTAGATATGGGGCTCTAGGCACAAAGGTAGTCCTATCAGGAACTGCTTGGCAATCCTTAGAGATTGTATTAGTCTCTTTAGCCTATTGGCTCCTCTTGGGAAGTCGAAGGTGGAACTATAATATGTCTACTATCAGGCATGGCTACCTTATTGTCTACCGTTTTATCACTCATAAGGGTTGTTTTTGAATTCACATGGTTTGATGATTTCTCACTAACTAAAGATATTTCATGAACTCCCATAGGACTAGGTTGTGGTTTACTGAGGAACTTGCCTTTTTTTTCTTTCTTATAAAGACTTGACAATTTGACTAACTTGGATTTGTAAATGAGAAATAGCCTGAGAGTTAGCGTGAACCATATTTTTATTGTCTTCTAAACTTTGTGCAACCGATTGCTGAAATTTTATAGTGTTCAGAGATAACATGGAAGGAGACTATTCTAAACTTATGATTTTCTTACCTGACGGGTTCTGGAATTTCGAGTTGGCCCTGAAGAATTCTTAGTATAACCAAAACCTGAAGGAGCTTTGAGAATTAATAGACTGACCTTGATTCTGGCCCTTAGACCATGAAAAATTAGAATGATTTCTCCAACCACAATTATAGGTTTCTGAATATATGTCAAACATTTGGCGGTTTTCAATCTTAGAGTTGTTTTAAATAGCATGGGATTGCTCTTCATATCTAGCATGGTTTGACCCTTGATTTGTCTCTAAGGTCGCTAGACATGGGATATGTAACCCAATGTCAACTCTATCGACCCTTTGGATATGATTCCTAGATATTTCTAGTTCTCATATTGAAGCCCATTTCCTAGTTTTCTCAGCTAAATCGATAAACGAGTCAAAACATGTATCTGGGTCATGATGTGTGGATTCTCTATCACTCATTGTTTCTGCTTGCATACGGGTTTCACTATCAAGGCCCTCACATAAAATTTGGTCCACGTGGACTTTCTCAAAGCGGTGATGTGGACAGCGGTACAACGATTCATTAAACCTTTTTACATAATCATGAAGGTTTTCACCTAATTTATGCTTAAAGGTTTGGATAGACTGCTGAACAACAACAATCTTATGGTGAGGGGATGATTTTTTAACAAAAGTCTATACAAGACCATCCCGGATGGTGATTGTTTTTGAGTAAATGAAACGATACCACTCTTTGGCTTTCTCATAAGGGATAATGGAAACAAACGCAACATAAGCACATATTTGGAGACATTCAGATAATTCATTGTGTCATATATCATTTCAAAGTCTCTTATATGGGTATATTGGTTCTCATTGTGACATTCGGATGTACCACCTAAATCCATGTAATAGGTTGGACTCAAACAAAAAGATTGTTTTCTTCAAGTCTATCTCCTACACGTATCCAACGACGCATACACAAGTAGAATTACTACGGTAAAGCAAAAATTTGTGCACATGAAAATGCTGGGGTTTACTATTTTAGGTAAGCTTGAGTGACCACTGCAAAATATACCTATAGTCGAAGCCTGTTCAAAGGTACAAGGTTGGGGTTTGTGTAATTTCAGCTAGTAACTCCCATCAGGCCCACGCCACGAGTTCAACTTACTATTCAACGAATTTTCCTAAAATCGGTAATCTGATGAAAGTGCAAAATGTTGTTTCTAATAATAAATAAAAACTAAAAATAAACAAGCAAGCAAGATATACAAGTTCAAGAAGAAAATAAGGAAAAGCAAAACTAGCAAAAATAAATAAAATCTTGGATTTTACGCTTTTATAGGCGGGTCCAACTTTTCACCCGCAGTTTCAAGCAAAACCTACATAACAAAAAACAAGAATACTCAAAGACGTAAAAGAAACTAAAATAATGAAAATCTAAAAATAAAAATAATAACAAGAAAAGATATACTATAAAAAACTAAAACTAAATAAAAAATATATAAGACCCTAACCTAAAAACAAATTCGCGTCATTTGTGTCAAAAATTAATGTGTTCGTAAAGTGGTGAATAGGATTCGTTCAAGATTTGCGGAGATCTGATTATAAATTTAATTTCTAATACTAAAATAAAAAAATAAAACAAATATGATATAAATATTAAAAGAGTATTGAGGCTATGATTCCACTATTTACCAATTATCAAAGTGATTTAATTAAGTAATTATAATTATGCAATTCATACACTCGGTTAGATTCTTAAGATATTGTTTGATGAGTGCCAAATATTGCATATTTCTACATCTATTTATTGGCATTTAACTCATCTTTGTGCTCGAAATCGGATATTATCCCAGTTACGTATTTTCTTTGTTTTCAAGAATAAATATTTGTACTAATTAATTTTGTGTTTTTAGGTAATAAATAAAGCTTGGAGAAATTGAGGAGCCAAAAGAGCAGAAAATTGGAGACGAGCGTCTATGGAGCAGAAAGCCAAAGCCCGCGCGCATCAGTTGCAACCCAACAAGGAGCAACCCATTTACAAGACATGGGCTTGAGCTACCCAAGACCCGGCCCATCACCCGGATCCGAACTCGTCCCCTCTGAGCCGTGAGATTTCTCCCATCCGCATCCAACGGTGTGCCTTCCTCACATCATTCCTCGCTACACCCGCTCAACACCAAAACCACCTACACCTATACCCATTCGACCCAACCCCATTTCTCTTTTCTTTTCTCTTTCTTATCCGACAAATCCAGAGAACCCATTCTCTTCCTCTTCCCCGACCATACCACCTCACCACCTTCACCATCCCTTTCCCTGACACCAGCTACCAACAGCACAGCCGCACCATCTTCTCCCCCCTACTTGCTCTCTATCTCACTCATAGCTTCTTTCCTAGAAGCTAAGTCCGAGATAGGAAGAACTAGGGTTAGGGTTACATCAAATCAAGTGAGGGAACCATCATCTCGAGGCCGAATTCGAGATGTTTGGTAAGTGGGTTTGCTTTGAATCTCGAGTTTGAGTGTTAGAAGAGAGAAGAGGGTTTGCTTGTATAAATAGGTCTGAGAAGTGTTTGTAAAATGGCATGCCTGGACTAGCCAGTGCACCAATTTAGAGTTAATTTGTGTTTAATTGTTCTTTTGATGTTCTAATTTAATTTGCTAGGATTTAAATGAAACCCTAACTCTCTGTTATGTTATTCAACTTTGTTTGAGTTGTTCTTGAATGCTTAAGTCATAAGATAATTTCAATTCTTGCACTTCAATGCTTTACTTTCACAATGAATGCCATGTATCCATTGTAGTTAGGATAAAACTGTGTTGATTGTGCTTCACTCGAGGCCTTAGAGATAGTTGCTAATTCCCTTGACTAGTTGTGCTTAACTAGACAATTAGTGCTCTGGGTTAGTACTTTAGGCGATAATTGAATTATCACTTGGTGAAACTCCTTAGATAAGCGATAGACTTGACACATTGTCCTTATCTGTCACAGGAACAAGAATGCTCAAATTAGTTGAACACATAACATGAATTAGTGGTGGATTTGACAATCCTAGTGCCTCTTTATACTCATTACTTGTAATTCATCTTGAGCTCATTGTTATAACCTCCATCTTGTCGTAAAGACGTTAAACAAACCCATATTTGTGTTACAAACTTTGTCATTTCTCTAGAAAATCGGTTAAGAAGCCTTTAGATCATTCATAGCAACTCCATTTCTCGTGGATCGGCCCGTATTTGCCCTGTTTTACATTGTAGACACCGTGCACTTGCGGTTTATAATATTGTAGGTTTCTCGACCTACCAAGTTTTTAGTGCTGGTTCTAGGGATTTGGTAGTATGCCCTGTCGATTATTGGCTTGCTTCACTGATTTTCACTTCAACCCTGTATATATCTGCTTTGCATTGTTATTTTTAGCCCTGTATTAGTGTAACCGAGCTGTTAGTTTTCCTTTACTTGAATTTTCTATTGCACCCTGCATCTGTTAATGCATTTCAGTTAGCTTATCATTACTTCCATCCACCATATCATCTTAGTGCTTCTTGCTTGTAGCTTAGTTGTATGTGTAGCTTAGTTGTTAGTTTTTCATTTCTGCATCCTTTATTGCACTCTGTTACTGCATTGTTACATTGTTAAATCTGTTAGTTTTCATGTTTGTTCTTGTGTAGTTCATTTGTAGCTTACACTCACAAGCTCTGCATCAGTGCCCTGTAGTGTAACTTAGTGTAATCATCTTATTAGCATTTTTTGCATCACCATCATTATCTCAGTCGAGATCTGGCCTAGCTTGAACCCAAGCCTTCACGACTCAGTGTATCACCTTTGTTTCATTTCAAATTTGTGTCATATCGATAGGCACTTTAGCAATCTTTGTTCAATCCTTGTTCATCATCATACCTGTGATTAGCTCGGACCCACTCCATTGTAACTGTGCATCTCAGTGAGTCTCAATCGCCACTGGTTAACCACTCGGCGGAGAGCGATTTAAAATATCTATCATGTTGTAGAGTAGTCGAGATAATTTTGATCAAACCTGTGCACATTTCCTTATATTGGTTTAAATTGTGCAATTCGAGAACCGAACTTTTCCTCTGAGTAGTAGGCACTTTGTACTTTGCATTACAAGCCCAAGGAAAAGCATAAGAAGGAGCAAATAAATAATCTGCTGCAATACTCAAAAAGCCAAAGAAAGGAAAGACAGGGAGCAGAACAACATAGCCATTGTGGTTAAACCGGTTGGTCATTCTCAAATCCTGTTATACTCTATACCTGCATGAATGATCTGAGTGCAAGCATCTGGTGATATTTGAGCTTTATTTTGGTTAGATGGACTTGTTATTTGTGCATAGCATGATTTGTGAAACTAGCAGAGTACTGCCCTGCTGAATATTGCTCAACCTGTGTATGCATATCTTGTTATTTAGCACCTGTGTTGAATGCCAGGCCTTATTCACATGACAAATTAGCTACCCTGCTGAGCAGCCATCTCTAATTGTCTGCCTGAACATCTCTGTGACACTTGAGCAAACTTTGAAGACCTAACCTGTGCTGCTATGTGTGTCTAATCTGCCATGTGCATGAGCTGTGCTGTAACCCTTTGACATCTGAGCTGCATAATTCCTTGTTCCCCTGAGTTGCACATGGCATAGTTGCCTGAAAACCCATTGTAAACCGAAATGTGTGCTTGTGTGTAACCTCAGTGCATTAAATCATTGGGTGAGCTAGCTACATTGCCATCATGTGAAATCTTGGCCTCTACAAGGCTGTCTGCCGAAAATCTTAGCTTCAATCGCACATTCTTGCTCACTCCGGCCCTCGAAGCCGTGAGCTTGAGCTACAACTTGGATAGCCAAGTTAGATACAAAGCCAAGCTAAAGTGCCACTGAAATAGTTGACAACAGTGAATCTGTTGAGGTCAACCGAGTGAGTTGACATCAACCGTCCTGTTGACCCGACTAAAATCGTTGATACTTTGCGGAGCATTGCTCAACCCCGCATCTGCTGCAATCTCGTGTGACCACTGTACTCTTATGCATGCTTGATCTTGATTTAAACCTTGTATGAGCTATCACACGCCAACCTTGCTTGTCATCCTCACTTGTGCATAACCCGTTGATACCATGGAAATCAACCCGCTAAGCATTGCTCATCCGCATTACATGTGTGCATCTATTGACATCAACTCGGCCGCATATCCGCATATCTACATATCTCGTGTGCATAATCTGCGGCCTTGGAATTTCACTTGTGTTGCATACCCTGATCATAGCCAGTGAAAACCCAAGGGGTCAACTGAGCCAGTTGACACTCTGTGTCATATCTGTGTAAACTTGCCAACCTGTGCATGAGCTGTGTTTTGCTTAATCTGTGCATGAACTGTGTTGTGCATTGACAACAACTACCAGCACTGCTGTGTGCTTAGAATCAGGTGTCATTTCTGTGAGTTTCTGTTTCTCTGTGTTGATATCATAGTCTGTGCTTGGCCTGACCAGTGCATAAGCCGAACCGCACTCGGACTTGTCTTTGTGTAAGCCACTTAAATCCAGGCAGATTAACACCGCCAAACCGGGTTGGAACCTATAAAGCTGGCCGAGCAACTTGTTCTCTGCACAAACCTGAAAGCCCACAACCACCGGGCCGTGCATAAACCTTGCACTTAAACTAAACCGAAGCCCACAACAAGCCGGGCTTTGCATATCTTAAAGCTGCACATTTGCGGCAACACCCAACACTCAGGTGCTTAATTCTAAAATTGGGTGCCATTTTCTTGTATCATCTTTCCTTCTCTCGTGTTGATATGATTTGATGTGTGCTTTAAGCTATGGTTGCTTGTTTTTGAGTTCAAATTAAGTTGCTAGATCATGTCAGGATTTTGGTCTGCAACTGGGGATGAAAACAAATCCATTAGAGAGCTTGCTTATGGGCATGCTTCACAATATGAACATCCCACAGCCCATAATGATTTTAGGGAGTATTATGAGCCATCTCGGGACCCCGACTCGCATGTACCCTAATCATTTTGCACGGATGTATCATTCACCACGGTGGGAGTTGAAAAATTTATACTCCCCGACCTCGTATATGCACTCGGTGGAAGAAAACCTCATGCTCATAGAGCAAAACAATGCTAGGTTTGAATTGAATGCATTGCATGATCATCCATCTAGCAACATGTCCGAGTTTCCCTTGTGTAGTGAACCTGTGCACAACCATATGATGAATATCCATATGAGGCATGCATACCCACTAGTGAAGACTCTCCTTCAATTGAACAGCTCATTATGATGATTCAAATGAATCTGACTCGGTTACAAAATGAAGAATGGAAGGAAGTTCATGATAGGATGTGTGTTCCTGTTCCTACTCATGCAAATTACACTGAATATGAACCTAATCTAGAGGTAGATGAGTGCACTAAAAATGCACAATTTTGAATAGGGAAATGCAGTGTTATGATGATGATGATGATGATGAATATGAAGAGCATGTGTACTTTGAAAATGTAGTGGAATCTTTAGGTTCGAGACATTAAGTTTCTCTTACGTGAACCCTATGAATGATGCTTCTTCTAATATTCATACTTGTCTTCTGCTTGAATTGGAGTCTGTGCAATTATTCACTGAAAATGAGCATGCTATACCGCCCGGTTGTGACTTGGGAATGCTTTGAGAGTTTTGGCACCAATTATCTTATGCATGAGAATGAAATTTTGAGTAATGATGATTATGACATGGAGATTGATGAATTGTTCTATGCAAGTGAGCATGATTTACCTTTGTCGACTCTAGGAAAGTGTGTAATGGTGCAAATGATCTTATACATGAAAACAACTTAGATGTACCTAATCTCTCTCCTAAGGCACATATTGAAATTCCTCCACCAAACCTAGGTGTAGTTTGTAACAAAATTGCAAAACCAACTTTTAGAAAATACCTAATCTAGGCCTAGAGCTTTGTGCTTCCCAAGTCCTCTTGGACTATTTTGCATCAAAGTATAACACTTTTAAGGAGCCACGAGTTGGAATATGTATGTCTGCTGTTCTTAGCAAAACTCATTTTGAGTTAGACCTGTGCATGATGTACCTTTAATTTTGCAAGATTTTGTGCTCACAAACACATCTCGTTGACAAGTTTAGGTTTGGGGGAAAATCATTCACTTGTGCAGCCTTACTTGCTTTCTCATGTTATATTTGTGTAAGGCTGTTGATGTCTCTGCATATCTTCTTTTGGGTTGATCCTCAACTCTTTAGATTGTTGGTGTATGGTGAATTTTCATTGTATATAATCCAGTAGGACTTGTTAAATTTTCTTTCTTGAATCGGTTGAGTCTTCTTGAGCATATATTGTGCTAATCCGATATGATCTCCACTGAAAATGTTGGATTCTAGCCTTGACTAATGAAGCTCTAACCTTGCTCCCGCCGACATACCGGTAATCTCTTCCCTTTTCTCTACTCAACATAGTTCTCTTGGTATGTGACTTTTTAAATTCTTATCATCTGTTGACACATTGAGGACAATGTTTGATTTAGGTTTGGGGGTGCATTTGCATTTGCATATAGAGTTTTTAGTCTTTTATTTTATCAAAAAAAAAAAAAAAAAAAAAAAATTTGTAAATACTTGCAAAAAAAAAAAAAAAAAAAAACCACCAACTTTTAGAGATCTTAGAGTCACTAGCATGCTTCTAGCTATGTTTACATAGAGAGTCGACCGAAATAACGAGAACTTGGAAGTACTGGAGAACACAATCGGGTTTCTTAGTTGATTAGAGCGTTAAAGTTGGATTTAACCATACCGGAGGGCGAATTAGGTGATGTATAGATATTCGGTAGTAGAATTGTGATCACCCACAGTGGAGACTACCCATTTTACATCAAACGAGTGCCGACCTTCACTCTTTGTGACTTTCTAGAAAAGTCATTAGAGTGTGTGTCGCCGTACGTCAATTCCGGTAGGAATGGTGAGCTACCCAACTTCGCACCACTTTCAAGACTACTTTTGATCTCTTGAGTGCTAATTTCGTCAATCATGAGGGTGACGTTTAAAGATGAAAACTCCTTCTAAATATCGATTTGCAGTTAGCATCACTCTCTCTCCCTCTCAACAACATCAACACATTCATAGAAACACATCATCGTCAGCAAGCGGAGCATCATCAGAATATTTGAAGAAAAGTTGAAATAGTCCAAGGTTCACGTGCAACAAAGAAAAGAAAAGAAAATAGGATGAGAATTAATGAAGTTTGTGAAATCAAGACAATACAAGTTGTGAAAAAATTGAGTTTTATTGTTTTATTGTTATTTTCATTTCATGTATTAAGTAAAAAAAAAAAAATGTTTGTCAAGTTTTTGTGAAGTTCAGAAGTTCGTCATCAACATTTGAAGACCGAAGATTGAAGACGTTTCTATGAATGCTGAGAGAGTGATATTAATTGCGATCGGGTGAGAAGGTAAGTGAGTACTCCCATCCTTGATAATGGTTGATTTCCTTTCTTAGAGATCATCGAGAAAAGATTCTTTTGTCCACACTTACGTGGAGTCTCCGAAATTATTTCGGAAGGTTATCCTTCTTACCTACAACATGTGCGGGATTTCTCTCTTTATCCCCTGCACACATGAGAGACTAAAAAAGCGGTCTTTTTGAGTGCAATTATCATAAAACCCTATTAGTGAGGCGAAGTCGAGGCTTATGATCACAATCGAATCCGAATTCTTTCATATGGTATGGTTATTTCTCGCTCGGACTTAAGGATGAGAATGTGTTCTTTAGTAGTTCTAACTTCGTGTTACTAGCATGCGAAACTCTATGTCCTCATAGCTCCTTGGATGCTTGAGACTCTTTTACACTACGAAGTTGGAGAAGGTTTTGTGGGTACACCTCTGTAAACCCTCACGAGACTACAACTCGTCCACTAGGGACACCTAGGGGTTTAAAGGCTTAGTGCATACGCTAAATGCATTCGAGAGACCGGACAAGTGGTATAGTTAGGATTTCTTAATTTCTGTTTCACTTGAGGACAAGTAAAATTCAGGTTTGGGGGTATTTGATGAGTGCCAAATATTGCATATTTCTACATCTATTTATTGGCATTTAACTCATCTTTTGTGCTCGGAAATCGGATATTATCTCGGTCTGTATTTTCTTTGTTTTCAAGAATAAATATTTGTACTAATTAATTTTGTGTTTTAGGTAATAAATAAAGCTTGGAGAAATTGAGGAGCCAAAGAGAGAGAAAAATTGGAGACGAGCGTCTATGGAGCAGAAAGCCAAAGCCCGCGCGCGCATCAGTTGCAACCCAACAAGGAGCAACCCATTTACAAGACATGGGCTTGAGCTACCCAAGACCCGGCCCATCACCCGGATCCGAACCCGTCCCCTCTGAGCCGTGAGATTTCTCCCATCTGCATCCAACGGTCGCTGCCTTCCTCACATCATTCCTCGCTACACCCGCTCAACACCAAAACCACCTACACCTATACCCATTCGACCCAACCCCCATTTCTCTTTTTTTTCTCTTTCTTCTCCGACAACTCCAGAGAACCCATTCTCTTCCTCTTCCCCGACCATACCACCTCACCACCTTCACCATCCCTTTCCCCCGACACCCGACCACCAACAAAGACAACCAAACCACCTTCTCCCCCTACTTGCTCTCTATCTCACTCATAGCTTCTTCCCTAGAAGCTAAGTCCGAATAGGAAGAACTAGGGTTAGGGTTACATCAAATCAAGTGAGGGAACCATCATCTCGAGCCGATTCACGAGAGGAAAGCACAATTCAGAGATGTTTGGTAAGTGGGTTTGCTTTGAATCTCGAGTTTGAGTGTTAGAAGAGAAGAGGGTTTGCTTGTATAAATAGGTCTGAGAAGTGTTTGTAAAATGGCATGCCCGGACTAGCCGATGCACCAATTTAGAGTTAATTTGTGTTTAATTTTTCTTTTGATGTTCTAATTTAATTTGCTAGGATTTAAATGAAACCCTAACTCTCTGTTATGTTAGTCAACTTTGTTTGAGTTGTTCTTGAATGCTTAAGTCATAAGATAATTTCAATTCTTGCACTTCAATGCTTTACTTTCACAATGAATGCCATGTATCCATTGTAGTTAGGATAAAACCGTGTTGATTGTGCTTCACTCGGGCCTTAGAGATAGTTGCTAATTCCCTTGACTAGTTGTGCTTAACTAGACAATTAGTGCTCTGGTTAGTACTTTAGCCGATAATTGAATTATCACTTGGTGAAACTCCTTAGATAAGCGATAGAATTGACACATTGTCCTTATCATCACGGGGAACAAGAATGCTCAAATTAGTTGAACACATAACATGAATTAGTGGTGGATTTGACAATCCTAGTGCCTCTTTATACTCATTACTTGTAATTCATCTTGAGCTCATTGTTATAACCTCCATATTGTCGTAAAGACGTTAAACAAACCCATATTTGTGTTACAAACTTTGTCATTTCTCTAGAAAATCAGTTAAGAAGCCTTTAGATCATTTATAGCAACTCCATTTCTCTGTGGATCGACCCGTATTTGCCCTGTTTTACATTGTAGACACCGTGCACTTGAGGTTTATAATATTATAGGTTTCTCAGCCTACCAATTGCAAAAGTAGATTTTCACAATAACAATTGTATATCGAAAGCATGGGATATCAAAATCCCTCGGCCAAGCATATACCACCAATAGAAATATCAATTGCTGAATAAAAATCATTAAATCAAATTTAATCTAAGCAAATAATTATAAAAGAATTGCATAAATCAAATAAATAAGAAATACCATTTTTTATTGGAAAAATAGCTTCCTCTGTCGCCTCAGAAATGGGATTTAGCTCCTCATGTTGGAAACATGATCTAAATATGTATTCATCTCTCAAATGTGTTTGCAAGAGGTGAAAATATAATAAAGCAGCGAATTTCCGACGGAAATAAACGTTGCAGATCCACTGTTAAAAAATCAAGTGTCCAGATTCAAACTAAGTGTTGCATAAACTGTTGCTACAAATAGAATTTTCGCAGAAGTGATCGTCGTTTATGCAGGTTAAGGTAACGGTTTAAGAACGGCGATCTTCAACAGCTAATGTTCTTCGTGCTCTTCAATTGCAGCAGCAGAAAAATAACTCTGCAACTCGCAATGTTTACGTAGGATCGAATATCGCAACACCAATACTTCGCGAGATTAATAAATGACTGCGTCGCGAAGGAGTCGCATGGAGGTAAATAAATGACGTAATAGATGACGACAGTCAGAACATGAGGAAAGTGTGAAGACTTGGCGAGATTTAGGAGTGTCGCGAAGTCTAACACTTACATACTTGGCACGCTTCTTAGCGAGGATTCCCGAAAATAAAGGACAGCCGTCTGTCATCCACTTTGTAATACCCTATATAAAGGGTTGAGTAAGTCTGTTGTAGGAGAGGTCTTTTGAATTGTTAAGCAAGTCATTAGGAGAGAGAATTAAGAGTCATTGTAATTTCTTTAGCTCAGTTCTACATTTCTTTGTAAATCTTTCAAGAAAACAATTAATAAAACATATTATTATTCATCTTCAAATGGATTGATTAAGCGAATTCGAGTGAGGTGTGTAGTGTAGGATTTCTGCAACTACATATGCGCTAAAAAAGGATTGAACAAGATTGAAGATCGAAGAGTACAATTAAAATCGCTTAAATCAAAAAAAAAAATGAGAAAGGAAAAAGTTAAATCGGATGAGATAGAAGAATTAATAGCAAGGAACATAATGAAGATATGGAATACAATTCAATTACAAAAGCAATGGTTAATGAATTCCACGAAAATATTAGAGGAAGGATACATAAACGAGATTTTGAAGGAAAGAAGATTATAGATGAGGAGAAGACATCGTCTTTGAAGGAATGAGAAAAGCGAAAATAACATTCACAAATTGCATGAAGTACCTAGAAAAATTTGAATCATATATCTCCACTAGTGATCACGATAAATGCAAGTAGAAAAAGAGAAGAATCGGCAAAAAGCGGCGGAAGAATGGGAAATAAATAGAACTTTGGTGGATACGGGGAGTTTGGTGAGTATCATGTTTTACCATACCTACAAAAAATTAGGATATACGGATGAAGAAATGAGTTCTCCAAGATATTATATTCATGGTTTTGGAAAATCTATAACAAGTACCTAAAGGGAGATAAAATTACGAATTTTACTCGGAGAAATTGAAACACAAGTAACATTAAGTGTAGTGGATATGGAATCGCCGTACCACATATTGTTAGGGAGACCTTGGGTACATGCAATTAAGGCGGTAGCGTCAACACTCCATCGGTGCATCAAATTTCCTATGCCGAGTGGAATTGGTGAGATCGTAGGAGATATTGATAAAGGAAGAATATATCATCAAATCGAGGTAAAGCATTATGAAGGGCAAGTGAAGAAGCGAAAAGATCGCGGGAAGATGATAAAAGCGACTAAGAAAGAAGAAGAATTTAGAATTTACATGATAAGAGCAAAAGAGGAAAAGGAATACCCGCGAAATCATGGAAAAAGGGAGTGAGTTCGCGAAGGAAATGAGAGGACCGACTCCTATGGGAGAACCGAAGTCTAGTTATGTCGCAATGAGAACAAACAAAAGAAGTGAATGTTGGAACCGAGGAGGAACCTAAAATCTTAAAAATTGGGACTAAAATGGAAGCGGATGAAGAAAGAAGAACTGTTGAGTTCTTTGCGAGATTACAAAGATATTTTCGCATGGGATATGGATGAAATGCAGTATAGATCCATCAGTGGCTTGCCATAAATTGGAAATTGACAAGAATGTAAAACCATTTAAACAAAGAATTAGAAAGATCGCGACAGCATATCACCCTCAAATAGAAGAAGAATTGAGAAAATGTTGGACGCGGGAATTATTAGACAAGCAAAATATCCCGAATGGATAGCAAATATGGTTATAGTCCCAAAGAAGAAAAAATGAATAAGAATTTGTATAGACTTTCTGATCTAAATAAAGCTTGTCCTAAAGATAGTTTCCCATTACCGGATATTCCATGGTTGGTTGAAGCGGCATGAAACGAAAGGATATCATCTCTTGATGGATATAAGGGTTGCAATCAAATTCCTCTCGCTCAAGAAGACCAAGAACATCTTTCTTTCTTTGCTCCAAGAGGATTGTCTTGTTATACAAAAATGCCGTTTGGTCTGCGAAATGCCGGTGCGACATACCAAAGGATGGTGGAGAAGGTGTTCGTGAGATGGATACACAAAACATTGGAGGTATATGTAGATGATATGTTAATAAAAAGTAGAAAAGCAAAAGACCACGTACGAGGATTTGAAAGAAATTTTTGAACAAATGAGGCAATTTAATATCAAAGTAAACCCGAGAAAAATGCACCTTTGAGTCGCCTCGGAAAATATTTAGGGTATATTGTATCCAAAGAAGGAATTCAAGTCGATCCGAAAAAAGTACAAGCGATTAGCGATATGCCAACACCAACGACAATAAAAGATGTTCAAAAGTTAAATGGGTTGTTAGCTTCGCTAGGGAGGTTCATCTCGCGATCATCGACAAAATGCAAGCACTTTTTCAATATTCTTAGAAAGGGATCGAAGTTTAAATGGACAGATGATGAGTGCGAAAAGCCTTGCAAAGGAATAAAGGAACATTTAATGGATATATCAATTTTGCAAAAAGCGAGAAGAAGGAGAAGAATTGTTGATTTATCTTGCGACAACCTCGCATGCATTAAGTGCGGTGTTACTGCGAGTGGACGCGAGAGTAGAGAAACCAATATATTACATCAGCAAAACTTTCAACGCTGCGAAAGGAATTACTCAAAAATTGAAAAACTAATATTGGCATTAGTTTATGCAACATTTAAGCTTCAGTATATATTTTCAAGCGCATGTTGTCAAGGTGGTGACAAAAGTACCAATAGAATCGATGATGAAGAATTCAAAGAGGTCGGGAAGAGTTGAAAGATGGAATGCTCAAATAAGTCATTGCAAACTCAAATATGAAATACTATCTTCGCCAAAATCACGGGGTTGTCGCAGACTTTCTAGCCGAATTTCCTTTGGAAGAGGATGAATCGATAGAAGAAATGATGGATGTAGAGGAAGAACATGGAGATCCGAAAGATTTGTTAACGGAGCCGATAGATGGGAAATATTAGTAGATGGGTCATCGAATGGAGAAGGAAATGGAATAGGAATTGTTGTGATATCGCGGAGGGTAATAAAATAGCTCTTTCTTTGATTGGAATTTGCATCAACAAATAATGAAATTTAATATGAAGCTATAATACATGCTTTGCGATTTGCAATAGAAATGAAGTGGAGAATGTAAGGATTACTAGTGATTCACAATTGGCAATTAAACGTATAAAAGAAGAATATGCCATAAACGAATTGTCTTTGCAAAAATATAAGAAACTTGTTGACGAGTTGTCGACGCAGATACCAAGAATAAAGTGGAGACATATATCAAGGAGAAATAATAGGCTCGCAGATGTTTTTGAAACAGATAGATTGCGAGATCAAAGGAAATAAAGCAAGATTGTGCGATAGCTTCGCAAAAGAATGAATGCTTGAATGAATTAACAAATTTGAATGAGTGAGTGAATGGGACGAACCTTTATGGCGTACACCTAGTTCGCGAATGATATTTCGCAAAGAGGGCAAATGTAAGACCTAAAGTACGTCATATAAGGGGGTATCTCTTAACATGGCTCGTGGAAGGTTACACCGCTCCCGAAACCCGGGTCATGGAGATTAAGGGGGCCCATGAAAGCCTATCCGGGGGAGATACCTTGGATTTCCAACTATATATATAAGGTTATACCCTGGTTGGACGCCCGAGGGTCTCTTTCAAGGAGTCAGTGTATGACCAAGGCGCCGAGGTACACGGTTGAGTCAAGAGTGCGGGAGCATGGAACTTCCTTACCACTCTTGACAAGTCTTGGCACATCTTTCACTCGGCCGAAGAAAACTCCACTTAGGGTGCGGTCTCGTAACCATAAACCATATAGGTATAAGGGATAAGAGGCTGCGAAAACAACTGTTGTTGTTAAGGCCCAGGATGGGAGGAGCTAGTCTTGTAAGGCCGATGTACGCCTCCTTGAAGGGGCAACCGGGGAGAAGATAAGGGCGGCACCCTCCATTAGGGAGGCTGATAAGTGTCAAAAGACGCAAATGTCATGAGGCTTTATTTTCGCAAGAGAATTTAGGCTTGTCATATTTGTGCAATGATCCTGCCAATACTAACGCAAGGGTAAGACGAGATCAAGGGGTTTTTACATGAAAGTGTAAGAACGTCCTGCGATTTCGCACGCAATGTCACGGGATTTTATGGTGTGCAAGAACGTTTAAACCTGTCATATTGTCGCAAATATAATGTCTACAGAGGCAAAAATACTTAAGAAATGATAAGACAAGGTCAATGGGTCATTACATGAAAATGTAAAGACGTCCTGCGACCTTGTCGCAATGAGGGGTGGCAAACTAAGACCTTTACTTAGGAAGGCAAAATAAGACCACACAAATAATGATAAGGCAAGACCAATGGGTCATTACATGAAAATGTAAAGACGTCCTGCGATCTTGTCGCAATAACAGCATTCAAGAAAGATCTTTAAACATTTTGAATATAGGCAATCGAGATCTTTTCATCGCGAGAAAGATTACAACAAAAGACTTAATGGAAAATAAAGGGATTGCTTGATAAGGTGGCGAAATGAGTTCTTATAATAAGACGAAAGAGAAACTAATTCATCCAACACCTGACTTAATCTATTACAATCAAAAAGAAAAGTTCAACAAGATTACAAAGAAACTTAATTCTCTATATCAATATTCTCGACCAAGGAGATGGTAAAGATTCTTCAATAATCTTGTCAGCTTCACCCTCGCCAGTTGAAGGGTTTTCATCAGAGATTTTCTCGCAAGGATCCTTATTGATAACTTCATTATTAGCGAGGTCTTCGCAGCTTTCATAATCATAATCACTGTCGGGAGAGTTGGGTACTTCATCATCTTCAACTTCCAATGGTTCAACATAGACAGGATCAAGAGATTTAGAAAGTAAAATATTATTCACAAGAACTTCTGCTTTGGGAGGAAATTGACGAAGAAGTGCTTTCTCAAGGATTTCTACTCGGATATCTTTAAAATGATTAAGGTAGTTAAACCTCCTTATGGCTCGGTCGCGAGATTGGGCAAGGGAAGCAACTAGAGTTGCATTTTCCTTGCGAATTTTAGCATGCGCCGCTTCCAAAGTAGATAGAGAAGAGTGAATTTTTTCTCGGATTAACGCAAAAGTAAAGAAAGACATTAAATTTATAAGATGGAAAGTGGTATATAAAGTTAGAAAAGAAAAATAATGGAAAAGGCAGTCAAATCTTATGACTATCTTCCTTACTCGCGAGATAAGATATTGAGTAAGGGCCAAGCAATTATTCCCCAAGTTTTCCATGGCATTATCGAAACCATCACCAACAAGACCTTTTAACCGCGAACGCAAGCTCTTTTCGTTAGAAATCAATAACTTATTTTGCTTCGCAAGGGAAGAATGGGATTCTTTTAACTTGGTATAATCATCCTTGAGTTGGTTTGTTTTAACACTTAGATTTATTCTATTCTGAATAAGTTTATCTCTTTCAGTGGTAGTATCTTCAAGTTTATTTTTCAGTAGGCGATAGATCATTCTTGCTCATTCAATGCTTTTTACAAGCATCAAGTTGTTGCGAGGATATCGCCACCTTATCCAATAAAGCTCGCTTCTCTTGAGATAAAGTTCCATTTTCATCTGATAAGGTTTCCAACTCCAAATTAGATTTATTCAAAGCATATGAGAGACGCGACACTTTATTACTTAATAATTCTTGATTTTGAACTAAGCAGATGTTTTATTGAGAAAGATTATTTATTTGATCCATAGAAAATGTATGGAGATTATCTAAACGATTATATTGCTCCATCCAGGCGTCTCTTTCCATTCGAGTTTCTTCTACAATAGATTCCAGTTGATATATCTCCATCTTACGTTTACGGTGCAAAACTTGAGAGGCGAACCAAGTTTTTTTTTTAAAAAAAAGGGGGAGGAGAGATACCTTTTAATTCTTCATTTTTCTTGCGAAGGTTATCGCGATCCAACAAAGTATTATGAATATTATTCTTCAAAGTCTTAATTTCTTGTTCTAAGGATACTCGCGATATCGTATCGGAACCAAAGTATTTACCCAAAGATTCGAAAACGCTAGATCTGGTGGGATCAGTGGAGGCTTTTTTAACATCATTCATGGTATCTGATAAAATTCTAAAAGCTATATCCATCCCTTCCAAATTTCTTTGCTAAGAGAGATAGATTTTGAGGAAGAAGAAATAGTAGAGGAAGAAGGAAAAGTTGAGTCACCCATGGTTATAAGACCGCCAATTGGAGAAACCTGATCAATAGGTGGGGGTGAGGTAAAAGTAAGAGTGGGAAGAGGCATGTCCTGAAGAATTTCATTCACGAGAATTCGGGGATTGATTTATCTGTGACCGATATCGTAGGGAATGGTACATTATCTTGAGAAGAAGAAATGGGTTTATCTTGCGAAGAAGTCGCTACGGTAGGAGATTTGCCTTGTGAAGATCTTCGTAGGGAAAGTAGAATGCTTGAATCCCAAAAAGGAAACAAAGAGGAGAGGCAGCGAAGCATCGGGTTTATTATGGCGAAACCTTTTGGGAGATCTATCATCATTCTTATCATCCTGCGAATAATAAATCAATTGAGAAACAGAGGCAATAAAATTGCTATTAAAGGAGTAAATATTTCTAAAATACCTTACTACTGCAGTTTGTTTTTTGGAAGCGAGAGACTTCAGTTGCGAAGAAGATTTTGGTTGCGAACCAGTAGGGATGTTAGGGTTCACCACGGTAAACTTAGAACTGGGTTTATTCTTGCCGAAACAAAAATGGCGAAAGAAACATCAAAAGAAGAATAGAATCAAGATGAAGTAATTTCAATGAAGAAGATTAATCAAGAGAATAGTCAAAATCAATGAAATAAACGAACACGGATGCCATGAAAACAATAACGAAAAGATAATAAAAAGAAGATGATGAAGATGAACAGCCGGAAATAGTTGCGGACGATGAGGAAGATAGAGAAGAAGAGAAAGAGTGTTTTTCACGGAAGTTTCCCTTTAAATAGAAGAAAAAAGGATGACTAGGATAACATTAAATATCTTAGGTAAAAAGAGTAATTTTAGACACGTGTAAACGGTTATCCCTATATTTAAGGAGTCAAATTAAGAAGATTTCTGTGGGAAATTGAAGAGATTTCTTATATTATTTCATAAATACTTCATGCTTCGCATACTTTAAGAGATAGTACTTCTTGCTCACTTTGCAAAGCTTCGAACTTCGCAAAAGAATAGAGGCAAGTACGTACTTTTCAAGTCCAAAAGTATTCTTTCGCTTGTTCCTTCATCAACAAAGATCACCGTTGGCAAAATTTTTCCTTAAAAATAGCTCTCAAGCAATATTCAAGGAAAAAGAGGCAAGATGTAGGATCGAGAATATCGCAACATCAATACTTGAGATTAATAAATGATGCGTCGCGAAGGAGTCGCATGAAGGTAAATAAATGACGTAATAGATGACGACATCGAGAACATGAGGAAAGTGTGAAGACTTTGCGAGATTTAGGAGTGTCGCAAGTCTAACACTTACATACTTTGCGACGCTTCGCGAGGATTCCTGAAAATAAAGGACAGACTTAGTCTGTCATCCACTGTATAATACCCTATATAAAGGGTTGAGTAAGTCCGTTGTAGGAGAGGTCTTTTTGAATTGTTAAGCAAGTCATTAGGAGAGAGAATTAAGAGTGATTGTAATTTCTTTAGCTCTGTTCTACATTTCTTTGTAAATCTTTCAAGAAAACAATTAATAAAACATATTATTATTCATCTTCAAATGGATTGATTAAGCGAATTCGAGTGAGGTGTGTAGTGTAGGATTTCCTGCAACTACAGTTTCCTCTCTGCAGCTCTCTATGTAATCCCTATCACTCTGTCTGTATCCGCTCTATGACATCCCAACACCCTTTTTATATACCATAAGGCCAAAAAAATATTTAAAAATATCTCGCAATTGCTTCTTTTGGTTTTTCTGCAGATCACGTGAAATATTTTCCTTTTATTGCTCCTTCACGCGTCTACTTGTGATGACACACTCTAACCACATTGAGTTCATTTTCAAAAGCATTTAAACACGCTAAAGCCTCAAGCAAACCTTCCCAAGATAAAGAGAATCCTGAGAATATCTCGCATGAATATATCCACCATGTTTTACTCAATTCCGATTATCCAGCCCAATTTAATTGACTATTAGGCCCATGCTAGACTTGTTTTATCCAATCTAGCAAACCCAATCAATTTCAGCTATTGCGTCTCCCTAAGTTATGTCCAAAATTCCATCAAAAATTATTCACAACTGAAAGAAATTTTCCTGCCAAAACACTATTTTGAGTCTGAGAAGAAGGTGGTGTGCCCCTATCCTCTGCTAGGGAACCTTTAGCGCTTGTCCTAGAGGTGCCTTTAGTAATTTTTTGAGTGCCTTTAACACTTTTTCGAGCCGATTTTTCCTACATGTTTCTTTCCAAAAATACCTAGACACACATAAAACACCATAATAAGTACAAAATCGAGCACCAATAATACATAAATTAAGAACAATTCATACACAAAAATGTATCTATTAGTTACGACTTTGAAGATTTCACTTAGGGATTTGTGAAACCCGGTCAGACTATCTTTCATCCGATAGTTCGTGTATCTGGATTTTGTTTTTGTTTATTTTTGAGATTTTTCGTAATCTTGGATCAGGAAAGACATAGATACAAATCACAAAGTTCTCTTCGTCTCAGTCTTTGTGATACCTCAAGATAGATATCTAACTCTTATTTGATTTGTTTGAATTATTTTTGAAAGATGGTTAGTAATCCAGGTATCCCAGCTAATTGACTATAAGCGTTCCATGTTTGTGAGGTCTGTCGGACTTTGTCTACTACAAACCGATTTCCAAACCTAGTTAAAAATATCAAAAGGGAAATCAATTAGACTTTTCTGTTAGAGGCAGATTGGTGTCAGAAGTCTTCACTGAGGTTGGAGCAATTCTTAGGATATAAAAGACGTCATCTAAGGGAATCAAGTGCGTAAAATCTTGCGATGTTCAAGAGGCATAAGGAACACGACTGCAGTTGAATTTCTTAATGGGTTTATTCGATCTCCACTACATTTGAGGTCCCCGAGTTTTTCTGCAGGTGCAATTTTCCTCGTTAACAAAACTTTTGGTGACTTGTGTTTTCGTTTTCCGCATTATATTGTTTTATCTTTATAAATAAGAATAGCACAAGTAGATCAAAAACAAAAATCGTTCTTGTTGAATTCATGTCTTCAACTTCAAAGATAGATTGCAAGTTTCATACTTGTTAGAGTTCAGATTCTCTTTATTCATACACGACTAGATTGACTTTGGATATTTATTTTTGATATCAGTAAAGAACTCTTCTTCAAAATCAGGTTCACAAACTTTAAATCTAAACTTATTGATTGTGGAAGAGAAAGAGAAAAACTCTGTATACAATCTTCTTCAAGTATCTTTGCTTTGACCAACTTGTGATTGTATTGAGTTTTTTGTCCATACAGTTTGCCAAACAAAAAAGTTGATGGTGTACTTGGTACTCTATCATTTTCACACATAGGACACTCTGAAGAAATAGCCGTCAAGTAAGCTGATAGTCTACTGGAAGTGGGAAGAGCTTTATGAACAAGATTCCACATGAATAATCTAATCCTCGGTATAATAGGAATTTTCAATACTTTATTTCATTGAGACGACATTGTTTTCTTGTCTTTGGTTTATAAGGAAATTATAAATACCGTTTGATGAGAAATAGCCTAATGGGGATGTTTCCGTCTAATTTTATTTGATTCTCTGCCTTTTAATTGAAGATATTGCAAGGATTTATTTTCCTTATCTTTCAAGTGAGAAAAGTTCATCTAGCTTCTCATCATTCCACCTTTTGTCTGGATTTGTCATATCTTAAAGTCTCTTGGAATTAGTTTTTGTTTATCCGCAAGTCTGGGAATTATGTCCCAGTCAGGTATCCACTTGTCATCCTAAATTTTTATATGTCTCCATTTTTCACTTGCCAAAAGAAATTGCTCTTGATTATATTTAAACCTTTTTGGATACTTGTCCAAATCCACGATAGGTTTGAAGAGATGGTTGATTCAAGGAGTGGGAATTCAGATAGTATTTAGCTCTCAGAAGTTGAGCCCATAACTAGTCAGGTTTCCAGATTAATCTACCGGCTAGTTTACTTAAAAGAGTTATATTGAATTTATGGGGATTTCTGATTCCCATCCCTCAAGTTGGGATTTAGGTTTGCACATACTGGTTGACGCTTTTATATAACCCTTTTTACCTTTTGAATCATCTTTATTTCACCTGAAATCTCGTTGAATACGATCAAGATGATCCAGCATAGTTTTAGGGCAAGACATTGCATTTGGTAAGTTGGGAAAGCTTGAAGAATTGATTGAATAAGCACCGTGTGGCCGTCCTGAGAAAAGAAATTTGATTTCCAACCTTGTAGGGTAAAATAATATTTTTGTAGAAGTGGTTCAAAGTTTTCTTTCCTGTTTTATCAAAGAAGAGCGAAGTTCCAAGACACCCATCTTTTTCTGTTATAAGTGGGACTTTAGAATTTTTGTTATTATTTTACCTTGTTTGGGATGAATCTAAGGGGCGAAAGTAAATCCCGTATTTTTTGAAAGTTAACCGTTTGTCCCATGATTTCACCAAAATTCGATAGGATATCAAGCAGATATTTGGCGTTTCCCAAATCCGTTCTTGTAGAAAGGAAAGCAATCATCGACAAAAAATATATAGTAAGAAATATCCGGAGCTCGCTTATTTATTTTTAGTCCATATTGTTTTTTTTTTAAAGTGATAGATTTATCTAAGAGTCTAGACAGAATTTCCATGCAGATAATGAATGGATATAAGAAAAGAGGATCGCCTCGACGAATTCCCGTTGAATTCGTGAATTTTGGACCTGGGGAACTATTTAAATTAAAAAAATAGATAAAGAGGTTGAAGAAGTGCATTCCACTATAAAGTTCACTCATATATCACTTAAAAAGAAAGAGATCATGGCCTTCTTTATAAAAGACCATTCTACCATATCACATGCTTTTGAAAGATCTAATCTTAAAGTCAAGATTATTTTATTTTTGCTTTTGAGATATTCATAGAATGAAGGAGTTTATGGGTGGCAATTATGTTATCAGTAATTTGCCTTCCCAGAAGAAAGGCTATGTTTGAGAGAGATTCTAACATATTTACAAGAATTTTTGAAATAAGTTTGTAAATTGTATTGCTCATGTTAATAGGAAAATCTGCTTGGGATAAAAATAATAAAAAAAAAGTTAAATCGGGATTTAAAAAGTCTGTTCTGAAAAAATTCTGAATTGATAAGATTATATTCATCCCCATAATATCCTGTCTTTAAAGAAAACCAAATTGAAAACCATATGAGTCGAGTGCTTATCGGCGATTCATGTTAGAAAGGGTATTTCAGAATTATTTCTTAAAGGAATTTCGATGAGCAAGGCTCTATTGAACCAGATAAGTTAACATTATATTCATTGATTTGGGATGTGCCTATCGGGGAGAAATGGTTGATAAGAAGGGAGTTGATATGTTCCCTAACAGATAGTCAAAGCCCCGAGGGTCCTCGAATATAGTGAATTTCGTTGATTCTTTTCTTATTTGAATCTGCAACATGGAAATGTTATGTATTCTGATCATATTATTTGTAGAATTTGTCCCAAGAATATTGGTGGTAAAATCATTTCCAATTTCGTACTATTTTCCCAATTCCGTGCCAAAGACTTTTTAGTTTATCTAAAGTAAAAGTCTGACTCATGAATAGTTAATATCTAGGCAAATAATATAAATGGTCAACTTTTATCAACGGTGTAGTTAAAGAGCAAAATATAGGGTTACGTACAACCCGTACCTCAAAAGGTGAGTACGCCCTTTGGAGATAATAGGAATTACACGTAGTTTCTACCTCGCATAATCGGAACCATGTCAAACACCCAATTCTTGAATGCATAATTGGAACCATGTCAAACATCCAATTCTTGAATGCAACTCTTGACTTCTCCCTTTGACCTCATGACACCCTCTAATAACTTCTTTTTTAATGTGCCAAAAAAAAATCACGATTTTGGTATCTCTTCAAACCGTACCAAAAGGTAATATTCCCCAGTCAATCAAAGATTCAAAATTTAAACACTTTAAACACTAAATTTCAGCAAATTTACCGAAAATCCCAAATCTATTTTTCTAAGAGCAGACCCTAAACTTGGACCGATCTAACTCTCATGTGTAGATTAGCAGATCAATCAGCTAGACTGATTCCATTATTAATCAAAAGGTCATTTTGAACAACAAATCCAACATCGCCCTTAATCAAAGAGGACCCTCCCTGTATTGGACAAAAGGAGCAACCCAAAACTTCAGAATTGGGTAAAAGTAAACAGTCCGCGAGTTATAACCCTAAAGGTGTCACTATCCATCCACAAAAAACCCATCAAAACAAAAGTAACACAAAACCCCCAAAAAAATTTGATGAAACCAATTTTGAAATTTTTTTTATATCAAATTTTAAAAATTTGGGGTTTTTGTATCAAGTTTGTTTAAGATGGAGTTTTAATGGATCCCAACATTTGAATGAGGTTTTTGTACCACAAGTTTGGTCACCTTGGGTTTGTTTTTATGACTAGGAAAAGTAAGAATACTTTGTTATGTTCGAAGTAAAAGTACTCCTTTATTTTTCTCGGAAAAAATTACTATCACTTTGTCGGTTAGGTGTTAGGTCTATAATGAAAAGGTGATTATACCTCTTTTGGGAAAACCCCGAGAGGGACCCCGTGAACCCTTTATGGACAATTTGTTCAAATCTATCCTGAAATTTTTTCAAGCCGTCAGATTCCCACACGGGATTTTCTGCGGGATTACACTCGGTCAATGTAGAATTATCGTTCCCGTTATTGGTTATCGATACAGGGATCTTTAAACCATCAAGAACAACTCAGAAGGATCAAGTATCAATGCATTAAACCTTATTACTGGTTTCCTCCAACAACTGGATACACACTATTCTGTTGTGATGGATCATCATTTGGAAATCAAGTTGTTGTCAGAGATGATACATGTCAAGTAATGGGTACTCTGAGTGGTGGTTTGGGTATGGCAACAAATTATATTGCAGAGAATTATTGCACGGTTTTGGAGTTGTTGTCAGAGATGATACATGTCAAGTAATGGGTACTCTGAGTGGTGGTTTGGGTATGGCAACAAATTATATTGCAGAGAATTATGCAATATTATGTGCAGCAAAGTTAGCCATGGAATGGGGTTTAACTAAAATTATTGTCAGATCAGATTCCAAAACAGTTTTGCAGAAGGTTGAAATTGGTAGAGTTCCATGGTTTCCCAGAGCTAGATGGAGAAAAGTTCAGTCAAGTATTTCTTCTATAATATTTGAACATTGCTATTCTGCTGATACTGTGGCAAAAAGAGGAGCAAATATGGGAGCTGGAGAAGGACATTTTCATATTGGCAGACCTTGCTTTTTGCCTAGAATTGAAATGCCTGACTCAGGTTTTGTTAGGAAGTAGAGTGTTTCCTTGTTTTTCTTTTGTGGCTGTTTTCTCTGGCTCTTCATTTAAGTAGTAATTTGGATTTTTGTTTTGGTTTTAATAAAATAATTGATTCAGCAAAAAAAATAAAAAAAAAGAACAACTCATCTAAAAAAATCAATGCAACAGTGGCACAACAAAGGTTAAAAATTGCATGGCTTGGGCTATTGGTGCGTCTGTTAAGTCCTATACAAGCTCGCTCCATATAATAAGTACTCTACATATCAAAAACAGAGACAGCTAATTATTACAAAACCCACAACAGACTTCTTTTTGTTTGTTAACTCTTCTCTACCATCACTTATTATTACTGCTGCTACAGAAGATCTTTATTTTACATCACCAAAAAATTTGTACAAGAGCAAACTTATCCACCAAGAGAGCCTTTCCAAAAGAACACTATGTACAGATACACAGCCAATAGGACCTGGTGATTACTAATTACCAAGGGTTGGAACAGGTGAAAAGATAACTCTACTTAAGAGATGGTTTTTGGGCGAGTAAAGTCCTCAGAGCCTCGGGGTCGTTGACTGGAGCACTACATGTGAAGTTTTGACAAACAAAAGCAACCACTTTGTCCACTGTTGGACTACCCTTAGCCATCTGGGCGATGTTTTCATTATTCTTTTCCCAGAATTCTACGTCTTCTTTGTTGGTTAGATCCACATGAATTACCTGAAGGAAAAAATCGCAATCGCACAACTTAACAAATGCACTTATTATGTATACTGTTTTCTCATATTTTGGGGACATTTCCATTGGTCTGCATCTTAGATAATTCCATGATATCTTACACAAGAAGGAAATAATCCTTGTTTGAGATGATATGTCTATGTATCGCTAACCGGGCATAGGAAATATGACGATTGAATAAACAAGTTGCCAATAAGACCATCATCATCATCATGATTATGTTAAATGGGTAGAGAAAGTAGGCATCCACAGCTTACCGTTTTGTTCGGATAGTAAGATGCATGACTAGCAGATATCATATTATGGAACTCCAGAGAAGGTTTAGGCCCAACAAGAACAACTTGCTTCCTGGAAGGAACACTGAGCATATCTGCAGCACAGCACATCAGAGGAACAGCCATAGCCATGTCTTTCAATCTTTTCTCAAAAACTGCCTGTAAAAACCAATCCGATTTCCACAAAACCCATGAGTAAAATCCACCAAACCTAATATAACACTCCTTCAACAATATAAATTGGATACTCAGGTAAGAAAGAACAAACCAGAACATGTTCAGCATTTCGCTGGTATATCTCGGACTTGCTACTTGCAACCATAGATGATAGTCTCACAAGATTTATTATCGATACAGAATTCCCAGAAGGCTCCGCTCCATCATGATCTTCTTTCACACGGAGAAGCACAGAAGAATCTTCTCCAGTGGTGTTAAAATAACCTCCTCCCTCGTGATCAAGAAACAATTCGTCCTGGTACCGTAATTCACATAGAAGTGTCAAACAATAACAACATCAGATGGTAACGGAGGTATAGAGAAGGGAAAATGACAAGTCACTTGCCTGGATATCTTGTAGTTCAATGGCCCATGATAACCAGTTGGTCCCACCACCAAACTCATACAGATCCAGCAGCCCTTGAATTAAGAAAGCATAGTCATCCAAAAACCCAGGGGCTTTTGATGGACCTTTCCGAAAGCTGTGTTGTAACCTTTTTGTTTGGTCATCATAGAGCTGTCTTTTGATGAAAGAAGCAGCTTTGCTTGCAACTTCTAGATATTCCTCAGGCTATTCAAAGGTGAAAACATGTTCAAATGATTAAAACATACATATACATACTAATGCATGATTCTCGTATATTCTGCCACCAGAACAGATGAGGTTGGAGAACTAAATACATTGTTCATGAGTAGAAGTTGTACAACAATTTATAGTACGGGGATAAAACACTGTTGGAGCGGAAAATTTGCATAAGAAACAGTTCAGGATGATTACATTGCATCCAACGACAGGAAAACTGAATTGGGTACCCTCTGGCTCCCCCATGAGAATCTTAGAAGCTCTTGCAAAAGAGGAAATCACAAGTCCATTCCATGAAACAATCACCTGGGAAAGATGTATAGTATCTGTTAGAAAAGTTCCCATAGGGACACCACTTCTCAGACTTCCATTTTTGGACAGCAATAAATTCTTGTAAATGTGAGTAGCTAAACTAGGTACCTTATCATCCAAATGTGGGCGTGGCCTTTTTGATCTAACATCAAAAAGTTTTTTTCGACAGGCTCCCAATACATCAAAATACTCATTCTTGGACATGCCAAACTTTGATGCCATTGCAGAAGCATCACTTCTCTCTATGAGCACATTCAAACCCTTAAATTCTTTGTGAGGGTCGCTCATTTTAGATAGGTCACAGTTCCCCGAAGGTTTTATATAATAATGTTCTTTGAACAGATTTGCATATTCACCAATGACGCTTTCAACCTTCGAGAAAAGAGAGATCAATGGCAGGTATAACCACAAAAACACATAACGAGATGTGAAATCTTAAAGTTAGGAATAACTGTCTACCTCTTTACTCGTCCAGACATAGAAAGCTCCTTCTTTCTTTCTTGTGGCACCCTCAGATTCAGCACTATCAGCATCTTCAGCTGAATATATTTCGCCGTCTGGTCCAATCATATCTCTCCTCAAATAGTCGAGAATATCCCTAGCAACATTTGAGTAGAAGGTGTCCTTTGTAATAGTGAAGGCATCCAAATAAACATTAACTAGCTGCCCTTGATCATACAACATTTTCTCAAAGTGTGGAACTGCAATAATTAACACCGCACAAGGATTATAGTACCACTGAGACAACCAACTCTCCAAGAATGAATAACTTATCTTGCCCATGAAAAGGTATAGAATCCCATTTTCAAACGGAGGGAATAGCCAGAAGTATTTGAACACTTTCAACACTGAACAAATTATGAATACGAAATAATTCACACTCACCATGCCAATAATCGTCCACACTGTATCTATGAAAACCACCTCCAATGTGATCATGGATGCCACCTTTTGCCATACTTTGCAAGGTAAAGTACACCATCTCTAGATGTTTCTTTGATTCGTTTAATTTCCCGGCCTCCTCCAGATTCTTTGCTTGATAAAGCATTAGCTGAATTTCAACAGGTCTTGGAAACTTAGGGGCAGATCCAAACCCTCCCAATTTCGAATCATATCTCTGACTCAACTGTACAGAGTGCCAGTAATGTTTTTAGTAAATGAAAACATATGCATAAAGTAAACCTGAGAAATTTGTATAATTCTTATTCTATGATATGGTGTAGTCAGCATTGTGGTAGACACATTAGTGATGCGTACTGTGTTAAGTCATTCAACGAGGGGGTTATGAAATTAATCCTACAAACTCGGATAACTAACTGTCCAAACAACGAAGCATATGTCGGAGACTCGAAATAAGTCAAGTAAGGACAGATCAATATTTGGCCTAAGGAGCTGCATCAAAAATTTAGATGAAAGAAAGAAGATAACTTCAAACTAAAAAATCACACCTGTTCAGCACAGAGACGCAATGCATTTTGAGCTACATCACTTGTTAACTTATTGGAGCTGGCACTTGCAGACAAAGCCTCTGACATCTGTTCTATTGCAAAAGCTCCACTATTAACCAGCACTTCCCTTTTAGACTCCCATGCCTCCTTTACTTTTCTATTGTCAAAGATGCACTTTAATGATCAATAGGTGACAAAAAATTGTACAAGGAATTACATAGTCGGCAACTAGAGGCAGCGACAACCCATTGAGGATTAGAAGAAGTTGGTTCTACCTCATTGTTGAACCCACCATATCACCATTACTAGGGGGAAAAAACAAACAATAGCAGATCACATGTCCATTGAACTAAAGGTATATAATATGCTCACCGAAGGATAGTTTTGAATCCTGGTCGCCCAAAGTTGTCCTCTGGAGGGAAGTACGTTCCACCCATTAAAGGCTTCAAATCAGGTGAGAGGAAACAACTGAGTGGCCAACCACCACCACCATACAATGCTTGCACATATGTCATGTACACCTAAAGAGCAATACAACAACAAAACCATAAGAATATCAAAGACTATATGAGCAACATTTCTACGGTACCTTCTACTGGTAAAAGACTGAAACCTTGTCAAACTAGGTGAATATAGAGTAAAAAGTGATCAAACCTTATCAACATCAGGCCGTTCCTCATGATCCACCTACAGATACCAACTATTAACACACATACATAAAAACCAAAGGTTTTACCACAGAAATCGATACATAAAGTTTATCAAATAAATGTTCCACTCACTTTGATACTAACAAACCACTTATTTAGCAATTTAGCCACCTGTTCATCCTCAAATGACTCTACCTCCATAACATGACACCTGAACCAATGAAATCAAGAAAAGCCCAAATCCCAAATCAACCTTAAACTAACAGAAAATTGGCTTATAATTGTAAAATCCATGAAACAAGATAAACCACTTACCAGTGACAAGTACTGTATCCAACTTCACATCATAACCCACCAACAGCCAAACAAATACAAATCAATCAAACTACATTTCTTCTGCAAATTCGAAACAAATAAGAGATATAAAAATGCATACTTACTTGATAAGAAAATTGGGATATCTCTCTTTTTAGCTTCTTCAAATGCTTCTTCACCCCACGGATACCAATTAACCTAAAAAATAGAAACACCTTTTTTTTATCAAAATACAAACCTTCCCCAGACTAGAATCACACATAAACAAGGTAAAATTAAAATTCAAATGAAAATTAGCAAGTCAGTTACCGGGTTATGAGCATGTTGAAGAAGATAAGGACTATGTTCTAAAGCAAGCCGATTAGTATGAGATTGAGCTGGTGGTGATATGGTTTGTTTATCAGCCATTGATAAAACTCTGTACGAGTGGATTGATCTCGTAAAGGCAGGTTTTTTCAAAATGGGTTTTTTGTTAATGGATAACAGTTTATGTTGCTGATGAGAAAAGAAGTAACGTTGAAGACAAGTAGTTGTGAGAAGGTTTCTGAAGAGCATAGAAGAAGAAGGAGAAGTAGAGAGAGAAAGTTGGGAAGAAAGAAATGTCATTTTTTTGACAGAGAGAAGAGTAAAATATTTACAAGTTCTGAAGATGAGTCATCATCTCCTGTGTAGGAAACCGGTTGGGAGAGAGAATTTGTGAGTGGGGTTAATAGACACATATCATCGATACACTTTGTGTGGTGTGTCAAGGGCAGTTGAAATTCCGACTAGCCGCAGGTTTAAATTCTGTCACGAGTCACGTTCAATCAGTGATGCTTCCAAAAAAAAAAAAAAAAAATATTGAGCAAAATGCTCAAATTCGCAGATTTCACCACGATTTTTGTTAAAGGGAGAGCAAAATATGATCCGAAGAGTCAAAAATCGTAGTCAACTCACTGACTAGAGATAACTCGGTTTATTTTTCTAAATTAGCCTAAAATATCCTTACTAATCCCACGTCCCCTTCACACATGTAAAAAAAAAACACATCTGATTTCTATTGTCGTCTTCCTCTTTCGCGAAAAGAAGAATCAAAAGAAAAAGAATCCCTAACTAATCACGGTGTGTTGATTTCTTATGCAAGTGTGGAGGACTTTTGGGGGATTTATTACGACATGATAGGCTTACTTTGTAACAGGAACAATATCTCCATAAGAGGACGTTTGACTCATTTGAGTTCTTCTCATTACTTACTGCTTGTTAGTATTGTTGATGTTAAGTTAGTTCGTGGACATGTTAATGTTAATCGGAAATGTGTCCGATCAAAAAAAAATGTTAATCGGAAATGTGAGAATAGTCACAAGGTTGACCGATTGAGAGTTTTGATTTTAGCATACTTGTTCACAATTCACATATTATTAAAAAAAAATCATTACCATTGAGAGGCATTGGAGTTTAGGATCGATATCTGTACAAGCTTCCTAAAACTTGTTTCCGTTGTGTGTGGAGCGATGTCCAGTTTCCGTTACCACATGAATTGTGTAGGTGGGAGAAAGCAGTGCAAAGTTAATTCTTAATCCACATTTGTGCACTAGTTTCATGTATAATAACATAGATCACGTTTTCCTTTTCTTATTATCTGTTTGGCGAAGGCGAGATTTTTAAAAGCCTAATGTAATTTTCTAGGGTTCATGACTATTATCGAAGAAGAAGACGAGGTAGAGTTTTAGTTGTTTTTAAACATGTGTGAGAAATCTGTGCGCCTAGCAAGGGTAATTTAGACCGAGTTAGAAATAAATATAGGATTGAGCATAGTTACCGAGTCAACCACGATTTTTGCGCTCCTCAGATCACTTTTTGCTCTCCCTTTAGCAAAAATCTTCACCGACCCAATTCATAATTTGGGGGTGGACACACGATTCGGGTTTCGGTAAATTGGGTGCGCGTGAATTTTTGAAACCTGCGAGTTTTATCGATTGTAGTAGTACTGGTTATCTACATTGGTAAGAGATTGAGATTGTATTAATAAAAATTAATTCACTTAGAGAGATGTGAGCGACTATATACTCGATAAGCACTATTTTTTTTTTTTTAATGTAAATTCATCAAAATCTGATTAAGATAAAATTCCTCAAGGTTCCAAGTATCATAACAAAGAAAATACTCATTGTTAATAAGTCGAATTCACTAAGATTGCATCAGAACTAATAATAACAACAAAAAACGTAACAACTCTAAATCCACATGGTTCGACTCACACTAACTAAAGTAAGATTAAACAAAACGAATTAAGAACTAACTCCTTCAAGAATGAAACCATAGATGAGTGAAATCCTTAAGTGACTCTCACAACTTAGATCTCTATCTCATCTTTTGGTGCTTCCTCTTCAATCTCCTTCTTCCACTTAGCCCTCATGGTGGTGACTGCAACTAAAACTTGTTTGTTTCTTCCACTTAGACTCGATAAACACTAACCCCACTAATCTCACACGCATGTACACTTCACATGATTACAATCACTAAACACTCTTGCTATTAGGTTGGACACGGATAAAACATCACTTATTTGCTGGACATCCGACTCCAAGGGAAACTTTTATGGAGCAAAAACTCATCCATATCTTTGTCAACATGTTATGGACCAAAAAGTTCTACTATGGATGATCTTAACATTTATATGCTTGTGAAGATAGAGGGAACCCCTCAAATGTGTGGATGTAGATATGGAGAGTGCCTTCGGTCATAGTATGACTGGACACCCCTCAAATGTGCTACTATCGATCCCACCCCTTATTCGACTAACATTAAGGCATTATTACTATTAACACCCAGCTTTGGGCTTGTAGCACCTCCAACAGTTGTATCCTCATCCTCCTTTAGTATATAGGCAGCCAATAATTTTTCTCCCTCTTCAGTTTGGCTGTCTCTTGCTCATTCATTGTTTCAACTCTCAATTCTTGTGTTATTCTTTTGCAGTTAGCATCTATGTGATCAACTACGTAGCACTCTTTGCATATTCATATTTTATGGGGTTGCATTTCAAAGTGATAGATAACTCACACTATATTACCAGAATTAGTGTCAATCCATTATCCTCTCCTTAGTGGCTGGAAGGCTAACTTCAATATATACGGTATTAGAAACATAGCCTCTAGGTAATCTTGTTCTCTCCCCTTGATGATTCCTTTTCCAATATCTTTGCACATATCATTCAGCGCGCAGCTGATCATTCAACTAAATCTGATGAATATTCCTTAATTTGACACACCATGTTTGTTCGGTAAAAAGGTGGTATGTAATTGGTATATCTGAGTAATACCTTTGTAACGCAAACAAACAACCCAACATCATCTAGGGAGCCTTAGTAAGTACCTCTTTGCAAGTTTTATCAGATTGAAACCTTATGACAAAAAGGTTCATACCCTTGGAGATGACTTCAAACCTCCTATAGCACTTCCATATGTTATTGATTTCTTTCTTTACATCTTCATGTTTTAGTGGTTTCTTGTTGATGATTTTTCCCAAAGACTTTCAACTCATTCTTCAGCCGCATCGTTAACATCTTGAGTAGTGATTATAGTTCTCATAATGGGTCTGGTTTGTATTTGACTTATTCTGGCAGATTTCATTCTTGAAGACAGGGTATCAACAATGTTACTTATTTGTCCTGCCATTTTCTACTTATCTTTTGGAGATGAAACAAAGTGTTTGTAGTCTAGATCCAACTTGTTAGGGTTGAGGTTGTTTGATGGGTATTTGATAAGATTATAAAAGGCAGAGAAATACACAAAATTTGTAGGTTTCCAAACATACCGGTACCTAAAATTGGTTAGCTGGGTAACCAAATTGATTGGGTTGACTGAATTTTGAATTCTGCATAGGTGGGAAACTTTCCTAAATTTACTGCTACAGTTATGGTGATTGTAATTACTTATGGTGAATCGTGGTTGAACTGAGTTTGAATGAATAGGTTGAATATAATCATGGTGGATTTGATAAGACGAAGATGATGATGATAAAATAAAAGGGATAATGAAGTGTAGAAAGAAATTGCTCAAACAACTTTTCTAATATTATTTTCCAGCAACTTACGATATAAGCAACTCTCTTGATTTTGTGTGAACAATTGGTAGTTATTTTTTAATAAGAATCACAATGCTAATTACAATGGATATTTTTTAGGGTGATATCAGATGAATAAACATGAGTCATGACTTTATATATTGTAGGCAAGACATGAATGCGATAAAATTTCTTAACTAAACTTTAAGGTGTGTCAAATACAGTTCAATGAATTTTTTATCTCTTATTTACCTCTCATATTATACTATAATAAATGAAAGGGTAACTTTTTGACCGGAGATGTATTTTACATTTTACATGGACCTTAAAATTACGCGAATGATACCGTCATAGATCTTACATTACGAAAAGCTATATACCCTTTACGATACTTTTTTCTGTTTTTATCCTTCTATTCTCTTCCTTTTCCTTTCCTTATGTTATCTTTCTAATCTAAAAGTTAGACGAAGTTCCCTCACAGAAAAGGAAAGACCCTAACCTCAACCATAGAAATTTGAAGCATAAATCAATATATGATTCTAACATTTGGGTTCTGAAAACACGGGGGTGCCAAAATACACCATCAACTTTTTCTTAGGCAACCTGTATGGACAAACTCAACACAATTCCGAGAGTTCAACTTAATTAAGGAATAGTGTCTAGAGTTCTCTCTCTCTCTCTCTCTCTCTCTCTCTCTCTCGCAATTAGAACGTTTACAGAACCAATTCTGTGAACCTAATTACAGAGATATAACTTGGATGGTACCAACGACCAATGTCCAAGAATCAATCAAGTTGTATCCAATAACAAGGTCGATGTATCTACTATGATTGATTAACGCACAACCTATGATATTTCAATTATAAAGATAAACATTATAATGCGAGAAAAGAAATAAAACAAACACCGAAAGTTTTGTTAATGAGGAAACCGCAAATGCGAGAAAAATCTCGGGACTAGTCAGTTGAACACCAAAGCTCATATTAAGCCGCTACAGACACTAGCCTACTACCAATTAACTTCAAACTGGAATGTAATTGAGCCCTAATCGAGTCTCCCACTGATTAAAGTATAGTTGCGCTCCTTACGCCTCTTGAATCCCAGCAGGACTTCGCGTAATTGATTACGTTAGCTGACATCACACTAACTAAAAGTTGTTTCAACTCAATCAAAGACTTTAAACCAATATGCCTCCCACTGATTAAGCCTATATGTGATTTCCTTTACAATCAAAAAGTAGGTGATGGAAATCTATAGCAATAGACAGAGTCTATCTAACCTCAAAATTCGAACTTATGCAACCCGAAGTACAACCTAGATTATTATTCACCTCATAAGTATAAAACTTGTGGAATCAACAAAGTTTGAGACGAAGAGAACTTTGATGATTTCTATCTATCTTGATCAAGTGAGCAGCTCAACAATCGATCAAGATCAAGAAACTCGAGTTATCAAGAAAAGATAACTGGACCTGGCTTCATGAATCCCTATAAAGTCTTTGTAGTCGTTAAACCGTAAAAGGGTTAGGAAGAAAAGGAATCTTGTTACAACTAGGACATACTAAAAAGTAATGTCGGGATTCAAAGATCCCAGTTGCTTGAAGTTCCCCTTTTATAGACATTCAAAGCATAGGTTGCTTTAGGTTTAAGCTAAGATAGTTTTGGAACCAAGCAATCAATGTCCATCGTTAGATGAATCTTTCAATCTAATTTACCTAAACAAGATATACACTCTGGTTAGGTGAAACCGTAACTGAATCGTTGTTAATACCCAAAAACCGCTCATAGGTAAAACAATGTACTGTTGTAGTACTTTTTTTAGGTTCGAAAATCAAAATCATACAAAACGAGCCTAAACCCAGATATTGGCCATTCACGTTTTGCTTCGGTTACAAAGAGGAAATGGGTTGATCTTAGGGGAGGGAAAGCAAAGAAAGTTTGAGGAAATCAGTGGTGATTGAATTGGGTGTGAGGTTATTGAGTTATGGAAGAAGGAGAGCTTGGGAATGATAAGCTTGTTATGTCTTCTGAATAGACAAAGTTGTCTATTTATAGTTGTAGGGAACACCCACTATTTCCTCGTAAGTAGTGGAAATTATGGAGAGATGGGAAGAGTGGAGATAATGGTATGATTACGCCGTTTTACGGAAACCGTAAAACCACTCCATTACTTAGCCACTTCCTTTAACCGCTACCACTACTTGTAACTTCCTTATCATGGGATATTTCCATGCCGCACGTTGCTGTAAACCACCAGACCAATACCCATAAATAATTCCCCCATGTAACGTGTTTTGATTTCTCGTAGGAATTAGTAGAGTCATGGAATTGTTTCTAGTCTTGTCTAGACTGCCATGGTTCTTGACTAAGTAATAACCTAAGCTAGCCAGACTTTGTCGAAGTCGCATAGCTTGAAGAAACAACTCGACTCCAAGGTTACGTGTGACTAATAATGAGTTTGCCATAAGATGGCATTGTAATTATCTAGCCATAATAATACACGTAGATAGCATAATACACCAATTTAGCCAGGTCGGTGCGACCTGGTCGATAGCCAGCCGAGTCGGCATGGACATAGGTGTTAGGCTTGGAGCAACGTAGCCACAGCCATATGGCTAGGCTAGGCCAAGCTAGAATGACTAGCAAGGAGGCCAGGACTAGTTAGATGCGAGGCTAGACCAAACTAGGAGGACATGAGGCCGTAGAATGGCTACGCCATGCTATGCCGGCTAGCAAGAAAGTCGTGGCTGGTTAGGAGACAGGCTAGGCCAGCTGGAAAAAAAAGAGGTTGTATCGATATGGCTAGCTTAGGCGAGACATGGCTAGGCCGAGCCTGAAGACAAGCTGGTCGTGGCCTGACTAGCTAGTTGGCCAGCTAATAAGCTAGGATAAACCAGACTAGGAGCCAAAGGGGGTCGTTGATGTGACTAGGCCATGCTATGCCGGCTAGCAAGGTGGTCGTGGCTGGTTAAAAGCCAAGCTAGGTCGTCTGGCAGTAAACCAGACATGGTTAGCCAGGCCAGTAGACAGGGAGTACATGGCTAGATAGGCTAGGGACAAGGTAGTCGTGGGCCAGACCAAACCGGGAGATAGAGAGGTCGTGGCCTGACTAGCTAGTTGGCTAGCTAGGAAGCTAGGCTAGGCCAGACTAGGAGCCACAGGGGGGCGATGTTGTGACTAGGCCAGGCTATGCCGGCTAGTAAGGAGGCCGTGGCTGGTTAGAAGCTGATCTAGGCAGGTGGCGAGGATACCAGCCATGGTTAGCCGGGCCGGTAGAAGGGGAAGTCCATGGCTATCTAGGCTAGGGACAAGGTATCCGTGGGCCAGGCCAAACCGGGAGATAGAGAGGCCGTGGCCTGACTATATAGGAAGCTAGGCTAGGCCAGATTAGGAGCCAAGGAGGCCGTGTCTAGGCCTGAAGACAGGGAGGTCGTGGCCAGGCTTGAAGACAGGGAGGCCGTAGCCTGATTAGCTAGTTCGCTAGCTAGGAAGTTGGTGTACGTGGCTAGGTCATGTGACCCAACCAGATTAGCTATGGAGTGCGGCCATGGCGTTGGAACTTCGTTTGTAGCATACAAAACATATTTGAGGAATTCAGCCGTGGAAGTTCTGCGACTCGAAGTAATATTCCAAATATTATGCTCTGGTAATTCAGAATAGCGTAGTAGCTTATTCTAAATATTTATAATTATTGCATCAGTGTAGACTGATCAATGCATAACAATTTATATGTCCGTGCATACAATAATGTGAGTTCAGCTGGGTGAAGCTCTAGTACATATATATAGAATACCGAGAGTTCAGCTGGGTGAAACTCTAGTACATATTATAGATACGTCTTTGTGAAGGTTCAGAGGCAATTTTTACAAGTTTTGCCCTTATCAAAAAACCACCATCTACATTAAATCCCCTGCTTAGCGCGGAATAGTAATGTTTCGTGGTATGCACTAGATGGTGACATTGACAGTACAGAAGATCTCAAAGAAATTGGAAATTCATAAGGCAAAGAGTGAGTACTTATCTTTTCTTTCGATGTCATAAAGGATATGTATTCAAAGACTGGTTGGGAAAGTATCTTTGATAATAGATGCTACCAGGTTGGAGAAGGTATGACCGTCTTCTCGAGCGAAGAAGTTGGCTGGCCGTGTACGCGAGTAAAGGTGGCCTCGGCCACGAGCTTTGGCAGAATTTTGAAAGTTGCTTATGCTTCCACTTAATAAAATATTGAAAAGGATCAGCTTCCCGTTCACATCTCCGAGTCATCTTGGGGTTGATATCCGGGTCAAGTTCCCAAGTCATGATCGGGCATGGGGCAGCTGGTTGTGATAACACGTACCTCATCATCTTCCTGAGTGTTGACTCTAAAGTCATCTCATGAACCTTTGATTGTTGTCGGGGATGGACTGCAGTGAGCAGTCCCCAGTCGCACCTCCATTTTGTTATTGAAGTTGTTTTCTCTAAGTAGGCTTGGGATCCGTCCCGGCCTCGTAAAGTGTCGCAGGCGCCTTACAGACAAAGAGGTGGTGATATCCCTACGCTACACCTTTGAAGAGTAGATGACCTTGTCGTGGTTTTGACTTTTTGGTTGACCGTCTCTTCTAAGCTTTGACAATAAAGGGATTCCGTGTAGAGCCTCAGTCCCCAAGTGTGGTTTACGTGGTTCTATCTTTGTCTTTAGTGGTTATTGCTATGGCGAAGCTCTGTCTTGGAAAGGAGAGTCGTGGCGGCTACGGACACGGACCTTGGCAAAGAGAGGAGTTGTGGCTACATCCATGGACCTTGGCAAGGAGAGGAGTGGCGGCTACGGACACGAACCTTGGAAAGGAGAGAGTGGTGGCTACGTCCATGGACCTTGGAAAGAAAAGGAGTGGCGGCTATGGACACGAAACTTTGTTGTAAGGAGTGGTGGCTACGGCCACACCTTGGAAGGAAGGAGGCGTAGCGCCTACGGACACGAATCTTGTCAAGGAGAGGCGTGTCGGCTACGGACACGAACTTGGCTGGAAGGAGTGGTGTCTACGGCCACACCTTGGCAGGAAGGAGGCATGACGGCTACGGACACAAATCTTGTCAAGGAGAGGCGTGGCGGCTACGGACACGAAACTTGGCTGGAAGGAGACGTGGTGGCTACGGCCACGAACTCTGGTAACATGCAAGGCTTTGCTCGGGCATTATATGCCCTTTTAGTATGTTGTAGAAGACTTCCATACGAATCGTTTGGTATATGTCTCACTCCCATATTCTTCACCAATTAGCGCAAGTTTCAATTCTTCCGGAGGGCAGTGTAAAAACGTTTCTGACGGAGTTCTTACAAAACGACTCGTAACCTTTTTAAACTACATGCCATGTCCTAAAATACTTTTTAATGAATGTTTAGGTTGCTAATGGACATGTTTCATGAATTTTATCGTTTGCACTTGAATCTCCATGCTTGAACCATTTTTTTTGCTAATTTATGATTTTTCAGCGGGGGTACGACCCAAATGGAGAAAGACATGAGGGAGTCTTGGAGATTACCGTAGGTGACGTTGCTCATGAAGTGTATCTCCTTGTGATTATATTTTGATGTGTTAGCACCAGCAGTAGACTTGGAGGTGTTCCTGGATGGCTTCTTATGGAGTTGGCGTTGTTCTGGTAACATCTGCTCCGTCAGTGCCTTTAGATATGCGAGGATCTCCTTCTTGGTGGTAGCTGGTGTATTTTTAAATTGAGTTGTAGTAAAAGGTTCGTTGAGACTTGTGAAAGCAATAGATTTTAAACTTAATAAAACTTAAAAATAAAGAAAACTTAACTCAAAATTTGATTTCAAGATATTAGGAATAACCAAGACACTGATTCCACTATTACACATGAAAGAATGAATGATGGTAAATAATCCAAAACTCTAATTATCTTTTAAGTTCCTTATTTCTTAATTCACATATAATCAGACAAATTCTCAAAAATTAATTGTATCCCCTAAGCATAGATTATCTAAACAAAGCATAACATATCTAATTGAATCACAACCAATGAAGAAAATTTTGCAAACAATTAAAAACTCTCGCAAAAGCAAAGATTGAGTGAATTATAAATTATAAATTAGAGAAAATAAATAATTACCAATTATTCATGCGTAAATAGCTTCCTCATTGCCTTGGTTGTGAGAGAATTAGCCGCTCATCATGTTGGAAACACGCTCAAAAATCATTATTATTGCTCAAAGGGTTTACAAATGATGAAAATGGGTGAAATATAATAAAACCCGGGTTTGTAACAGTTATAAGTGTTACAAACCGAAATGATTACAAAGAACGATAACGACTTCCTCTCATCATTCGTTGCTTTAAGATCTGTCCTCTGAACTACGACCATCGGCTGTGAGTCGTTATCACCGTAAGCGAAAACGAATGTCACTTTGTGCGTCTAATGTTCTTCGTGTTCTTCAATGGCGAGAAGCGCGAGGGTTTCTCTGGTGATCAAATTTTCGCCTCTGTGATGCTCTGTAATCTCCCCAAACTCTCCGTCCCCTACTGCTCTTTTATACCCAACATGACAAAGGAATCACACGTAAAATAATCTGTCATCACTCGGCAGTAAAGAAAATATATTTTCTTTCCTTTTTGTTTCCTGTACGTATCTGCAGCAGTCAATTACGTGCATACTACCCAAGTTTAACTCCTCCACGCTGCTCCAGCGACTAGAATCCACCCAAACACGTGCAGCACACATCCAAACTTGCTGTAATCCCTTGACTATCTCCTCCGTACACGAACTCCCTGATTTCTTCTCTCCGACGATGTGGCTAAAATTTATCGGTTCTGATGGACTTACCAGTCCTGTTAGAGTGTAACATGCCTAATCCAACTAATTTCAGAGTTTTAATCTTCCTAGAAATCTTCCAAAACCAGAACAACAGTATCGGGTTTTCAAAGAACCCTGTTGAACCCTGATTGCTCCCAAGTAATTATCCACCAAATTGAACCAATTAAAACGACCATACCATGCCTATGATGCTCTAACAAGTCGAACCATGAAGTTTCATCGATTGAATCTCTCTAAAACATCCCTAAATCTCGACCCAGAGTCTGCCATAGCATGTGAGTTTTTTTCCCGCCAAAAACAACATTCAAACGATGAAGATGGTGTCCCCCTAACCAAACTAGGGGTGCGAATAGCAGGTGCCCAACTGAGGTGCCCCTTAGTAATTGAGGTGCCCCTTAACCAAAATGAGAGTCTGCATAGCACATGTCCTCCGGGGGTGCTCCACATAATTTTTCGAGCCGATTTTTCCAAAAATGTTTATTTCCCAAAATACCTACACACAAAACACCATAATAAGCACAAATTCGAGTACCAACAAAAACGAGAAAATTGAGGACAACTTAGACACAAAAATGTGTCTATCAAATACCCCAAACTTATTATTTGCTAGTCCTCGAGCAAATCTGATCTAGAAAATAAAATGACTACACTTAGCACGTGCAACAAGCCGTTAAACCGCTAGGTGGCCCTAGTGGCGGAGTGTTGTCTCCTGAGGGTTTACGAGAGGTGTACCCACAAAACCTTTACTCCGGACCCTAGCTATATACGCGAGAACCTTGAAAGGCACTAAAGAATCTCTTTTGTTGGCATACTCATTGACTACGGGAGGAAGTACCACGATGCGAAATTCCAATTCTTTCATACGAGTTTTCACTCAAGCATACTAAAATTCATATAAAGTGACAGAGCTCTACTCAGATAGTTTATGGACATCATAAACCGGAGTCAACCAATCACATGGATAGATTAAGAAGATGGATGTAGAGAAAAACGTGGATGATGTTGACTAAGGTGAACCTATCCTAATGGACCGAGATACTTTGATGCGGACTAATATCAACACACCTTGGCATATACAAGGGAACTAGTGGTCGATAATCCTAATCGCATATACAAGGGCACCAAAGTGGTCGACTTTATTGTATTTATTCCTATTTGGTCTAGTAGTCTTGGTCGACTTTTTTTTTTTTTTTTTTTTTTTTTTTTTGTCACTCTATTTCACCCTAGCAATGGTAAAAAGAAAAAGGAAAAGAAGTGACCAGATTCTTTCGATGTTTCCATCACGAGGATATGGCGAAACTACCATGTTTTCTTTTCTAACACCCGAGCTCGTGTGCTTTTATGAATAGACTCTTCTAGATGTTTCCATCTAATCAGATTGGTTCCTTAACTCCTACAACCAAAATATTTCCATCCACTTATATTGGTTAGTGCCGACCTTAATAAACATAAATTTCTAGGCTCTGGAGTTTATTTATTGCAACTAAAAGCTAACAAAAAGTTTCTTCCCCACCTCCAAACTTAAATCTAATATTGTCCTCAATGTTTCTAATGAAAGAGCAATACCAAAAAGTAAAGTAACATGAGGAATCGAGAAAGAGAGAGAAGTCGGAAAGATAGTACACAGGTGAAGAGAGAAATCAAAAACTAATATACAACATACAATCGCCTCGATGGTCAATCAAGGGTAAACGGGGGTCCTCCGAGGGCCCTCCTCAACATCACCTGTAGGGAAGGGCTCTAAAAAGGGTTTCAATCTCGGACCGTTGACCTTCGAAGAACTACTACCGTCTGGTGTCTCGATCTCAACAACTCCATGAGGAAATACGGTGCGAACAATAAAAGGACACAATCCCACCGAGAACGTAACTTCCCGGGGGAAAAGATGCAAGCGGGTATCATACGGAAGAACTTTTTGACCTGGAGAAAATGACTTCCTTAAAATATTTCTATCATGCACAAGTTTCATTTTGTTCTTATACTCCTTAGCACTATCGTAAGCATCTATACGAATCTCTTCCAACTCATTGAGTTGGAGTTTCCCTCTGGCTCTCGCCTTGTCAAGTGAAAAATTTAGCCGCTTAACATCCCAATAAGCTCTATGTTCTAACTCAACGGGTAAATGACATGCCTTGCCATAAACAAGCCGATAAGGCGACATTCCAATAGGGGTTTTAAACGCAGTACGGTAAGCCCATAAGGCATCAGTAAGCCTAGACGACCAGTCTTTCCGATTAGGATTAAATGTTTTCTCTAATATACGTTTTATCTCCCTATTAGAAACCTCGACCTGACCACCAGTCTGCGGATGATGCGGGGTAGCTACCTTATGTGTAATACCATATTTCTTCATCAGAAGCCTAAAAAGTCCATTACAAAAGTGCGACCCTCCATAACTAATTATAGCTCGCGGTGTACCAAAACGTGTAAGTATATTATTTTTCAAGAACTCAATCACAACCCTATGGTCATTGGTTTTACACGCAACCGCCTCAATCCACTTAGAGACATAGTCTACAATTACAAGGATGTATAGGTTACCAAAATAATTAGGAAACGGACCCATAAAGTCAATACCCCACACATCAAAGACATGGACAACTAAAATAGGGTTCAAGGGCATCATGTTCCTACGGGAAATGGTTCCTAATTTCTGGAAACGTTCACAAGTAACACAGTAACTATGGGAGTCTTTAAACAACGAAGGCCAATAGAATCCACACGCAATATCTTAGCAAAGAGTCTTCTTAGCACTAAAGTGACCCCCACAAGCATGATCATGACAAAAGGAAATAATCTTTGGACTGGTCACTCTCGGGTATACATCTCCTAATAACTGTCCGGACAATACTTAAACAAATAAGGATCATCCCAAAAGAAGTGCTTAACCTCGGCTAAAAACCTAGAACGATCTTGTTTACCCCAATGTTGGGGCATTAGACCAAGAACAAGATAATTCACTATATTTGCATACCAAGGTGCTTGGGTAACAAAAAATAATTGTTCATCAGGAAAGCTATCCCTTATATGAAGGGAATCATTAGGGGAACTAACAACTAGCCTAGACAAGTAGTCTGCTACTACATTTTCTGCACCCTTTTTGTCTCTAATGTCTGGACAAAATTCTTGTAATAAAAGGATCCATCTAATCAATCTAGGTTTGGTATCCTTATTAGACAAAAGGTATTTCAAAGCAGCATGATCAGTATATATTACGATCTTAGAACATAAGAGATAGGGTCTAAACTTGTCTAAGGCAAACACAATGGCCAACAGTTCCTTCTCTGTAGTGGTATAGTTCAATGGGCATCATTCGAGTTTTGCTAGCATAGTAAATCACATGAAGTAATTTGTTTTCTCGCTGACCTAGCACAACACCAATAGCATAATCGATCGCACATGATCTCAAAGGGTAGGTACCAGTTGGGTGCACGGACTATGGGGGCGGTAGTAAGTAAAGTCTTAAGCTTATCAAAAGCCTCTAAACAAGCATCATCAAAGACAAACTTAACATCTTTTGCAAGCAAATTGCAAAGAGGTCTAGAAATCAAGCTAAAATCCTTAATGAATCGACGATAAAAACTCCGCATGTCCTAAGAATGACCTAATATCTCTTACGGTTTTTGGGACCTGTAAAGTCTTGATAAGGTCAACTTTGGCTTTATCTGCCTCTATACCCTTAGAAGATACGATATGCCCTAAAACAATTCCTGATCGAACCATGAAATGACATTTCTCCCAATTAAGCACTAGATTCTTTTCCTTACACCTAGTCAACACTAATGACAAATGATGCAAGCACTCATCAAAAGATGAACCAAACACCGAAAATCATCCATAAAGACCTCTAAGAACCGTTCTACCATATCTGAAAATATGCTCATCATGCAACGCTAAAAAGTCGCAGGGGCGTTACATAGCCCGAAAGGCATGCGTCTATACGCAAAGGTACCAAAGGGACAGGTAAAAGTGCTTTTCTCATGGTCTTCTGGGAAATAACGATCTGATTATAGCCGAGTAGCCATTTAAAAAGCGTAATGACTATGTCCAGACTAATCTCTCTAGCATCCCGGTCGATGAAGGGAATGGGAAAGTGGTCCTTCCTAGTGACCTTTTTCAATTTCCTATAGTCAATACAAACACACCAACCCGTGGTCACTCGGGTTGGGATTAACTCATTATTATCATTCTGGACTACAGTAATACCGGATTTCTTGGGAACAACCCGAACGGGGCTGACCCGCCATCGTCTGCGAAATGGGGTAGATAATGCCTGCATCTAACAACTTAAGAACCTCGGTTCGAACTACTTCTTTCATATTAGGGTTTAGTCTTCGTTGCATCTCCCTAGATGGTTTGGTATCTTCCTCTAAATATATCTGATGCATACAAACAGTAGGACTTATACCCTTAATGTCTGCTATGGTCCACCCTAAAGCTTCCTTGTTGTTTTGAAGGACGGTCATTATCCTACTTTCCTGATCACTATCCAAGTCGGAAGCAACAATCACAGTACGGTTTGGATGGGCCTAAAAACACATACTTGGGGTATCTCGGAAATGGTTTTAGGTCCAACTTAGGAGGCTTTTCTAACAAAGGAACTAGGTAGACTTAGAACCGGTAGTGGTTCGAACTTAGGTTTCCATCCATTACTATTGTCTAACAAAAGGGTTGAATCTAACAAATCATTCACCTCATTAATCACATCATCAAAATCAATCCCAAGTGAGTTAGGCATTTCTCTAATGGATCTTCTAACAAAGTGTTTGGCAATGACTCCTCGACTAATGTTCCTATCATGTTCACCTCTTCTATGCTCGATTCATCTAGTTCAGAGGGTAGCTTACTAATATGAAAGACGTTCAGCTCAATAGTCATATTACCAAAAGACAAATTCATAATACCAGTTCGACAGTTAATGATCGCATTGGATGTAGCTAAAAACGGGCAACCTAAAATTACCGGTATCTGGTTCTCTGGGTCAGGGACAGGTTGGGTATCTAGGATAACAAAATCCACCGGATAAATAAACTTGTCGACTGTAGGATCATAATATCGCCACAACAACAATTCGCGAAGACAACCGACAACAACATTGCGAGGAAGTCGCAGAAGATTAATAATGAATGACGCATTGGATGACGATAGGAAGATATGAAATCTGGCGAAAGGTAAGAGGTGTCGCGAATACGAATACTTGTACGCTGCGACACTTCGCGAGACATTCCGAAAATAAAGGACAGCTTAGTTTGTCATTCACTATGTATTACCCTATATAAAGAGGTGAGTGAATGCACATGTGAGGGAGAGATCTTTTTGGATTGGAGAGTAAGTCATTAGGAGAGAAAAAAGAGAAAATATTTGTAAGTTCTTAAGTATAATTCCATTTTCTGTGTAAAGATTGAAGAAAGTTATTAATAAATATTTATAATTGTTCATCTATTATCTTTTGAATGGATTAGCTAAACAAAATATAGTGAGGGGTGTATTGTGGGATTTCCCGCAACTACATATTACGCTAAAACAGGCTTTGAACAAAGATTAAAAGAAGAGAATTAACAAGAAAGAAATTTGAGATAATTTTCAAAGAATTTACCAAAAGAGAAATGGCTAGAAGAAGAAATGTACTTGAACAACCGGTGAGAAGAAGTGGAAGACTTCTTGGAGAAAGGAGAAATGAAAGAGGAGAATCGTCAAGGATGAATATGAGGAATGATGAAGAGAATCATGTCCAAGCTTTAATTCCACCCCAGAGCAAATGAAACTGTGGATTACGATGAGAGTAAGTGTGCACACTTGGAGGACGGATTCGAGGATGAAAGGGAAGAAGAGCAACAATTGGTAAACAATGGACAAGGAGAAGAAGATCAAAGAATGAATGGAGAAATGAATCCATGAAATGAAGAACTCACAAAAAGATTGGAAACATTGAGACAAACGATACATGAAGAGAGGCGACTAGAGGCGGAGGAACGAGCAAACTTGACAAGACAAGAATCATGAATTAAGAATGGAAAATATAAGATTGCAAAATAGAAGATCGAGAAGCACTGCGAGATCGAGTTCAAGATCGACTAGGGAAGAAAGAAGGAGAGCTTTACCAACGAAATTACAGAGGTAGAAAACCAACGGAAGCACAAAATCTCATTTCGAACATCATGAAAGAAGAGAGGACGCAGAAGATCGTTATATTCCCCATCCCGAGAATTTCCAAGATGAGCGAATGAAGAAAATCGAGGAACTAGGCGATTTCGGGGGACAAATGATCCAGTAGGCCAAGGAAGAGCAATACCGCATGGAAGAGAAGCATTGAGAAGGCAAAAAGAGATCGTGGGACGACATTGAGAAACATTATGCTGAACAAGCACGCTTAGCCCGCGAGAGAGAGAGAGTAAGAGCAGAAGTGGAAAACCAAGAATTGGAAGAAGCAATCCGGCAAAATAATCACGACAACCGAGAGAGGAGGCGAGCACAAGATCGTGTCAATAGAAATACCAATGGAGAATACGAAAGGATGCGGAGAGGAGAGTTGATAAAGAACCCGAAGAGAGAACAATAGATATAATGGTGTGCGAATTGATGAAAGAGACGAAGGAGAAAGTCGCAGAGAAAGGAGAGAAGAAAATAGTGGACAAGAAGGTCAAAACAGGCATGAACGCAGGAGGCGAGAGGCGAGCTAAAAGACCAGCGAATCAAATCCTGAGGAAAATGAGCAAATCTTGAAAGAACTAGCGAGAAATGAGAAAATTGTTAAACAAAGGAAGGAAGGAGGAAGAAGACAGTTGGATGAAGCCATCGCAGAAGCCGCGAAGACTCCTTTCACAATAGAAGTACAAATGGGAGGAATACCACCTAAATGCAATCTGGCTGCATTAACCAACATTTTCGATGGAACAACCTTTGTGCGATACAACACATCAAGGCTTATATGAGATGTATGTTACGGTGGGAGAATCATGATGCCATATTGTGCAAATACTTCGCATCAAGCTTAATTGGAGAAGCACTTGAAATGGTTTGAAGGATTACCGAGAAACACAATCTCGTCATTCAACCATTTACAAACTATTTTCTTGGGAGCGTATATAAGTAACAATTCCACGCGACCGGGAATTGAAGATGTATTCGGATTGAAACAAAGAGTTGGCGAGTTTAAGACATTTGACAATGAGATGGAGGACAATGTGCGGTGAAATGGTCGGAAGGGTAGAGGAAAGATATCTCATTTTATCATTTGTAAATGCTGCGTTCGCAACAAGTTTGTTATACATTCAAATATTCGAAATTAAAAATACGATTACGATGGCCGAGTCATGAACTCCAAGAAGAATACATTGCTTTGGAAGAAAGACAAAATGAAATGGAATCATACCCGTTTGCGAATACAAGTTCGAACGCTGCGAATGCGAGTTTATTACCAAAATTTTTAAATTCGGTGGCGACCACTTCGCAAGGGCAACCGGAAAACGAGTTGACGATGGACGAGCGAGAAAATAGTGGCAATGGGAAGCCGAGATCGGGAGGAGTTTGATAGAGAAAGGAACTACTACAACCGCGGAAACAATAATAAAATTCGAGAGATTAGATCATATGCAAGAAACTTATGAAGGACAAAGGCGAGAATAACCATGGAAGGCCAAGAAATCGCAGTGGTATGGGAAGAGATCGAATGCCACCACTAAATGCTAGTGTTGAGAAAATTTGGGAAGCTATACTTGTAATGGAGGACGTACCACCGCCATGGAATGCGGGGAGTGAACCACCACCAAGTGACGAGAAGTCATGAATATTGTTCTTACCATCGCTTTCATGGACATCTAACAAATGATTGCGAAACATAAAGAGAATCATCCTCCGAATGATTGATCGGGGAAATTGGCTCATTTTCTAAAAATGAAGAGAAAGGGAAGCAAGTACTAACAACATCACCATCGAAGTGCAAAGAACAGTTTCAAAGAAGGGAAAAGAAGCATTCGTAATAGAAGTGGGAACAAAGGCCAAAAATCTATTTTGCAACTCTATAGTTCATTCATATCGTACAATTGAAGATTTTCACGATAATGTGCTTAGTAGAGTATATGCAAGAGATTTTCATAACAAAGAAGTGATGAACTGGGCGAGAAAGTCGCAATTGAAAGATTGGCAACTAAAAATTATTTCTTTCTCTGTGACGAGATACCCAAAGGAAGAGAAGCACATGATAGCCCGTTGGTGGTGCGACTAGACATTAATCCAAGACCAGTTGATGGAGAAGATGACGAAGCGAGAAAATTGTTGGGCAATCAATAGAATCCTAATCGACACCGGTAGTTCGGTGAATATTCTTTTTACCATACTTATAAGACCATGGGTGGAGAGGATGAAAATTTGATTCCTTCAACGTACAAAATCTACGGTTTTAACGACACAAATAACAAACCTAAAGGAGAGGTTCACATGAGGATACCTTTACAAGGGTTATCGGTGACATTTTATTTTGCGTGGTTGACGTGGAATCTCCTTATAACGCATTAATCGGGCGACCATGGCTGCACGAAATCTTGGGAGTAGCATCAACATACCATCAATGCATAAAATTTCCCCATCCAAATGGTATTGGAATTATAAAGGGAGATTGGAAGGAAGGTCGAAATGTTATGAGGTTGACGTGAGAGAGTTTGTGAAGAGAGAAATGCTAAAAGGAAAGGTTGGAAACGAATATCATAGATGAACAGAGAAAAGAGAAGGCGATGGTGGATACTATAGAGATAAGAAATGAAGAAGCATCGCGAAGTGCCGCAAGAATAGGCGAATGTTACGATGCTGCAACAATAATTGGTTGTAGTTAATCGCGAAGTGCCGTGGAAACATCGAGAAGTGCCGCAGATGAATGCATGGAAGCAGGCGAACGTTACGATGGGAAGGAGTCCTTCAAGGATTGGGATAACGCCGAGGCAAAGAGTACAATGAACAAAAGGCATAAAAAGTAAGTCAATGGTCTGTGATAAGTAATCGACAAAGGTATATCAAAGGCAAGACTAAGAAGAAATGATACGTGAGAATTTCGACAAGAAGATTGTACAAGAATCGAGGCAAAAATGAATGAACAACATTGTGCGATGTCTTCGCAAATTAAATATCGAGACAACAATTAAATATGAATGATTGAATGATTTAACAACAATGAATGAATAAATGAATGGGACGAACCTTTATGGCGTACACCCTAGTTCGCGAATTACATTTCGTAAGAGGCAAATGTAAGACCTAAAGTGCGTCATATAAGGGGTATCTCTTAACATGGCTCGGGGAAAAGGTTACACCGCCCCGAACTGGGTCATGCAGATTTGGGGCCCATGAAAGCCTATCCTAGAGGAGATACCTTGGATTCCCAACTATATATGTAGGTTATACCGGTTGGGCGACCGAGGGTCTCTTTCAAGGAGTCGGTATGATCAAGGCGCCGAGGTACACGGTTGAGTCAAGAGTGCGGGGAGCATGGAACTTCCTTACCACTCTTGACAAGTCTTGGCGCATCTTTTCACTCGGCCCGAAGAAAACTCCACTTAGGGTGCAGCCTTGTAACCATAAACTCTATAGGTATAAGGGATAAGAGGTCTGCGAAAACAAGCGGTTGTTGTTAAGACCGGATGGGAGGAGCTAGCCTTGTATGGCCGATGTACGCCTCCTTGAAGGGGCAACCGGGAGGTGATAAGGGCGGCACCCTCCATTAGGGAGCCGATAAGTGCCAAAGACGCAAATGTCACGAGGCTTTGTTTCCGCAAGGAAACTTAGGCTTGTCATATTTGTGCAATGATCCTGCAGAGGCAATAATACTAACGCGAGGGTAAGACGAGATCAATGGGTCCTTACATGCAAGTATAAAGACGTCCTGCGATTTCGTCGCCAGACGACAATGTTACGGGGCTTTACTTTTGCAAGAAAATTTAGGCCTGTCATATTGTCGCAAACCAAATATCCTGCAGAGGCAAAAATACTTGGATAATGATAAGACAAGGTCAATGGGTTTTTACATGCAAGTGTAAAGACGTCCTGCGATCTTGTCGCAATAAGGGGTGGCAGAGTAAGACCTTTACTTAGGAAGGTCAAGCTTAGAAGACCACCAAAAATGATAAGGCGAGATCAAAAAATCTCTTCTTTAATGAAAAGTTCTTGCGATCTCGTCGCAATTATAAATTTAAACACCATTCCTGGTCAGGAGAAGAAAGTGCGAATCTCAGAAATTTCATTCTTTCATATGAAGATGCATAACAGAGGCAAATATGGGAATGGAAAAGACGAAATATTGTTATCCATCTTCCAATGAAAGGGTTATACATTAATAATGTTAGCCAATTATATTACAAGGGAAAAACTGCCAAGAAAGGGGAATGAAGATTGAATTTATGAGCAATAAACCCAAGAAGTTTACAAAAAAGAGATACAGAAATGTACGAGATATTACGAGCGGCGAAAAGAAACAAAAAGAATTATCTCTTTGGCGATTCCTCTCTCTATCTCGATTTTTCAATTCTATTATTCTCGCCGCCAGAATTTTCTTCTTCGCTGGCCTCACTATCAGAAATGTCTGAGACAGGCAAATTCTCAGGAACTTCTTCGGAAAGCCAAGGATATGAACAAAGAGGGATTTTGTGATCTTTACAAACATACTCCATGGCTTCATTGCGAAAACGAACGGCATCATTATTAAAATTCGCCACTGTAGTTTGAAATTGTTTCTTCAACTTGGAATATCTATTCTCGCGAAGGTTGAGATTAAGGCGAGCCGTGCTTTCTCGAGATTCAAGTTCTTCAATCCTTGCTTGAAATCTTTTTCGGACTCCTTAGCAAGTAGATAACGATAAGTTAACAACTCAACAGCAATATTACAGGGGTAAGAAACAGTAAGGTATAATAAATAACCTTCTCTGTCAGATATTATATCTTTAACCAAGGAAGTGTGCTCGGTATGAAGACTAACATCAACACCTAAATTATTCCTGGCATTATCTAAGATTTTCGCGGCCCAAGCGAATTCATCATCATTATTTATAATAAGAAGTGAACGAATTTGGTTTTCTCGCTTGTAAGTAAGGAATTACCGATGAAGCAAGTCATCTCGCTCCATTTGCACTTCGAGAAGGGACTTTTGAAATGTTGCTAATGCACAGGCACCATTATTAGCAATGCGATCTTTGTCATCTATATGGTCACTAATTTTCTTCCTTAAAATTTTGGTTTCCTCATGAGACTCGAGGTACATTTGTTTAAACTGGTTGGTTTGTACTTAAACTAGATCTCGTGCTCAATTTCTAAGAGGCGGTACTTGGTTTGGAGTTCATTTAATGAAAGAGTATTAATTCTCGCTCGACGAACTACTTAAAGAGTTGTTGAGATGAGCGAGAAGAGTATCATTATCCATAGGCTCGGGAAATGAATGGAGAAGAATAGCTTCTTCGGAGAGGTTATATACATCTGCGAAAGTGATAAGTCGAGTAGCAACGGAAATTGATAAAATAAAAATAATAAGAGGGAAAATTTTTTTATACCATAAAGTTCTTTGATTAGCATTTCGGAGAGTGGTAACTTTGTCTTTCTTTAAAACTCGGTCTCCAATTGTTGGATCTTTTCGCGATATCTCATGCAGACTCAACTTCTAATTCTTTGATCCTTGTGCAAGATTGGGTATTCTTTTTCAATTGAATGTTATACCTCCTCTCAAGATCTGAGGCAACCACAAAAGAAGTTTTTCCAGCCTGCGAAGAAAGATAAAAAGGCTATTAAGATATAAATTAAAAATGAAGTTGGAAGGGAAACATAAGGTCGAACATACCAACGAATTAAGTGCATTTAAGAAGCTAGGGATACGGATCTAGAAACTCCTTTGAAAGAGTCATTGCCATCCAAGAGTGTAGCATTGCATACGGTGGCGAGGCTCTCGCATATAGAAGTCGGTGAGTATCTCCAATTCCTTGAAGAGAATCCGAGAAGATCTTTGAACAATTGATCCATAGGAGAATTGGCCGATTGAGCTTCATTTTGGAAAGTTGAATCCAAAACATTATCATTATCATCTTCATCGAAAGACTCAGAACTTGAGCTAAGATGAGAGGAAGGCTGAGCTTTTCGCTTCTTAGATGGTGCAGCAGAAGACTTATCCTTGCGTGCATTGGCTTTAGTTTTGCCTTTAACTTTCGCAGCTATCGCTTCCTCAGCGTCAACCTTCGCATACAAATGAAGATAAGAAATAGAGGCAACAATATTGTTAGATAACACAAAAAGGATATTTCTTACTTCATCCGTAAGCGATCGAAGTATTGCCAAGGTGCTTGCTAGTGGATTTGCCTTGTAACTTTTTCTCAGTTTGACAATCTGGAAAATTTATAAACTCAATGAGTACAAGAGGAAAGAGGGATTGTTAATAACAAACTGGGGGGACATACCTCTTCCGCCTTCTTGGGCCACTTAAATTCCCAAGGATGATAGCCTGCGAGATTTGCAGGGAGTACATGCGAACCTACTATGTAAGGTCCACTTAAGAGCAAAGGAACAACCCACCACCTCTCATCTTTAGAGTGGCGAGGAGTAGTGTTCTTACCCGAATGCCAGTCGATATCTTGCATGAGCAATTTATCCTCAGGGATGTTATCTCTTCTCTTCAACCGAGCGCCCCAGCGAGATTTCTTATTTCTCATGCCTATTACGTCATAATTTTCAAAAAAGTTTTCTACAGTATATTTCTCAGGGATTATTTCTAAATTTACATATTTAGGATCTCTGGCACTGTTAGGATATAGAGATCCTTTGCCAGCACCACGACTGGCAAACTCGAGCATTAGGCGGATACAATCGCCACATAGTTGGTAGACAGCTCGCGAGAAGTTCGGATGAGAAAGGATTTCATAAAAAAGTGGCATTTCAGGATCATATAAAGGAATGGGAAGTCCTGCGAGAAGTTGACCTAGCGAAAAAATAATATTGTGATCATCACATTGATGATCAGAAAAAAGCTTGGCAGTGAGTATAGATGAACATCTTTGATTAGGAATGGTAGAAAGAGCGAAACCTTTATCTTGCAACTTTTTCTGAATCTCAATAAAGCGGTGTTTGTACATACGACTAAGTGAAGCCATTATCAATATGGGAATGGATAAAGAATCGAAGATTAAGATATGATAAAAAGATTGAAGATTTGCAGTGATAGAAGCGCAACTTGCGGAAGAAGAAGATAAAAGAAAAATTGCAGAGAGAAGACGAAAGAGGAGAAGAGAAAGATATGAAAAATATATATAGAGAGAAACATCCTCGGGGGAAACGAGAGCATTTAATGTGAGAAGGGACGTGAATGGTCAAGAATAAACGATTGAAAGAAACGTGTCGGGAATAGAATGGAGGAGTAGACATCTGTAATAAAGTCCGTATGGAAAGATGAAACGAGACAAGTACAAATAAACAAATTACGGCGGTTCAAAAATATTGATTCTCATGACATTCTCTCCTTCGCAGAAAGACATGAGAAGAGGCAAGATGTAGGATCATAATATCGCCACAACAACAATTCGCGAAGACAACCGACAACAACATTGCGAGGAAGTCGCAGAAGATTAATAATGAATGACGCATTGGATGACGATAGGAAGATATGAAATCTGGCGAAAGGTAAGAGGTGTCGCGAATACGAATACTTGTACGCCTGCGACACTTCGCGAGACATTCCCGAAAATAAAGGACAGCTTAGCTGTCATTCACTATGTATTACCCTATATAAAGAGGTGAGTGAATCATTGTGAGGGAGAGATCTTTTGGATTGGAGAGTAAGTCATTAGGAGAGAGAAAGAGAGAAAATATTTGTAAGTTCTTAAGTATAATTCCATTTTCCTGTGTAAAGATTGAAGAAAGTTATTAATAAATATTCATAATTGTTCATCTATTATCTTTTGAATGGATTAGCTAAACAAAATATAGTGAGGGGTGTATTGTGGGATTTCCTGCAACTACATCGACCTCTATGAGAACATCCTCGATCACACCCCGAGGAATTTTAACGGACCTATCAGCTAACTGAAGAGTCATCTGGGTAGGTTTCATCTCACCAAGTCCTAGATTAAGGTACACATGATATGGGAGTAAGTTCACACCGGCTCCTAAGTCAATCAAAACTTTCTCAACACGGTATTTACCTATTGTGCAAGAAATAGTAGGGGACCCTGGGTCTTTATACTTAGGAGTAGTGGTATTCTGAATAATAGAACTCACGTGACTAGCTAGGAAGGCTTTCTTTTGAACATTAAGCTTACGCTTTCATGTACACAAGTCCTTAAGAAACTTGGCATAAGCGGGAATCTGCTTAATCGCATCCAACAATGGGAGGTTGATAGTAACTCCGCTTAAAAACCTCCAATATATCATTAAAGTTGGACTCCCTCTTAGTTGGAACTAGCAAACCGGGGAACGGGGCTCGGGAACAAAGCCGGCTCGACAGACCCTCATTGGTCTCTTTAGAGACTCTATCGGTCTCCTCATTTTCGGCTCGGAAGGGTGAACTACAAAGATGTTCACTTTCGAGGCATGGCGACCTTATTGTCAACTTTCTTTCCACTCCTAAGGGTTGTAATAGAATTCACATGATTGTACGATTTCTGTCCTTTAGGGTTAGGATCAGTATGATTAGGGAACCTTCCATCTTCTCTCTCACTAAGGAACTTAGCTATTTGGCCGACTTGAAGTTCTAATTTAGCAAGAGACCGGGAATTATTCTTAAAATTCTCGCTTGGTTTCCTCTTGAAAATTACCCTGGCTCTTTACTAACATTTCCCGTCTTTGTGATAGCATATCCCGGCTCTTTCTTAATATGCTAAGAGATTCCTCTAAGCTAGTTATTCTATTCTCAGATGGGTTCTGGGCCTGACCTGAAGAGTTCTGTGTAACCAAAACCCGGGGAGGCTGAGAATTACTAGACTGACCTTGATTCTGCCCTTAGACTAAGAGAAATTGGGATGGTTCCTCCAACCCGGGATTGTAGGTCTCTCGAGTATGGGTCAAACTTCGACGGTTCTCAAACCTAGCATTGTTATAGACAACATGAGCTTGCTCTTCACTAACCCCGACCTTCCCAAAATGAGTTATTGGGTTCTACTCCACAACTAGAGACTTGAGAGGCTCTAATCCTATCATCAGGTTCAACAAGAGACCTATGTTTAGGCTGATTCAATTTCAAAGCTTCTAACCTTCTATACAAAGCAGCAAACTTAGCATCTGACTCGAAGCTTGTATCAACCACATTGGTGCTACTTCTATTGACCAAGAGTCTTTTAGGGGTTCAACACAAGACTCCCACTTTGTTGGGATTTTTTCAGCGATAGCTCCTAAGGTGAGGATAATCATAAATAATCTCTACAAGTTTCATCTTATCAAATCCATGGTGAGGACACTGGGATACGAGATCATTGAATCTCTCTAAAAACCTATAAAGAGACTCTCCCTCTTGTTGCATACTAGCACTAATTTTACGCCTAACAATTGCCAGTTTTATGCTTAGGGTAGAATTTCGTATAGAAAGCGGCAATAAGTTCTGCCATGTTTCAATGGATTCGGATGGTAGGTTGTTTAGCCGGTATTGGCTTTATCTCTCAAGGAAAAGGGAAACATCTTAAGTTTCAAGACTTCATCGATAAGGTCTTTTATTCTAACTGTCCCACAAATTTCCTCAAAGTCCTCAATACGAAAATAAGGGTTCTCATCATCTTTTCCTAAGAATATAGGGATCATTTGAAGAATACTAGGTTTTATCTCGAAATTAGCCGTACTGGCTGGCAATTTAATGCACGAAGCTCGGTTGGTCCTAGTTGGGAACATGTAATCTTTCAAAGTTGCCATCGTTGCACAGTTGTTGAAGTACTAGGAGTACTTTCCTCACCAAGAGACAGATTCTCAAAACCAAGTTTCCAAAATGGGGCTCTCAAAAGAAGAGTCTTTCGAAAAGGAACTCGTTACAATCTGAGCAAACCTCTCTGGAATCAATCCGAGTTGAAGTAAGTTGAATAGAGGCGAGGGAATCTGTGTGGAGCTTTGATACCCAAGGCCTCACCGCATTACAAGGCGGCGCAGTCACGCATTCAACTCACAAATACCATCATGAACTTCGAAGTATGCTTAAAAGAGTAACCAATATTTTTCGAACGACTTTCCTATTAAGCTCGTTACCCTATCGGCCTCGTTCTATTCCAAATTTTAAAGCTTAGGTTCGCGTTAAGTATCATTTTCCTAAGGCGGGCAAGAAGAGAACGGTGATGAAATCCGAACCCTTATCTTGTATGGCCAGGCCTTGCCCTTTACTAGGAAATTAAAGCAGCCGTATTCAGTTCCTCAGCATATATGCAAACGAAGGAATACAGTAACTCGCTGACATGGGATTCACGAGTGTTTCGACAAACTTACCTCCCGTTCCAGACGGGGGATGAATCGTTGTAGTCGACTCGGGCCACGACTCATATGTCATGTACGAACCCGAGGGGCCGAGGCAATATTGTAATCGCCGTCCTTCTCTGCACACAGTTTATATTTAACTACCCTTCCGTAGGGTTTAAAAATAATGTCCCAAAGTTTAAAGTCCAAAGTCCAAAAAGAAGGTGCAAAAGAAAAGGAAAGTCTAACAAAAAAAATATCTAAAAAAATATCTCTTTTTTTTTAAAAAAAAAAAAAAATCTTCTTCTTTCGCTCCTTTCGATTTGTCTTTAACTCCAAATCTTTAAGTATTCACCAAAAGCTTTGGCAAATTTTTCTTTCGCTCCAAATTCCAAAATCTGTAGTAAAAAGACAAAAACCCAAAAACGTAAAGTAGAACAAATAAATAAAAACCTAAAAAATAAATCTAAAAACTCTAGCCTAAAGACAAGTCCGCGTCGGCGGCGCCAAAAATTGGTGTATTTTTCAATTGAGTTGTAGTAAAAGGTTCGTTGAGACTGGTGAAAGCAATAGATTTTAGACTTAATAAAACTTAAAAATAAAGAAAAATTAACTCAAAATTTGATTTCAAGATATTAGGAATAACCAAGAAATTGATTCCACTATTACACATGAATGAATGATGGTAAATCCAAAACTCTAATTATCTTTTAAGTTCCTTATTTCTTAATTCACATATAATCAGACAAATTCTCAAAAACTAATTGTATCCCCTAAGCATAGATTATCTAAACAAAGCATAACCTATCTAATTGAATCACAACCAATGAAGAAAATTTTGCAAACAATTAAAAACTCGCAAAAAGCAATGATTGAGTGAATTATAAATTATAAATTAGAGAAAATAAATAATTACCAATTATTCATGCGTAAATAGCTTCCTCATTGCCTTGGTTGTGAGAGAATTAGCCGCTCATCATGTTGGAAACACGCTCAAAAATCATTATTATTGCTCACAGGGTTTACAAATGATGAAAATGGGTGAAATATAATAAAAACCGGGTTTGTAACAGATTATAAGTGTTACAAACCGAAATGTATTAAAGAACGATAACGACTTCATGTCATTTATTCTTGTTGCTTTAAGACTGTCCTCTGAGCTACGACCCTCGATGAGTCGTTATCATTAGTAGCGAAACGACCGTCACCGTCGTCTAATGTTCTTCGTGTTCTTGAATAGCGGCGACGGCAAAAAGGTTTCTATGGTGATCAAATTTTCTCCTCTGTGATGCTCTGTAATCTCCCCAAACTCTCCGTCCCTACTCCTCGTTTATACCCAACAGGACAAAGGAATCACACGTAATAACTCCAAAATAATCTGTCATCACTCGGCAGTAATAAAATATATTTTCTTTCCTTTTTGTTTCCTGTACGTATCTGCGGCGATCAATTACGTGCATACTACCCAAGTTTAACTCCTCCACGCCTCCTCCGGCGACTAGAATCCACCCAAACACGTGCAGCACACGTCCAAACTTGCTGTAATCCCTTGACTATCTCCTCCGTACACGAGCTCCCTGATTTCTTCTCTCCGATGATGTGGACAAAATTTATCGGTTCTGATGGACTTACCAGTCCTGTTAGAGTGTAACAGGCCTTATCCAACTAATTTTAGAGTTTTAATCTTCCTAGAAATCTTCCAAAACCAGAACAGCAGTATCGGGTTTTCAAATAACCCTGTTGAACCCTGATTGCTCCCAAGTAATTATCCAGCCAAATTGAACCAATTAACGACCATACCATGCCTATGATGCTCTAACAAGTCGAACCATGAAGTTTCAAACGATTGAATCTCTCTAAAACATCCCTAAATCTCGACCCAGTCTGCCATAGCCTGTGAGTTTTTTTCCCGCCAAAACCAACATTCAAACGATGAAGATGGTGTCCGCTAACTTGGCTCAGGTGCGAATAGCAGGTGCCCCTTAGTAATTGAGGTGCCCCTTAACAGAAATGAGAGTCTCATAGCACATGTCCTCCGGGGGTGCTCCGCATAATTTTTCGAGCCGATTTTTCCAAAAATATTTATTTCCCAAAAATACCTACACACAAAACACCATAATAAGCACAAATTCGAGTACCAACAAAACAAAAAATTGAGGACAACTTAGACACAAAAATGTGTCTATCAGTAGCCATGCCTGCTTGTACTTATGGATTGAGGTTAATGACTTAATTATATCCAAGATCCACCCTTATTTTCAAATGGTTTAAGAACTGGTTTTGTGACCGAGAGGTTGATCTCCCACTGTGGTCGCCAATTGTTAATACCCAAAAATCGATCATAGGTAAAACAATGTACTGTTGTAGTACTTTTTTTAGGTTCGAAAATCAAAATCATACAAAACGAGCCTAAACCCAGATATTGGCCGTTCACGTTTATTTCGGTTACAAATAGGAAATGGGTTGATCTTAGGGGAGGGAAAGCAAAGAAAGTTTGAGGAAATCAGTGGTGATTGTATTGGGTATGAGGTTATTGAGTTATGGAAGAAGAAGAGCTTGGGAATGATAAGCTTGTATTGTTTTCTTAATAGATAAAGCTGTCTATTTTTAGCTGTAGGGAACACCCACTATTTCCTGGAGTGTCATTACAAGGTATTAACGGATCGGACTGAGTTTTGATCTGCGACTCGGCGAATGAATCGGAGATTTTTTCTTCAAGTTTTTTTTTTCGTTTTCTGAGCACCTGCATCATTAATTCAGGTGAATTCAACGGTCGATTTCAATGATTGGTGATGATTTTTCTTACATTCTTTATCTGATTAAGGTTTTCTAGTTGGGTTTTTTGATTATTTTTGATTGAACTCGATGGAATCTGGATCGATGATGAACAATAATAATTTTAGTTTTTTTTCTTCTGGATTGAATATATTCCTGATGAGGATATAGAAGAAAGTTTAAATGAATGGAAATTTAGTTTAATTGGGAGACTGGATTTTGTCAAGATGAAGTTTGTTGTTGCTGAAGAATCTCTGAAAAAACAATGGAAAACATCAGGTAACTATCAATTGATCCCTCTTCGCAAAGGTTTTTTCATTATTAAGCTTGCAAATGAAGTAGATATGAATTACATTTGGAATGGGTTTTGGAAAGTGGAATCTCAGATACTTAAATTGAGACTCTGGGAGCATAATTTCAATCCTGCTGCACAGAAATCAACTTCTGCATTTGTTTGGGTAAATTTTCCAGGTTTGGGAATTGAGTATTGGGAAGAAAAAAATACTTATGTCTAGGGCTGCACAGGAACCGTCCCGTCCTATGGAACCGTACCAGAACCGAAGGTACCGTCCCGGAACCATAGTCAGCCGGGACAAGTACAAGTACCAAAAGCTGGTACCGTTCCTAGAGTAGGTACAAGTAACGGTTCTACGATATTCTTGTCCCATCCCGTAGTACCGAGGATATCTAGCCGTTGATATTAAGGTTAAATCCTAGCCGTCTATAGTAGGGGTTATACCCTTTCTCCATCGCATTCTCCTCATTTCCCTATTCTTATTCCTCTCTCTTTTCATTTTCCTCTCAGACAAGAGAAGAGAAGAGGCCATTGATGACGCACCAGTCACCACCATCTTCTAAGTTCTAATCATCATCACCAGTTCTAAGTTCTAACACCATCTTCTGAGCCACCGCACCACCATCTTCCTTTTCTATTTACTACAAGTCTCCAACTGCAACAGGTAATAACTAATAACAACTAATAATAGTTAGGGTTTTTGAAAACGAATTAGTTTTTGTTCATTTATATAGGATTTTTTTTGGTTTCTCTAGATTTGAAACTGATTGTAATTTTTTGATTTTGATTTTAGGGTTTTGGAATTTCTGATGTGGTTCATAACTTCATATGGACTGATTGTTTAGTCAACAACAAACAACAAAAGGTAAACCATATTAATATTGATTTTAGTGATGCATCAAAGATTCACAAATGTTCTGATTTGTTATGTTAATGAATCTAATTTTTGATTTTAGGGTTATAGAATTTGAGACACTGGATTAGAGATGGTTTATGTTGTTAGTTTGTTCTTTCAAGTATAAGTGATTATCTAGTTAAGCAGTAGGATTGAGATTTGGGACAAATTATGTAGGAGAAATATCTGGGTGTATTCATATACGATTCAGTTCAGCAGTTGGATTGAGATTTGATGAATGCTGGTCATTGTAACAACGATTGGTTGGATTACTATGATTATTTGGTACTCTATGGACTGAAATTTGGTACTTATATGATCCTTGGTGTACAAACCTTACATGTAATACAATGCAAGACAAGTTGACACAAATGTTGTGTGCAGTATAGGAAGCAAAGCATTTGTGGGAAAATGTAATTGCTAACTGACCTCTTTTATGTCAGATTATAAGTACTGTGTAGATGGTTTTATCAGTTCAGATGATCTTTGTAGACCTTAGCTGAAAATATTTAGTTTAGATTCCCCTGTATATATAACTCAAAGCTTTTTGGTGTTTGAATTAGTATCTCCCTGCATTTTTGGTGCTTTCATTGATGTATATGTGTAACTGTGTTCATAATCTGTTACAGGCTTATGGAGTAACTTGTTTTTGTATTTCAATTGCTACATAGCCAATATTACAATCCTTGTTGGACCTATTATACTTTCATAGATATCCATTGTATACATTTCAGATGGATGAGCTCTCACTTTAACACTTTAATTTGTTTTTTCATTTCAGATGGATGCGAATACAACTCAAAGTCGAGATACAACTGAAGTTGGTTCCTCTATAGATGCACCTTCTGCTGATGCTTCGAAAGATGCACAAGAAGATCCAACGATTCCATTCGAAGCTACAACTACTGCTGGTGATGTAGGCGCGAAGCCGAAATCAAAAGTTTGGAATGATTTTATAAAACTAGATGAGGAATCGGAACAAGGTAAGCACTGTAAGAAGAAATTGAAATCTGGTATTCTAAAGAATGGTACGGCTGGATTGTGGAAACATTTGACGCATTGCACCCAGAATCCTAATAAGAAGAAGGTGGGAGGACAACAGTTATTGGTGTTTGAACCCCAAAGTCCAGGTGAGGAAAGTAAATTAATTGCATCTAGTTTCAGTCAAGAAGCGTGCAGAAGGGCTCTTGTTGTGTTTATCATTGTGTATGAGAAGCCATTTAGAATTGTTGAAGGTGAAGGGTTTAGGGCCTATTCTCAAATGTTGGAGCCTAGATTCATAATGCCCAGTCGTATGACCATTTAGGGATTTGTTACAACTTTATGTTGATGAGAAAATCCATTTGAAACGTTACTTTGCAGCTTTCAAAATGAGAATGTCCTTAACAACTGACACATGGACTTCACCTAACAATTATAACTACATATGTTTCACTGTTCATTTTATAGATCAAAATTGGAAGTTACAAAAGAGAATCATCTTGTTGTCAAATTGAAGGTCACACAGGCAGTGATATTGGTCAAATGTTGGAAAGATGTTTATTGGATTGGGGTCTTGAAGATGTGTTTGGGGTTACTCTAGACAACGCTAGTGCTAATACGAAGGCAATTGAATATTTGAAGCAAAGTGTGATTGGTTGGACATCGGCTCCAGTTAGAGTCGAATATTTGCATGTAAGTTAGTTTTTCTGATTTTTTCATTTCTAAATTATAATATTTGTATGTATATCTGTAACTTTTCAATGTATGTGTGTGTTCATTTCAATGTATGTGTATATTTCATTTCTGATTTGTTCACTTCACTCTTACCAGGTCAGGTGTGCAGCTCATGTTCTTGCCATTGTGACAAGAGATGCAGTAAGACTCTACAATAAGTCAATTTGTAGGATCGAATTCGGTTATCAAGTATGTAATTATATCCCCTGCTAGGTTGAATAAGTTTAAACATTGTTGTGAATTAGAAAAGATTGAATATAAGCAAGGTTTGATCCTAGATGTTAAAAGTAGATGGAATAACACTTATTTAATGTTAGAAGCTACCGAAAAGTATGAAAAAGTTTTCAAAAGGTTATAAAAGCAAGATAAAGACTTTAGACAGAAGTACATATTTGAAGAATCTAGGAAAGATGCTTTACATGATACTGATAATTATGTCATGGAAATTGATAATGCTTTTGAGGATTATTCTAGTTACGAATCGAGGGAGAAGGTGAAGAAGAATCTAATAAGAAAGGGAAGAAAAAGATAAACAACAAGAAGAAAAAGCCTCGTCAACATGCTCCATATGAAGAGGATTAGAAATATGCGAGAGGTATTCTGAAGTGCTTAAAGATATTTTTCGATGCTACGGTTAGATTTTCTGCCTCAACACAAGTTACAACTCCTGGTTTCTTGTGGGAAGTAGTACTCATCCATGAACAGTTAGTTGAATTTAGAGATAATGCAATTGATGATCCATTTATTGCTCGTATGGCTGATATTATGTTTAGAAAGTACAATTTTTATTGGGGTGCTTATGAAAAGTTGAATTCTGCCTTGTTTTTTGCTCAACTATTGGATCCAAGAGAAAAGGAAAAGGGTTTAGAATTTGCTCTTCAGTGTTTATATGAGAAAGATCTTGTTAGGGTTAATACAGTTATGAGACAAGTCAAGAGGGACTTTAAGATACTATTTCAAGAATACAAGTCTTTTCATTCAATTAATGAGGAGGGGGCAAGTTCATCTAGGAGTGCTGCAGTTGACAACTCAGTTAATGCTCAAAATGGTGGTCGACTTGCTACTCTTCAGTCAATAAGGAAAAAGCACAAAAGAACCAATCAACTGCTGAGGCAACAATAACCGAGTTGGATATGTATTTAATGGAAGTGTTTGATGAGTCTGAATCTGATGGAAATAATGAAGGCAAACCTGGTTTTGATATTCTAGCTTGGTGGAAGGTTAACAGTAGCCGGTACAAGATACTTTCTTGTATGGCAAAGGATATATTACCCATGCCAGTGTCTTCGGTTGCCTCTGAATCAACTTTTAGCACCGGAAAGCGTGTGCTTAGTCCATGGAGAAGTTCTTTATCTCCAAGAACAGTTGAGGCTTTGATGTGTTGTCAAAGCTGGTTGAGCAAACCCATTGATCTTGATCTTTTAGATGATTATGTACCAGATGATAACTCCAAGGATGAGGAAGGTAATATAAACTTTTGTTTGTTTGATTACTATTTTAGTATTTCGTGTTTGTTCAAGAATACCTACTCCCTCTTATTTTGAACAAGAACATTACCATTGGGTTATCTGTGCCTGTTGTTAGATTTTGACTCATGCCTTTATGCATAAACTGAAATAGAAAATTGTTGTTGCAGCCATCTTGGGACCCTTGGGTGTGGGTCAACTGTCAGAGGTCTTGGATGCTTGATGCTCGGAGATGGAGTTTGTTTTTTGTCGCAGCAAACTTATGCAAGTGGTCAATTTCCAAAGCCGAACTGCCGAAATGCTGTTTTTTGCTTTGCTTTCTTTTTTTTCTACTTGAACTCTTAAACAGTTGATGTTGTTGAACTTAGAACTTATGAAAGTATGTATGAATTTATTCAGGTCTTAAGACTCTCAAGTCTTAACAGTTGAAGTTTTTAAACTTAGAACTTTCAATTATTTTTTTTACATATGCAGTATAGTAGTATGCAAATATGTTGCAGGTAAAGAACCGGTCCCGTCCCGTACCGAGTTAAACAGGTACAGGTACCGTCCCTTCCCTTAATGCATGGGTATATGTAAAAAGTAGAGGTACCGGCCATAGGGAAGTACATGTACTGAGCTAGGCAAAAACCCGTACCTTGTGCAGCCCTACTTATGTCATTAGGTGATGCTATTGGAAGAGCTATTAAGGTAGATGAGACAACTCTTAAAAGGGAAGTAGGGTACTATGCTAGTGTTCTTGTTAAAGTGGATTTAGAAAATAATGTACCTCATCATGTCTTAGTGAAATCTAAATATGGTAGTTTTGATCAAGAAGTACAAATTCCTAAACTACCAGGTTTCTGCAGTCATTGCAAAGTGGTAGGACATTTAGTTACTGAATGTAGAGTGATGATAAAAGAGACAATACACAGTGAAGCTGTTGATGTAAATCCCAATATAGTACAAAAGAAGATTTGGATACAAAAAGGGAAGAAGCAACAACAACATATTGGTTTTGATATATGCTCTACACCAAAATCTCAAGTATCAAATGTAGCTAAGAATGGAATTTTTAGAAATACTTGTTCAAGTTAATAGTATTACTCCAAAGGAAAAGATTCATTAATCCATGAGGAGTTGTTAAGTGATAATGAGGATATTGATGTTGTTATTCCTCCTCTAACTAATAGTGGTAAAAATCAATCTTGAGATTTCTTTGGAGATATAAATTCTCAAAAGGAATTTCCTGAATTATCTGTTGAAAAATTACTTCATATAGCAAACAATATTCCTCCTAATCTGGAAAGTACTAATACTTCAAAGAGTGGAACAGATGGTGATAATGTAGTTACACAAATAAATGTCAGCGGAACTGAAGTACAATTTGGTGAATTTACAGCACTTGGGTCTCAAAGTAAATTTAATGTGTTGGTTGATGTGGTTGAAGAACAGTTAAATGTGAATAAAGAAAAATCTAAGAAAGGAACAATTGAATAAAGCAAAGCAGTCAAAGGTAAGAATTCTGGTAATGCTTCTCTAATACCAACTAGAAAACAACCTGTAAGAAATTTGGTTAAGCCTATTAAAGGAGTGAGAAGCCCTGGAACTTCTCAAACTATCTTAGATCAATGAGAGTTATGCTCTGGAATATCAGAGGCTTGAAAAGAATGAGAGCCAAAGATAAACTTAGAAATTTAGTGAAGCAATTTAATCCTTCTTTACTCTGGATAGATGAACCTAAAATCAATACTTCTAGTAATTATGTTAAGAATCTGAGACTGCCTGGTATGAATCAAATGATAATTCATAATAGTTATGATGGTGGTAAGGCAAATATTTAGTTATTCTTGCATTCATCTATATCTGCTCCTACAATTATATCAATTATAAAACAAGCAATTACTTTCAAGGTTGGAGATGTCCTTATAACTGGAATTCATGCAGCTTGCTTAACTGTGGATAGAAGAGAATTATGGAATGAGTTGGATAGGATACACGCAATGGATTTTCCTTGGCTTGCCATTGGTGATTTTAATGCAGTTTTGAGTAGTGATGAAAAAGTTGGAGGTAGAAGACCTTTAAGAATAGCAATGCAAGAATTTAGAGATTGTTTGAACATTTGTGATCTAATACAAGCACCAAAATCTGGTATACAATATTCATGGTGCAATAATAGAGTTGGGAAGAAGAGAATTTTGTGTGATTTGGATAAGGTTTTCTTTAATTTCAAATGGCTGGAAAAATTTGATGGGTGGTAGTATAAAGTGGGGGTTATAGGGACTTCTGATCATGGTCCCATAATGGGAAATACATTGGAAGTTCCTAAACCAAATAACATTCCTTTCAGATACCAAGCTATATGCACTTCTCATCCTGATTTTCCAAATGTGATTCAAAACTCTTGGGAAGAAAATATAAATGGTAATCCTGCATATGTGTTTATGGCTAAACTAAAAAGATTCAAATAGTTTGTTAAAAAGTGGAATTGGGAGATTTTTGGAGATTTAAGAGTAAAAATGAAACTAGCTGAAGAAGAGGTAAAAAAGGCAGCAATGATCTTTGATGCAAATCCTGAAAATATGGAGTTACTAAATCATCTAATAACTGCTAGAGGGAAGCAAGAAGTAATTTCTCAGAATTATAATGAACTTATGAGAGCTAAGGCTAGACTCAAATGGGTAAAGGAGGGTGGAGCAAATACTTCTTTTTTTCATACTTAATGAAGATTAGAAAAGCATATAACAACATAATTGAACTGGAGGATGAAACTGGAAATCTGGTGACTAATCAATCTCAAATAACTGACACTTTAGTCAATCATTTTCAAAAAAAAAATTAAGTATCAATCTGTTAACTTTGATGACAGTATTTTTGAGGTAATTCCTAAAGTAATATCTGAGGAAGATAATGTGTTTCTAGATTCAACTCCTTCTTCTGCAAAGATCAAAGAAGTTTTTTTGGAATGGATGCAAATAGCTCTCGAGGTCCTGATGGATTTCCTGGAAGTTTTTACATATTTGCCTGGCCAAGATTTAACTAATGTCATTCAATACTGTTGGAGGTGCAGGTTTATACCAAGAGGTATGAATTCAATTTTTTTATTTCTACTACCTAAAGTACAAGGTGCAAAGAAAGCATAACAATTTAGACCTATAGGACTTTCCAATTTCAGTTTCAAGCATATTACAAGAATAATAACATCAAGAATTAGTTCTTTGATTGAGAAAATAGTATCTTGCAAGCATGGAGCATTTATTAAAGGCAGAAATATTCATGAAAAAATTGTGTTAGCTTCTGAGATGGTGAATGAATTGGATATAAAGATAAGAGGAGGGAATGTAGGTTTGAAATTATACATTACACAAGCATATGACTCATTGAGTTGGGATTTCCTTTTTGAGACTTTAAAACACTTTGGTTTCTCTGAAGTTGGAATTTGATGGCTTAGAATCTTGTTTGAGTCTGCAAAACTCTCAGTATTAGTAAATGAAGGACCTGTTGGCTTCTTTAATGTGGGAAGAGGACTTAGACAAGGTGATCCATTGTCACCAGTTTTATTTGTGATAGCTAAAGAAGTTTTGAGCATAAGTATTTATAAATTTGTACATGAAGGGAAGATTGTGCCAATGGTTAACAGAAATGGTTGTCAACCTTCACATCTATTATTTGCAGATAACATTTTTATTTTCTGTAATGGACAAAAGAAATCACTGGAGAATTTAGTGAAGCTTCTAATGAAATATCAAACTGCATCAGGTCAAGTAATAAACAAAATGAAAAGCAAGTGTTTTGTTGGAGGAGTAGCTGAGAGCAGAAAAAAGATTATAGCTGACAACTTACAAATGGAGCTATCTAAATTCCCTGACAAATTCTTGGGTGTGATATTATGTCCTAGGATAGTTAAAAGTTATCAGGTATGGGGTATGGTGGAGACAATAAATAAAATGCTAGCCGGCTGGATGGGAAAAATGCCGTCTTTCTCTGATAGATTAACACTGGTGAAGTCTGTGTTATGCAGTATACATGTATACAACATGTCTGTGTATAAATGGCCAAAAAATGTCATAAAAGAATGTGAAAAAATTGTAAGAAACTTCCTATGGTCTGGAGATCCTGCAGTTAAGAAGCTTATTACAATGAAGTTTGATGAAATTTGTGATCCAATAACTGAAGGAGGACTTGGAATTAGAAGATTTAAGACAGTGAATAAAGCACTTCTCATGAGCTTCTGTGGAAGATGAAAACAGAAAAAGTAGAATGGACAAATTTTATGAATGCAAAGTTTAAGGATAAAAAGGGTGCATGGATAACATATCACAAAAAATCCTCAATCTGGCCAGGTTTAAAGTGGGTTATGAATGATTTACAAGAAGGGAGTAGGTGGCTGGTTGGAGATGGAAATGAAATTTCAGTTTGGAGGGACAAATGGATAAAGGAATATGCTCTAATTGATATGCTTCCTAATAATGCTTTTGTTACACAACACAAGGATATGAAAGTCAAGGAATTAATAGTTGATGGAGAATGGAAAATACTTGCAAAAATGTTCAATTTCTTTACTTTAGAAGACTTACAAATCATTGGTAATGGGAAGGACAAACTAATATGGACAGCTAACTTATCTGGAGAATTCTCAGTTAAAGGTGCAGTACAACTCATCAGGAAAATAAATACTTGTGTTACTTGGGAAAAACAGGTATGAAATTCCACTATACATCCAAAAATTTCAACTAATTTATGGAAAATACTTAGAGGAGCTTATACAACAGAGGATAATTATAGAAAGAAAGGATTTCACACTGTATCAAAATGTTATTTATGTGGGAATGCTCAGGATACAATGGATCACAAACTGTGGCATTGTGATTTTAGTGAGAAAGTCTGGCATTGGCTAGGTGGAATGTTTAAATTTTTGAATCCTTATAACTTCATGGAAGTATTTAAATGTGTCCAAAATAAAAGCTCAGATGTGAGAGAAGTTTGGTTTATAAGTGCTTTTACTGTAATGGTGGAACTTTGGTTTACTAGAAATAGAAGCTGCTATGATGAGGAACAACCAAATTTGGTGACATTCAAACAGAGGATAATGCAATTTACAACAGAATGCAGTGTAAGGATGAAGGGTAAAATCAGGGGATCTGTTTATGATATGAGCATCATGACAACATTTGGTATCAAAGGTGTGAAGTTTACTAAATCTGAAGTGAAAGAATGTTTTTTTAGATTTCCTGCAATCAATCAAGTTCTCATATGCTATGATAAAGCCTCCTAAGGAATCCTGGTATTTCTGGATATGGCTTTGTTGGAAGAAACAATATTGGTGGTTATCTTGGTGCAGTGGCTGGAGGTTTGGGTTTGGAAACCAATTACATTGCAGAGGTGATGGATTTAATTTGTGCAGGTGAATGGGCAATTAGGAAATAATTTTTAAATGTTTGTTTTAGCCTAGATTCAAAGGCAGTTCTGAAGGCTTTCAGCTCAGGAAAGGTCCCCTGGATGATAATAAATAGATGGAGAATAATAATGTCAAGTCTGCATAGTATTTCCTTTAGACATTCTTTTAGAGAAATAAATTTCTCAGCGGATAAAATGGCTAAGAGAGATGCACTACTCAGAACATGAGAAGTGATGATGATATATGAAGAGAAACCAGTATTTTTGGGAGCTCTGGAATGTGAAAATCAATCATATTTTCGGTTTTGCTGAAAAAAATTGTTGGGCTTATTCATGCACTGGGCTTGTATTTACCATTCTTTCATTATATTTTCTGAGTTTAGTCATTTCTGTGTTGGGCTTGTCTAGACATAATTTTTTGTACATCAATTTTTAGTTGTCTTTTTGGTAATAAAATACATATGATTAAGCAAAAAAAAAAAACACCCACTATTTCCTCATAAGTGGTGCAGATTATGGAGAGAATGAGAGATGGGAAGAGTGGATATAATGGTATTACGCCAGAAGTTTTTGGAAACCGTAAAACACCACTTCATTACTTAGCCACTTCCTTTAACTACTTACCACTACTTGTAACTTCCTTATCATGGGATGTTTCCATGCCGCACGTTGCTGTAAACCACCAGACCAATACCCATAAATAATTCCCCCATGTAACGTGTTTTGATTTCTCGTAGGAATTATTAGAGTCATGGACTTGTTTCTAGTCTTGTCTAGACTGCCATGGTTCTTGACTGAGTAATAGCCTAAGCTAGCCAGACTTTGTCGAAGTGGCATAGCTTGAAGAAACAACTCGACTCCAAGGTTACGTGTGATTAATAATGAGTTTGCCATAAGATGGCATTGTAATTAGCTAGCCATAATAATACACGTAGATAGCATAGTACACCAAGCTAGTCAGGTCGGCACGACTTAGTCGATAGCCAGACGAGTCGGCATGGACATAAGTACTAGGTTTGGAGCAACATAGCCACATCCATATGGCTAGGCTAGGCCAAGCTAGAACGAATAGCAAGGATGCCATGCCTAGTTAGATACGAGGCTAGATCAAACTAGGAGGCAAGGAGGCCGAAACATGGCTACGCCATGCTATGCCGGCTACCAAGAAAGTCGTGGCTGGTTAAGAGACAGGCTAGGCCAGCTGGCAGAAAAAGAGGTCGCAGCCATATGGATAGCTTAGGCGAGACATGGCTTAGGTCGGTCCTAAAGACAAGGTGGTCGTGGCCTGACTAGCTAGTTGACTGGTAGGCTTGTAAAGATGCCTACGACTATGTCTACTGCAAGTGCACAGGCCTATTGGAGGCAAGGGCAAGCACAGGTCGATCCCACAGAGAAATGGAGTGCATGAATGATCTAAGGCTTTACTCTACTGAATTCTAAGAAGTGACAGAGATGTTTTGGTATTGTGTCGATGCGACTGAGTTGAAGTTGTAAACTAAAGTAGCAAAAGGTTGTAACAAGATTGAAGAGAGTACTAGGTGATTGAATCAACCCTCTAGTTCTAAGCTAAGGCAAAGCAAGTTCTTAGTGTGTCTTGAACCTTCCCTTGAAAGCCTCGGGTAGATTTTTTGGTTAGCTAAATCACTAATTCTCCCTAGTATAGAGTGTCTTCTTACAATACACTCTATCACGGGATTATTTGATGGATTAGACAATTATTAATCCTAACACGCTTAAACACATCAAGACAACAAGAACATTGAATATATTAGCATATGAACTAGGGGTTTCATCAACACCCTAGCAATTTACTTAGAGCATGATTTAAACACTAAAAACACAATTCAAACTACAATTGGTGCTCTGACTAGCCCAGGCATGAGTTCTAACACACAAAGAAAAACCCTATTTATACATGCAATTCCCCAAACCCTAATTGACCTCAAAAATAGAAATTAAACAATACCCTTTCGCCCATACCCTCTCGAATTGTGCTCTCCTCACACATTCGGCTCGAGATGATGGTTCCCTCAATTGATTTGATGTAACCCTAACCCTAGTTCTTCCTATCTCGACTTAGCTTTTAGGGAAGAAGCTATGAGTGAGATAGAGAGCAAGTAGGGGAGAAGGTGGTTGGCCGGTCTTGTTGCGATTCTTGCCGGGAGAGGAGGGAGATGGAGAGGAGGAGGTTGGTCTCATGGTATGGGTGAAGGAGGTGGAGGTATGGGTTTTCTCCCTAAAGCCGGGGGAAGAAGAAAGAGAAAAGAAAAGAGAAATTGAGAAGGGTGCGTTTGGTTTGGGTGGTTAAGGGGTTGATGGCTTCGGTGTTGAGCGGGTGCGTGAAGTTTGATGAGCGAGATGTAGCGACCAGATGGATTCAGGGAACTCGATGCGAGGGCCGATGCGGCCGTAGGATGAAACTGGATCAAATCTCAACGGCTCAGAGTGATGCGGGCTCGGATCCGGGTCGTGGGTCGGGTCTTGTCTGCTCAAGCCCATGTCTTGTAAATGGGTTGCTCCTTGTTGGGTTGCAACTGATGTGCGCGCTTTGGCCAGCTCCATAGACGCTCGTCTCCAATTATCCGCTCTTGGCTCCTCGGTTTCTCCGAGCTTTATTTACTACCTAAAAACACAAAACTAATTAGTACAAATATTTATTCTTGAAAACAATGAAAATACGAGAATGCTGGGATAATATCGATTTACTCGAGCACAAAAGATGAGTTAAATGCCAATAAATAGATGTAGAAATATGCAATATTTGGCACTCATCAAATACCCCCAAACCTGAATTTTACTTGTCCTCAAGTAAAATGAGAAATTAAGAAATCCTAACTATACCACCGTCGCCGGTCTCGAATGCATTTAGCGTATGCACTAAGCCTTTAAACCGCTAGGTGTCCCTAGTGGACGAGTTGTAGTCTCGTGAGGGTTTACCGAGAGGTGTACCCAAAACCTTCTCCAACTTCCAGTGTAAAAGAGTCTCAAGCATCCAAGGAGCTATGAGGACATAGAGTTTCTGCATGCTAGTAACACGGTTAGAACTACCAAAGAACGCATTTTCATCCTTAAGTGCTGAGCGAGAAGTAACCATACCATATGAAAGAATTCGGATTCGATTGTGATCATAAGCCTCACTTCTGCCTCACCATTAGGTTTTATGATAATTGCACTCAAAAAGATCGTTTTTTAGTCTCTCATGTGTGCAGCAGGAATAAAGAGAGAAATCCCGCACACGTTGAAGGTAAGAAGGATAACCTTCCGAAATAATTTCCCGGAGACTCCACAGAAGTGTGGACAAAAAGAATCTTTTTCTGATGATCTCTAAGAAAGGAAATCAACCATTAGCAAGGATGGGAGTACTCACTTACCTTCTCACCCGATCGGCAATTAATATCACTCTCTCACAGCTTTCATAGAAACGTCTTCAATCTTCGGTCTTCAACTGTTGATGATGAACTTCTGAACTTCACAAAAATTTGACAAACATTTTTTTACTTGGTGGTAACTAGATACAGAAAATAAACTACAATTTTTTTTTTATTTTTTTTTTTTTTAGAATTTAAGGGTGTGAAATGAAAATAACAATAAAACTCAATTTTTCAGAAACTTCATTAATTCTCATCCTATTTTCTTTTCTTTTCTTTGTTGCACGTGAACCTTGGACTATTTCAACTTTTCTTCAAATATTCTGATGATGCTCCGCTTGCTGACGATGATGTGTTTCTATGAATCTGTTGATTGAGAGAGAGAGTGGTGCTAACTGCAAATCGGTATTTAGAAGAAGTTTTCATCTTTAAACGTCACCCTCATGATTGACGGAATTAGCACTCAAGAGATCAAAAATAGTCTTTGAAAGTGGTGCGAAGTTGGGTAGCTCACCATTCCTACCCTAATTGACGCACGGTGGTGACACACACTCCTAATGACTTTTCTAGAAAGTTGCAAAAAATGAAGGTTGGTGCCTCGCTTGATGTAAAATGGGTAGTCTCCACTATGGGTGATCACAATTCTACTACCGAATATCTAAACAAAGACCTAATTCGCCTCCGGTATGGTTAAATCCAACTTTAACGGTCTAATCAACTAAGAAACCCGATTGTGTTCTCTAGTACTTCCAAGTTCTGTTATTTCGGTCAGACTCTCTATGTAAACATAGCTAGAAGCATGCTAGTGACTCTAAAATCTCTAAAAGTTGGAGGTTATTATGCAAATTTTTGAGTTTTTTTTTTTTTTTTTTTTTTTTTGAAATAAAAGACTAAAAACTCTATATGCAAATGTACCCCCAAACCTAAATCAAACATTGTCCTCAATGTTTCAACAGATAATAAACAGTCACATACCATGAGAACTATGCTGATAAGAGAAAATGGAAGAGATTACCGGATGTCGGCGGGAGCAAGGTTAGAGCTTCATTAGTCAAGGCTAGAAGCCAACATTCTCAGTGGAGATCATATCGGATTAGCACAATATATGTACAAGAAAACTCACCCGATTCAAGAAAGGAAATTTAACAAGTCCTACTTGGATTATATACAATGAAAATTCACCATATACTAACAATCTAAAGAGTTGAGGATCAACCCAATAGAAAATATGTACACACATCAACAGCCTTACACAGATATAATATGAGAGTACAAGTAAGGCTGCATATGGGAATGATTTTCCCCCAAACCTAAACTTGTCAACAGATGTGTTGTTGAGCACAAAATCTTGCAATTTTAAAGGTACATCATGCACAAGGTCTAGCTCAAAATGAGTTTTGCTAAGAACAGGCAGACATACACATTCCAAATGTGGCTCCTTAAAGGTGTTATACTTTGATGCAAAATAGTCCAAGAGGACATGGGAAGCACAAAGTTCTAGGCCTAGATTGGGCATTTTCGAGAAAAGTTGGTTTTGCAATTTTGTTACAAACTACACTTAGGTTTGGTGGAGGAGTTTCAATCAGCTCGAGGAGAGATATTAGGTACATCTAAGTTGTTTTCATGTATAAGATCATTTGCACCATCACACACTTTCCTAAAGTCGGACAAAGGTAAATCATGCTCACTTGCATAGAACAATTCATCAATCTCCATGTCATAATCATCGTAGGAGGCAACATATTGTGACATGGGCGGGAATCGAACACAAAAATAATATCATGATCCAAAAGAACATTAGTGTCAACAGAAGATTCATCCTTTCTTAAGTCACAAACAAGTTGTGTAGCATGCTCACTTTCACCGAAGACTTTCACAAACCCAAACTCGAGTTAACATCACATGTATGAATGTTAGAAGAAGTATCATTCATAGGGTTCACGAGAAGAGACGCTTAACGTCTCTCGAACCCAAAGATTCCACCATATTTTCAGCATGCACATGCTCTTCTAACATATAATATTCATCATCATCATCATCATCATAACAAAAATGCGTTTCCCTATTCAAAATTGTAGCATTTGTAGTGTACTCATTTACCTCTAGATTAGGTTCATATTCAGTGTTAATTGTATGAGCAGGAATAGAAACACTATTTTCAAAATTATCAGAGATAACAAACATCCTATCATGAACTTCCCTCCATTCTTCATTTTGTACTTGAATCAGATTCATTTGAAGAATCATAGTGAGCTGCTCAAGTGAAGGAGAGTCTTCATTAGTGGGTATGCATGTTTCATAAGAATGATCGTTACATGGTTGTGCACATGGTTCACTAGAGAAGGGATGATCATGCATTTTCCATCCAAGTATATCATTGTTTTGCTCTATGAGCTTATCCATTAGTGACTGCATACAAGGGGTTGGGGGAGTACAACATTATTCATCCTCCCATGGTGGTTGATGATACATGTGGTCATAATGATTAGGGTATGAGTATTCAAGGTCAGGGCCCTGAGAAGATTCATAGTATTCCCTAAAATCACTATGGTCCATGGGGATTCATATTGTGGAGCATGCCCGTAAGCAAGCTCTCTGATGGATTTGTTTTCATCCCCATTGTACCAAAATCCTGACATGATCTAGCAACTCAGTTTGAACTCAAAAAGAAGCATAGCTTAGCACACATCAAGCATGTATAACCAATGATGTCTCAAAACAGGAAAGCTAAGCCCACAGGAGTGCAAAGCCCAGTTGTTGTACGGCCCAGTTATGTGGGTTTCAATTTGGTTTTGTGGGCTTTTGTTTGGTTTGTGTGGGTTTTGGTTTGTTGCACAGTGGGCTTTAGTTTGGTTTAGGTGGGCTTTGGTTTATGTGGGCTTTGGGAATGTGTTTGGTTCGTTGCATAGTGGGCTTCAGCTCAGATTATGTAAAGCCCAGGTTGTGTGCAAATGCACAGCTCAGTGGAACTGGGTTCCAACCCAGGCAGGAGCAGAGCCCAGAGAGACACAAACTCTTAAAAAAAAATCACACACAATTTCTTAGCAGACAATTATGCACAGGTTATGTGCACAGAACAGGATTATGTGAAGGTTGACAGGTGATCAATGAGAGTGAAAACTGTGTATGTGTTTGAAAAACAAGTTAATTCTTTGAAACAAGGTCGCTTACCTAGCATTCATTCTAGTGCCACAAAAACGCATACAACAGATGAAGAAATTTCACTCAAATGGTGATGCACAGAGCACGGGGAGCTCAATACTTCAGCAGGATCAGCGATTCAAAGCTTCACTACTCATATGCAAAGATGCTGATGCAATGGATGAACAAAAAGCTCTTACAACATGCTACAGTGTCAACACAATCAAGTAACCTTGATTCTCGAGGATGTATACACAAAAATTGCATGGCGTATGAAGTCAACTGGGTGGTTGATGTTACACTTTTCGAGGTTAATGCTCAATGATTTGTAGGGCGGATGGCTTAGCTCAATACCGGATGGTTTGCGGTTTGCACAATGAGTAGTCACACAAGTTTGCACGGGGAATGAGCATGCACAGGGGGTAGATGGCTCAACAGGTTGACGAGGGTCAACTAGGTTAGTTGATATCAACTATCACAGTTGACTTCACTTGGATTTTCAGAGCTTGGCTATCTAAGTTTAAGCTCAACTCATGGCTTCGTGGGGCTGGAGCTGGGCACAGTGGCAATGCAAGGTAATGGCACGTAACACACAAGGCGATAGCTCAACAAGTTCAACAAATTTTCATATGTGTACCATAATTAGCCACTCAAGTCCTGGCAACAAGTTCGCAGGCTTACACAAAGACAGATCATACAAAAACCGAGTGAACTTCGTGTGTTTGAGCACTACCTAGCAAGAGTTTAGCATGCACGGTGATAACATGTATATTCACAGATGCTCAAAGAAATTGTTAGGTAATGCATAGATTAGTTTTGATACACCGATAGATTCATGCAATACGGTTTAGCGCAAAGTCATAGCATTCTCGGCTAACATGTGCGTAATTCAAGTCAAGGAACCACTCACATTATAAGTTGCGGGGTTGCTCAGCGAGAGGATATGGGTACTGTTGCTCGTAGGGAAAGTTCGGTTCTCGCAATGTGCAAGTTATAGCAAATGGAATGAATATTAACACCGGCATATGCAAATCGAGAGTATCTTGGATCGACACAGGGGGAAAGATGTTATGCTTAATTGACCGATCGGGATCAAGAATTACAATTAACACTAAGCTACAGGCAATGATGCTTATAGCTCGGATCAAAAAGCTAAGATGCAAATGAGATGCTAGAAATTACACTAACTAATATGCAGCTGAGAATTAAAAGTGAAATTTAAACTAAACTCTAGCCACAGATGAGGATGCAAGCTAAGCAGAAACAATTAGTGAATGATTAAAAACATACAATAAAGGATTAACAGCTGAAGATTCAAAACAATGAAGATGCAAACAATTAGTGAAGTGCACAGCTGAAGATGCAAGTAAAAGAAAACAGCAAAGTTACACTAATAAAGGACTAAAACAACAATGCAAAGCAAGTATATACAGGGTAAAATGAAATTCAGTGAAGCAAGCAATAATTGATGTGGCACACTACCAATTCCCAAGAATGGCGCCAAAACTTGGTAGGCTTGTAAAGATGCCTACGACTATGTCTCACCGCAAGTGCACAGCCTATTGGAGGCAAGGGCAAGCACGTGGTCGATCCCACGTAGAAATGGAGTGCGTGAATGATCTAAGGCTTTACTCTACCGAATTCTAAGAAGTGACAGAGATGTTTTGGTATTGTGTCGATGCGACCGAGTTGAAGTTGTAAACTAAAGTAGCAAAAGGTTGAAACAAGATTGAAGAGAGTACTAGGGTGATTGAATCAACCCTCTAGTTCTAAGCTAAGGCAAAGCAAGTTCTTAGTGTGTCTTGAACCTTCCCTTGAAGGCCTCGTGTAGATTTTTTTGGTTAGCTAAATCACTAATTCTCTCCCTAGTATAGAGTGTCTTCTTCGAGACACTCTATCACAGATTATTTGATGGATTAGACAATTATTAATCCTAACACAGTTAAAGACATCAAGACAACAAGAACATTGAATATATTAGCATATGAACTAGGGGTTTCATCAACACCCTAGCAATTTACTTAGAGCATGATTTAAACACTAAAAACACAATTCAAACTACAATTGGTGCTCTGGCTAGCCCAGGCATGAGTTCTAACACACAAAGAAAAACCCTATTTATACATGCAATTCCCCAAACCCTAATTGACCTCAAAAATAGAAATTAAACAATACCCTTTCGCCCATACCCTCTGAATTGTGCTCTCCTCTGTCAATTCGGCTCTGAGATGATGGTTCCCTCAATTGATTTGATGTAACCCTAACTCCTAGTTCTTCCTATCTCAGACTTAGCTTTTAGGGAAGAAGCTATGAGTGAGATAGAGAGCAAGTATGGGGGAGAAGGTGGTTGTCTTGGTGTTCGTTGCGATTCTTTGCCGGAGGAGGGAGATGGAGGTGGAGAGGTTGGTCTGCCATGGTATGGGTGAAGGAGGTGGAGGTATGGGTTTTCTGCGAAAGTCTGGGAAGAAGAAAGAGAAAAGAAAAGAGAAATGGAGAAGGGTGCGTTTGGTTTGGGTGGTTAAGGGGTTGATGGCTTCTAAGTTGAGCGGGTGCAACGAAGTTTGATGAGCGAGTCAGAGCGACCGATGGATTGGGGAACCCACGCGAGGGCCGATGCGGCCGTAGGATGAAACTGGATCAAATCTCAACGGCCGAGTGATGCGGCCTCGGATCCGGTCGTGGGTCGGGTCTTGTCCGCTCAAGCCCATGTCTTGTAAATGGGTTGCTCCTTGTTGGGTTGCAACCGATGCGCGTGCGGCTTTGGCTTTCGTCTCCATAGACGCTCATCTCCAATTATCGCTCTTTTGGCTCTCGCTCCGAGCTTTATTTACTACCTAAAAACACAAAACTAATTAGTACAAATATTTATTCTTGAAAACAAAGAAAATACGAAATGCGGGATAATATCTGATTTCTGAGCACAAAAGATGAGTTAAATGCCAATAAATAGATGTAAAAATATGCAATATTTGGCACTCATCATTGACCAGCTATGAATCTAGGCTAAGCCAGACTAGGAGACAAAGGGGGTCGTTGCTGTGACTAGGCCAGGCTATGCCGACTAGCAAGGCTGCCGTGGATGGTTAGAAGCCATGCTAGGATGGCTGGAAGGAAACCAGCCATGGTTATCCAGGCCGGTATACATGGAGTCCATGGCTAGTGTAGCGCCCCCTAAGCTAGCAGCTGACTAATCCAAGAGATTAACTAAATAAAGAGGCACTAAGAATCTAAATCATTTACTTAAACATTCAATTTAGAAACCTGCAACAAAAACTTAACCCAAAACTCACCCCGCTGAGAAATATATATACAAGTACTTCTCTCAAGTGATACATATACAATAGTCATTTGGTTTGCAAATAAATTATAAACACAAATAAATATAGCAAAAGATATCCAACTAACGAACTCAATCTTTGAAGCTTTTGCTGCGCAACTCTAATCTGTCTCTGAAACTGAAAGTAGGAATGGGTGAGCACATCATCCCTAAAAGGTGCCCCGTAGGAATAACAACTAGCTTTCAAGTAAACATTAATATGATACGAAGACAATGCAGGTTTTATCGAAAAAGACGGTAATACACAGAAAGACAAGTAAACATAATGTAAAAACTTCTTCACAGACATTCATAAATAACAGTAAACATCCATGTATGAGATGTGTGTTACCGCACATAAGCAAGAGTAATATTGATGCCAATTCCACACCGAATAGGTAATACTGTGGTGTATCGCCCTAGCCATAGAATACTGATATATATAAAGGAAGAAGGATATTGCGGTGTATCGCCCTAGCAGTGTAATATTGCGGTGTATCGCCCTAGCCATAGAATACTGATATTGTGTCGGCACACATCTCATACCACACAGAGCACACAAAAATATGCATGAATTTCACAACACCAAGATTGATTTGTAAAACAATAATGAATACAAGAGAGTTCGTTCTCGATTCCCACCTCTTTTGATAACAGGCCACGCCTACCTTGAGATCCACGGTTCACTGGTTCATCCTTTGATTCGATCGTTGTTAATAAAGACTAATTGTTAATGACACAAGAAGTCTAAGAAACTAACCAAAATGCTCACACAAGAATTATACAAACCTATCCGATGGTTCTAAGCCCATTTGTGACTTTACACCTTTTCATTCTCTATCTTTAGCATATCTAAGAGTTACTAATTTAATTAGATTGGTCTATAATCCATTAGCTAAGTCTTATGAATATTTACAACCTTGTAGAATAAGCCAAAGACTAATTCAGATCACAAGATATCCAAAACATAAAAGTAGGATAACTAATCCTAAGCCCAAATACACTAAATAAGCCCATTACATAAGGCCTCGGTCCACTAGGGTCAATTTACATATCCAACTAACGGTCAACGGGTCAACTGACAGTCCACGTCTAAAGTCGAGGTCAGAGTCTAAGGTCTGATCAAGTCAAAGTCAAAGTCATAGAAATCAAAGTCTAACTATTCTGATCAAATGAGTCAAGACCGGGTTAACTCGATCGCTAAGACTCGATTCAATTGAGTCACTAGACTAACAGGCAACAATTCTATTTCAGACAACTTCAAATCTAATCTTATATTCTCAACATCTTGTTTAACAATTCAACTTCAATTCAAATACAAAACAATAATGAATTCCATTTACAAACATTAACTTTGATTACCCGCAATAAGCGCCCAAGCTTTTCACACCAACACTATCTACAACTCTATAATCAACCATCTAACTTCTCTTCATTCAAGTTTCACTACATTCTAATACAAACCTCTGTAACCAAACCCATATCAACTCTCACAACATCAACACATTCTCATGCCAAAACATCCATCTCAAGCCTTTTTCCTGCATCTCACAGCACCACCAAGTTGAGCTCTATCATCCAACAATAACAAATCTCCTTCACAACTACATATCTCTATCTTAATCTAATTCAACCACAACAACTCAGTTCATCTTCTTATATACACCTCATATACCAACTACTATTGCAGCTCAACACAACCAGTTCATGAATCCGCCACCACTTACACCACCAACAATAGCTAAACCTTCTCCTTGTAATTCAACGCATCTCTAGCTAAGCCACAACTACAGCTTCACTCCAACGCCAAACACATTCTCTTGCACCTGCAATCATTCCCATATCCAGACAATCATAACATGTTCTCAAGTAATAACTTAACATCCATCCAGAACTCAATTCAAACAACTCTGCACAACACAAACTCAGTTCATACTTATAACTCCTTCACAACCCAAATTTATATTCAAACTCCAACAGTTTGTAGCATTACTAAATCCAAACCCCAACTACAACCATTATAGTTCACCTGCACAACCAAAATCACCTTCTTGTCTTTAATTCATAAACCATACAACCAACTGAAACTACTCAATCACACACAAACTAAACAATTCAACTTCAAACAATGAAATTAAGCTACAAGGAGGCTTACCCAATAATAGTCTTCCTCGAATTGTTGTTTCACCACCCACCGATGCCAAACCCTAATTCCCATCTCCCTTGAGTTTGAAAAAAGCCTTTGAAGCAACACAATCATCATCAATTATTCTCTGATATTAGTCTTCTATTCTCAATTTCTAATGAAACCCCAAAGTCTTCCTTATCACCATCAACCCTCAGATGAACCCTAGATCGATTCTTAATCCCCGATTCGAGTTTATAACATCCATCAAACACCAATTAAGAATAAATCCATCTTCTAACTTCTCCTTATTCACCTTTAATCGAATTCTCGATCAATTATATAAACCCTAACTCTTGATTCTTTAATGATTCGTCACTGAATCAACCTCAAGGCTTCAATTAAAGAACAAGCCTCTTCTTATTCATCTATCAGCAACTCGATTCACATCTCAATTCCATATAAAACCTACTTCAGAAATACTAACTTTGATTACATCAATATCACTTTCTTCTCATCCCTGAGTTTCATTCAATTACAACTCCATCACATACTCCTTCTATTCAACACACTACCATCAATCTATAAATCATCTATACTAAATTTGAACTCAATCTTCTGAAACCGAACTCGACAGAGGAGAAATTGAGGAGAAGCAGGAGAAGGAAGAAAGAACGAGAAGAGAGAAGAAACAAGAATATACTCCCTCCGTCCCTAATTAGATGAGCTACTTGTAGTTTGCACAAATTTTAAGGCAAGGAGGAAAGTGGAGTATATTTAAGTATTTTTTACAATTATACCCTTATGGGCAATAATTAGTAAAATTTAGAAACGATTTATTTCTTAAACTATACCACGGTTTTTTATAAACTTTATACCGTTGAAAAACATTTTAAAACACGTACGTTAAATCGAATATAAACATGACTATCAAATTATACATATTTCTTATAGAAAAAAATAATCAATTAAAAGGGTAGTTTTAGAAATATCCCCTTGGTTAGTGAAATAGCTTATCTATTTGGACAAAACTAAAAACCAAGTAGCTCATCTAATTAGGGACGGAGGGAGTAAGAAATAAGGAGAAGAAAAGGGAATCCGAGTTTATCTACTCGATTGGGATAAGACCAATCGAGAAATGATTAAGGCATCCAAGAAACGGATAAGGGCAATGCCGGGTTCGGTCTAAAGCAAAAGACTATTTTTCCTTTTTTACTATTCCGATGATTTCTTCTTCTTCCGGTATCCGAATGACATGCTCGAGTAGTCCATGTCGCATAACTTTTCGAGATCTATCCAACGGTACTAGTTTTGTATCTAAATCGTTGTTAGATTAATTTCTAATAATTAACGTTCGTGATAAACTAATCGAGTTATTAACGGTTAATTCGTCACTTGACTAGTCTAATAGCGTTGACGAGCTCGAGGGTCTTTACAAATAGCCAAAGCTAGGGACAAGGTATCCATGAGCCAGGCCAAAGTGGGAGATAGATAGGCCGTGGCCTGACTAGCTAGTTGGCTAGCTAGGAAGCTAGGCTAGGCCAGACTAGGAGCCAAAGGGGGACACTGCTGTGACTAGGCCAGGCTATTCCGGCTAGCAAGGAGGCCGTGGCTGGTTAGAAGCCAAGCTAGGTCGGCTGGAAGGATACCAGACATGGTTAGCCAGGCCGGTAGACAGGGAATACATGGCTAGCTAGGCTAGGGACAAGGTAGCCGTGGGCCAGACCAAACCGGGAGATAGAGAGGTCGTAGCCTGACTAGCTAGTTGGCTAGCTAGGCTAGGCCAGACTAGGAGCCAAAGGGGGCCGTTGCTGTGACTACGCCAGGCTATGCCGGATAGCAAGGAGGCCGTAGCTTGTTAGAAGCCAGGCTAGGCCGGCCGGGCAGAAACCACCATGGTTAGCCAGCCTAGGTAGGGGAGTCGATGACTAGCTAGGCTAGGGACAAGGTAGCCGTGGTCCAGGCCAAACCGGGATATAGATAGGCCGTGGCCTGACTAGCTAGCTAGGCCATACTAGGAGCCAAAGAGGCCGTGGCCAGGCCTGAAGACAGGGAGGCCGTATCCTGATTAGCTAGTTGGCTAGATAGGAAGTTGGTGTACGTGGCTAGGTCATGAGACCCAGCCATATTAGCTATGGAGTGCGGCCATGTTGGCGTTGGCACTTCGTTTGTAGCATACATAACATATTCGAGGAATTCAAATTATGGAAGTAATGCGACTCGAAGTAATATTCCAAATATTATGCTCTGGTAATTCAGAATAACGTAGTAGCTTATTCTAAATATTTATAATTGCTGCATCAGTGTAGCTGATCCATGCATAATAATTTATATGGCCGTGCCTACAATAATGAAAGTTCAGCTGGGTGAAGCTCTAGTACATATATGTAGAATACCGAGAGTTCAGCTGGCTGAAGCTCTAGTACATATATGATTATAGATACGTCTCTGTGAAGGTTCAGAGGCGATTTTTACAAGTTTTTCCGTTGTCAAAAAAACCACCATCTACAACCGTGTATAAAGACTATGTTCAAGGTGGTTAGCCGAAACTAGCCGATTTGAACTTATGAGCTTGATATTCATTTTCATGAACGTTTAAGACATTATCCTTGAGTCACAATCATGTGATCAAATAAGTCTAGTGTTTTTAGAGATTTGATCAAATGCTAATTATCTCGTAGAAATAATTTTATCGCACTTGGAAATAATCGATATGGTTAGTAGATGTACAAAGTACAAATACCATAGCCGTCGTGAGTCACATCAGTCACAATATGTGTACTGGTTTGTCAAATATTAAGCCAAATCAAGTTTCAGAATCCGAAGAATTATTTAGGTATGCGTACCGATATGTTTACCTTATTAGGACTATGTTCGGTTCCAGAGTCCACATAAATATTTTGGTATGGGTACCGATATGAATACACAAACTGAGTCCCAAAACACATATCTTTAAAATCGATTCTCTATAAATTATTTTGGCATGGGTACCAGTATGTGTGCATAACTGGGAGTCTGGGACAACCCATATGAGCCCGTGCTCACCCCTAGTTTTCATGAGAAAAAAGAAAAGAAAAGAAAAATTACTTCCAGTCCCGGCGGCCATCTATTTTTTTATTCTGATTTCTGAGAACATAAGTTCTCCAAGTTGAAGAATTGCTTTTTTGTTTTGGTGCTGAAGAATTGCTCTACAAATCGGGCGACCACTGAGTTGACTCAGTTCTTTTGATTTTAATCTTTAATCTTTGTTTTCTGCCTTTCTTTTCATTTTTCTTGTTCATGATTAATAATTAGTTCCTTTCTTTAGTACGATGATCTTAATCTACAACCATCCAAAATTAGAGATTCAAATTTAGTTTTTTTTTTGGTTTTCCCTTTTTTCTCTTTTATTTTGTTCAATCTCTCTTTTTCTCTCCTTTGTTTTAATCTTTTCTTATGGATTGTTAATTTTTGCAGGGTCTCACGTATTCATCAAATCATGGGGGCATCCATTTTTAAAAGAACTAGTAAAAGCTATGAAGAAGAAATGAGGTAGAACTGGTCATTTAGCTCTCAAAATGGACATGTCTAAAGCTTTTGAGGGTTTTTCTTGATGGGTAACTAAAACAGTTTGGATTTTGTGATAAATTCTGTCATCTCATACACCAGTGTATCAGCACCACAAATATTGAGATTATGCTTAATGGATCACCTACTGCTTCATTTAATCATACAAGGGGAATCAGGCAAGGAGACCCTCTCTCTCCTTACTTATTCATTCTAGCTATGAAGGCTTTTTCTAGACAGCTACATCACCTAGAAAATACAAGACAATTGACAGGGATGAAGATTTCAAGACATGCACCTAAGATAAATCACCTATTGTTTGCAGATGTCTGTCTACTATTCTGCAAGGCAAATTTGGTTCAAACAAACAAGTTACTTCAAGTCATTGAAGATTTCAGCTCTTGTTCTGGTCAGCTCATTAACTTTCATAAATCTGCAGTCTTTTTCAGCAAAAATACAAGTCCTTCAAGTGCTCAAATTATCAGTGGAATTTTTCAAATAAGGCAGTTAAGTATTAATGAGGAAAAATACTTGGGATTACCATTCTTTGTTGGCAGAAATAAGAGAGTCCCCTTCTCCAACCTACAGGAAAAAATGGAATCCAGACTCTCCGAATGGGTTTCTATTAATATTTCTGAAGCAGGCAGATCTGTTATGATCAAAAATGTTACTAATACTCTTCATGTTCATCATATGATTAATTTCAAATTGCCAGATGCTACTATAAACAGTTTAAATTCTACTCAACAAAAGTTTTGGAGAAAGAAGAAAACTAATAAAGGCAAGCCTGCAATCTCATGGAAAAAGGTAAGCAAACCTAAGGAGGAAGGTGGACTAGGATTTAGAGATCTTAAACTTTTTAATAGAGCATTACTTGCTAAATCAGCCTGGAGATTATGCACAGATGATACTTCAATATGTGCACTATCACTTAAGGCCAAATATTTCTCAGATGGGAAGGTGTTCAATATCAAGGATAATCCAAATTCAACCTGGTCATGCATAAGTTCTGAGCTTATGTTTATAAGAAAATACAGTTGTTGGAGTGTAGGGAATGGCCAAAAAGTCTTGATTTGGAATTACAGGTGGATTTCAGAGTTACTTGAACCTCCAGTTCCAAAACATGATGTTAATGATTATCAGAATTACACTTATGTGCACCAGCTATTTACAGACTCAGGAGGTTGGAATCATACTCTTATTTTTCATCTTTTTAAAGCCTCAACGGCAAGATTGATCCTTAGATTATCAATTCATCCTCAACATGAAGATATACTGGTATGGAATCTGGAGAGAAATGGAATGTTTACTATGAAGTTTGCATATAGAAGAATGTTTGAAGAGCAAAACAATGGCCAATCCATTGGCCAAAGAATACAGAGAATTTTTAAAAGACTATGGAAACTACCATTGTTACCGAGAATAACTCAGTTTCTCTGGAAATGCCTCAAAGACAGTCTGCAAACCAGAGATAAGCTATACTATGTCATTCATGATGGAAACTATGATTTTCCATTATGCTCTCAAACTCTTGAGACTTCTTCTCACAGTATTCTACACTGCAACACTTCTAGAGCAGTGTGGTTTGCTGTTCTTGGTCTACATATTCATTATGATGCTGATTTGGTAGACTAGCTCATAAGCTGGTTTGATAAGCTCTCAACTAATTAGATTCAACAAGAAGATATATGCAAGGTAGCAATAATAGCCTGGTGCTTATGGACTGCAAGATGTTATACTGTTTTCAAAGGTTCAAAGATTACTCCAGATTCAATCATCCACAGATGCAAGCTAGAGATTGATCTCTTACAAAAGAAATCTACAAGCCTACCTATACAAGTTCCTCGACAATGTAGAACCAATATACACTGGATTCCTCCTCCTCTTGATACTCTCAAAATCAATGTTGACGGTTCTTTTAATTATGATAATAAATATGGTGGCATTGGACTTATATTGCGTGATTTTGCAGGTGCACATAGGAGATCCAAATGCATCTACTTAGAAGCTGCGTGGAGTAAAGAGCATGTAGAAAGTAAAGGTCTATGGGAAGCTGTCAAGTTAGCTGAGGAGACTAGTGAAGGTTCATTTTGAGTTGGAATCGCAAATTGTAATAGATGCAGTTAACAAGGACTAATGTGGACTGGAGATTTAGAAATATGCTCTTGGATATCAAAAGAATTTTCTCAAATAATAGTTCTTGGCAATGCAATTATGTACCCAAGGAGAAAAATAAAGTGGCAGACATATTAGCAAAGTATGCTAGAGTCTCTTGCCTTAGTAGTGTCTGGTTAACATCTAGTCCTGAAAATATTCTAAGTCAGATTCAGGAAGATGCATACTTTGTAAGAGCAATTCCTATGGGATGAACAAACTCAGAGTTTGTTCATTTTGCTCCCACTATCGAATGAACAAACCAAGAAAATGGATGTTCAAATGAACAGATTTGATGGTTTGAACATCGAGTCGCAACAACGGACGCGCGTTTATTCTAATGGCGCGCGCTATCCTTAATAACGCTGGCGTCCACAACAATGACGCCCGCGTTGGAAGAAGAAACGCCCAGTGCTTTTCTCTCTCCAAAACCCATTTAAGATATTTAGGGTTTATTTTTTAATATTTATCTTTATTAGTTAAATATTTCGTGGGACCCAACTCTTAATAATTTATATAAATAAAATCACTAGTGGGACCCAACTCTTATTAGTTTATATTAATAAAATCACTAGTGGAGCCCAATTTGTTCATTTTACTTTGTTTCTCATGGTGGAGAATTGAGTTTGTTCATCCACGTGGATGAACAAATGTTTGAGTTTGTTCATTCCCATAGGAAATGCTCTAATCTCTGAAACTTAGAGCTTCTCCAATGGTGAATGTGAATATTTCATATGTGGCATCACTTCTAAGACATCCTTTGAGTAGAAAATCCTAAATATTAGGAAAAATAAAGTTTCATCTCCAACCCATAAAGTTTTCTATTATTCGTTTTGCTTATTTGTAGGCATATAATTGGTTAAAATCATTTACATTTTTTTATTTTCATTGACTTTTATTAACAAAAGTGTGACTAGGATGGGAAGACATCCTCTAAGTGAATGTCTAAAACTAGAGGTTCACCTAGATAATTTTTTATAAATATCGTTGTGAATCCTACGTGGATTATGATTTTTTCCTCCACCCACATTCCATTGGAGAGGATCTTAATCAATAAGTACATTCTTTGTTTCAAAAAAAAAAAAAAAAAAAAAAATAAGTTCTCCAAGCTGGAGGTAGGTAGGCCCTGGAAAATATCATATGCAACCAAATGAAAGCAATTCAATCACTCTAGTTTATCATTACGTGTTGTTGTTTCCCGTGGTTGCTGGCGGAGGAGTTCTGTTTATTCTTTTGTTTAATCGAAGAGATAGAATGGATGCATGGAACTATACTCCATTAGAAATCGCATACATAGTTTTTGGTTGGATTTCTTTTGCTTCTTGGGGTTTTAGTTTCTACCCTCAGATTATTCTCAACTTCAGAACAAAAAGGTACCACTCCTTACTCCTTTTTTTTATCCTCAGGGCCTCAGGATTATAATTTTGTTTGATAGGTTGAAAGTTTTGGGTTTTCATTTACTCTGGGTATTGATTAGTTTCGATTCTTTTGTTTAATCGAAGTGTTGTAGGACTGAATTTTGACTTCTTGGTTCTCAACTTGACAAAGCACTCATCATATCTTATCTACAACGCCACTCTCTACTTTAGTCCTGTTGTTCAGAGACAATATCATGAGAAATATGGATTTGACCAGGTTTTTATTCCTATCCATTAAAACATCAAATGGCTCATTTTTGCTTAAATTAGTTAGTAATTTAGGAACTTTCAACTGAATCAGTTTAGAAGGTTATGCTGATCGGGTTATGTTTCACTTCACACCAGCTTAATATAGTACTGTTGTGGAAGCTTATTCTGAGTTGGATTCATTGGACCACTTAAAAAGAGAAAATAAAATAAAATTGTATAACCCATTAAGGAGTTTAATGTTGTAAATGAATAAGTAATATGTTTCAGTTTTTGTAGTAATCACTCTTCTATTGGTAATAACATACAAGGGGTTGTAATTGATTTGTTTGTGAATGTACAGATGATCCCCGTAGCTGCAAACGATGTAGCTTTCTCAGCTCATTCTGTTATGCTGACAACAGTTGCCTTTTACCAAGTTTTTATCTATGAAGTAAGTTGATTTAAATCTTGTTAGGATGTGAGGATTCGTCATTTTTAGGCAAAAAAAAAGCTTTATGGTGTACTTGCTAATGTCATGTTTTGTGCACAGCGTGGAACTCAGAAGGTCGCCAGATCTTCGATTGCAATCACTGCAGCAGTTTGGGTGTCTGCTGCAGTTTGTTCATTTGTAGCATGGCCAAACCAATCTTGGCTATGGCTGATATCTGTCTTCAAGTTAGTTTTCTTGTTGCTTGAGAAGTCACTTTCAGTTATCATTTGAACATTATAATGAGATGGGCTACAACTTCCGTTCTTCTTTCAGCGCAATACAAGTCACCATGACAGTCATCAAGTACATTCCACAGGTAAGTTAACGTCGATCCCATTTGCTTTATACGTTCAAAGTGGTATTCTCTGCTTCATTCGCTAATTGTTACACAAAATTAGCAACTGCTGAGCTTCTAAGAATTCTCAATTATAGGTCCTCTTGAACTGCAAGCGGAAGAGCACTGAAGGATGGAGCACCGGCTACGTATTCCTTGATTTACTTGGAGGTGTGACCAGCTATACACAAATGGTCATGCAGTCTATAGATCAGGGTGTGTAACCTTCCATATCCTCAAAAGAATTTTGCCTTTTTGAATTTATGCTCAAGCTTTGCACCTGATTTTATGTTTTATGCCACTTAATTATTACGCAGGTTCTTTGGTGAACTTTACGGGAATTTGGGGAAGTGTTTGCTGTCATTGGTACTGAACTTGCTTCATTATGACTTTTATGTTACATTCCCATGTGTTTAGGATGAATTCTTTGATGTTGTTTGTGATTGATGGATAACTGATAACCACTTTGAAACCAAATTCACAGTATATGCATCATTTTGGAACTAGTTATTTCATCACTCTTTTATGGTTGTACTCCCATAAACGGTTTTGTCTTGATTTCTAACTAATGCTGCGATGTAGGTATCCATCTTCTACGACCTTATCTTCTTGTTTCAACGTTATGTGTTGTACCATTCCAAGAAGGACGAGATATCTTCCAAGTCAGAGATGGTTCACGATGAGAGTGCAGCTCCTCTGATGAAGTCCTCCTACCATTCCCAAGCAGAAAACGTGTAACTCCTGGATTTATATATTTTTCACCAAGTGTATTTTTTTTCCTTTCAATGTAGCATAAGGGCTGCGTTTACAGAGCAAATAAATTCTTGAGCAAAATAAAACTTTCATGATTTTTATATCCAATCAAGTTGAGAAGATTTATTTGTACAATGATCTCTTTCTCTCATCAGATACATGGATAAGACCCAAGGGTCTTCAAGGACACTGCAGTCGAGAACCATTTGGAAAGATTTCAGACTGGCTACATCTTTGAATGACCCACGCACTCAAGCCCTAGCCTTTGCTTATGTTACTAAAAGAGCAAATCAGGTAGCCTATAGCTTGGCGAATGCAAATGCAACTGTAACATGTGCTTATTCCTCGTACACTCCTAGAGTTATTTTCGATGCTTTGAACTCTGATAGGATTGGTGCTGCCCAGCACTATCCAAACTCCGTGGCAGAAAACTCTTGATCTTGTATTAAAATTAGTTTCTTCAAAGTCATTGTGGCTGATTCTCTCATGGGATGTTAACAATCATCGTGCATGTCATCATCCTCTCCAATAAAGTAGCTCACTGAAAAAGCTTTCACCTGCTGTTTTCATCAGCGAGCAGTCTTGGAAAAACTCATTAACCCTGGACCACAGTGAAGTTCACTCACTGCCTTTAGGAACCCCAAGTCTCCAACACTCAGTTTCACCTGCCATTAAGAAGAAAACCGACGGATGAGTTTCTTGAAAACTCAAAACAAGTTCGAGGAAGAACTAATTCAGTTTCTTAGTAGTTCATTCCTTGTAGACTCTTGTTGCTCCCTGACTTTTATTTCATACCTGCAACGAGCATAGGGTTAGTATTGATATACAGGATGAGAAGTAGAAGAACCAAATGAAATCTGTCCAAACAAAATAATGAATATATAACCAGAATGGAAGTGAGAAGTAGGAGAGCAATTGCAACTGAAGACACTACGCTAGACATCAATAAGTTGAGGAGAACATAAGAATGGAAGAAAGGCCCATCATTATTCTCACAGTTTTGCTCGCAGTAGCTGAAGTGCACGAGTCTTGTTTTTAAGCTGAGATCTTTCTTCTGTACAAAATATACGGATTCCTGTTGGTTTGTGGAAGAGATCAACAGCTGTTTCCACCTTGTTGACATTCTGTCCTGCATAGCGATTAAAATATGGTAAGATGCATGCATAACAATCATGGGATACTAACGATCACAACTCCAAATTTTCATCACACTTAATTTCAGTGACTACAATATTTACAGCAGTACCTCCGGCACCTCCCGATCTTGCTGTCGTAAGGTCAATATCTTTAGGATCAATTACGATTTCAACATCATCAGCCTGAATCAACAACAGCTAATGCAGTAAGCATCAAACTTAAAATTTTAATTTCCTGATAAAATGGAAGAAACACTAGAACAAACAATACCCAGGTCAACAAATGGAAGGCAACCTATGTATATCTATTTAACTGCCTAACCATGATCTAGTCACGGATATATAGTTGGACTTGACAATACAAACATAGAAACTGCTGTTTACTTAATAAGTAATAACAAAATAAATGACTAAAAGGAAAACCATATATATGGTATTGATACTCATATCAGTTGCATGGATTAGCATGCGTTATGTCTGAGCCAAACCTCTGGCATAATTGCGATAGTTGCAGTTGAAGTGTGCACACGACCTTGTGTTTCTGTCTGAGGAACGCGTTGAACACGGTGTACCCCAGATTCAAATTTTAATTTACTGTAGACACGAGTTCCTTTAATTTCCATCACATATGTTTTATAACCTCCTTTTTCAGCCTGAAAATAAAGATATATTCAGCTAGTTGCATCAAATTATAAGGGTATTATAGATTTTTCCACGATAGAGTAAGCAGTAACATGCATACCTCTGAACATGAGAGTGGTGAATATTTCCAAGAGGTACGCTCACAATATCTCTGATACATACGAACCTAAAAGAGGAGAAGACGAGAGATTAATTTTATAAATGTTGAGATCCAGCCTCTCCTTCTTGCGCATATCTTAAGATCCTATATCCTACTATAAGCTACTGCAACATTATGACATTGCTATTGTTACAACTTACAATGATTACAAAGGATACGAGTAAATGTACCTACAAGATCACCAGCCCAGATTCCAGCTTCATCACCACCAGTCCCTGCCCTCACTGCAAAGAGGATATTAACAAGGAGAAATTTAGAAAGATAATGAGTGTGTCAGCATCAAATACTTTTCCTAATAGCATCGTCTAAGACGATTTTTAGTTCTTTTTCTGTTTTCAACAACCTTTTTCATGGTTCAAACCTTCATGGTCCCTGGTACATGGTCACCTATTTATTTTTCACGAATAAATGTATTATCTTCTCTTGATGTATACTCAAAATCTAGTAAGGTCAATAACTTCAATGTACACACCAAGACGGGACCTACTAAACTAAACCAATCAGCATGGCACTTTGATACCAAAGGAAGACACTGATTTCTACTTCTAAATGAGATACAAAGAATAACCGAAAAGAACAAAGACTATGGCTGCAACACCAAAAGAAAATCGTGTACCTTCAAGAAGGATATTTCGTGCATCAAGAGGATCACTAGGTAGCAGCAACACCTGCATATGATAGGAGTACATTATTAGAAAGCCAAGCAATGGTCTCTATAGCGAGAATATGGATAAAAGGCAATTAATAATGAAGTCAAAACCTTTATCTGCTCCTCTAGTTCTTTAAGCTGATCAGATAAAGTCTTTATTTCAGATTGAATCATCTCTACCATATCTTCATCACCACCCTCGTCCTTCAAAGCTGTCACAAATCTATGTCAACACAATCCTTCACTCTTATAGAACAAACTAAAACCATCTAGCAGAAGGATACAGGACAAAAACCTTTCGCCTCTTCCAATTGCTTCTCACAATCCTTGAACTTCCTATATATTGTCACCACCTACAAAACAAATTCAACTGCTATTAGACTAGAATACAGAAATATAAGTTCCTAAGAATTCCATCATAAAAACGCAACGTATTCCATACCACATCAAGATCTGACATAGACTGTGCAAGCTTTTGGTATTCGCTATTATTCGATATTACATCAGGATCTGCCAGCTTGACCTAAAATCAACAACAGTTAAACCTTTCATGAACAATAGCAACCCAACAGAAAACCAAGGTTACACCAAATAATCCCATCACATTAGAAATATCACCTAATGATTCAAATGGTAACCTAATATTGTACTACATGTCTAGGTGCTAAATAACAATCAATTGACAAAAATTCAACTAAATGCAGTCAGCTTCATTCTGATTCATCATGTTTTGCCTTCTACAGTTCCTTACTGTTCAGCATTTTTATGTTTGAATCGTCGAAGGATTTATAATACAGATTATATGAAGTAGATAGACATATTGAAAAATCAAAATACCAGACATAAATGTACAACTCTCCTTTCAACTAGTCAAGATTGACCCAAGCCAATCCGCTTTGACTTCTTGTAACCTCTCACAGTCATTACCGTAAGCAGCATGAGTGCTTGAAAAATATATGAAAAAATTAACAACAAAGTTACTTACAGATAATTCTTTCCAAGTTTTCTCAGCAGAATCCAACTTCTTTATCAGATACGGTTCCTGAAAATAGAGATACAATAGCAAATTCGTTAAATTCACAACATGGGTTTAACTAAAATCAACTGAAAAGGTAGGAAAAAATTGAAACTCTGAAATCGATTACTGAAAATTCGAGTAATTGGACACTTACAGCCATGCAAACAAGTCTTGAAGTTCTAAAACTCTTCGAGGGTTTAAGTACCACTCCAAAGGGCTTCTTCCTAACATCATAGAAACCACATTCAATCGAGAAATTCTTCGAATTAATTGGGGTTTGAACCACAGAAGTCATAATTAAACCCTCCATTTATCGAATTCAGAGCGGGAATAGGATGGATAGGGAGCAGTGTTAAACCTCTGAAACAAGAGTTCTTTGTGTCTGTATGTCTTATCTTCTTTTTATGAGTTGGTGCCAAATGTAATGTAGCGCCCTTATCTGTTTGGGTGCCCTTCCAGAATGTCCATTTGAAGGGGGTGTAAAGTGTGTCACGCCGGCACGTTAATACAGCTCTATGAGGCTTTTTTTTTTGTTTTTTTAAAATACAATTTTATTATAATAATTTATTTTTTTTTATCCTATATATATCCTTGAATAATAAAAAAAAATTAAATTACTGAAGGGGAAAAGATACATAACCTCGCTTGATTGGGCCATAAATATGAATTGAGGGCCTTGACATTTTATCTACACCCCAAAATTTTTAGGGGCTTATTAAACCAACTGTGAAAATATTCTCTCCGTCCCACTATTAGTTGATCTATTTATTTTTAGATTTTGTCCCATTAATAGTTGATTTTATATCATTTGATACTTATATTTATATTCGTTACGTAGGTGTTTAAAAATACTTTTCAATGATATAAAATTTACGAATATCCGTGGTATAGTTTGAGAGAGAAATCATTTCTAAATTGTACTACTAGGTCAACTAATAGTGGGACGGAGGGAGTACTTTTTTACCCCTTTTTTTTATTATTTTTTAAATCAATGACTGCTTTAAGGGGTCGTTAATATTTTCAATGACGACCCAAAGCGTCGTTGTGGCCTATATGACGACTCCAATGAGTCGTTAATGTTCTGAATAAAGACTCCAAGAGTCGTTCTTGTTTTCACTACGATTTAAAAGAGTCGTTAACGACTCTAAGTGTTACCATTTTAAATGGCGACAGTAAAGAGTCGTTAACGGAAACATTAACGTCTCTTTAGAGTCGTCATTGAAACAGTGACGACCCTAAAGAGTCGTTAAAGGAAACATTAAAGAGTCGTTAATGAGTCGTCATTGAAACAGTAACAACACTTAGAGTCGTTATTGGAAACATTAACAACTGTTTAGAGTCGTCATTGTTTTAAAAAGAAATTGAAAAATAGCATGACGACTTTTCATACAAATCAATGCGGAAAAAAAAAAAAAAAAAAAATAAACGCAAACGAAAATTTTGAAAAAACAAAAAAAAATGGTTAAACTCTAATTAAGTAAGATTAACACTAATTAAATGAGATTATCACTAATTAGATAAGGGGTAGATTAGTCATTACAAAAATATTTGGATGAGGGGTGACCCAAATTAGGATTGGGTGACCTTTTTTGTCCTCTGGTGCAAGGCCCCCAATTAAATTTCATGGCCCCTAATCAAGTCAGGATACATAACTGTGTTTGACAGGCTAAGCTCTGGATTCTGTCTTTGTCTGAAAGTTCAAAAATAAAACTAAGGATCTCCTTGATACGTACAGGTTGAAATTGTATTGGTATTATTAGCCAATGCAATTGCTGCCTGATTTGCTTTCTTAAATATAAAAGATTTTTGTTGTTGGCTTGGCATCAAAAAATCAGTCCCTCTGTCATCCCAGATAGACTTTGCTCGCCATTCCATTTTGCACTTGATTCTATTGGCCATTTTGATGGGTTACTGCTGCAAGCCTCGACGATTATGTTCAACTCTTCCATGAGACAGCCCCACTTTTAAGCTTCAACCGCCGCTAGCACTTTACCCATCTCCTTAGTCTGAGTTCTCGTAATTATGACTCTCACTTCCCTGAAATATCCAAAAACATTCCTTAGTATTAGAGCACAAACAGACATTTATGTTATATGATTCCATTTGGTGGCCAAGTTTAATTTAGCCACTCCCATTGGAGGGGATTTCCATAAATTATCCATAGGTGGTTGTTGGTTATTGGTTTCCAATCCTCTGCTGGATTTCCTGGCTTTGTAGTTTTCTTCCCAAAAGTGATGAGCTCATTTGAAAGTTTGCATGGGATTTGGCGTGATTCCTTGGAATAGTTTCTCGCCTCTCGCTTTCCAAATGTGTCAGGCAATTGCGGCACATAGAGCATCCCATGGGCCTTCATCTGTTGACCAACCAGGTGGGATTTGGTTCCATATAGAAATACATTGGTTGACTGATTGAGATGAGCCATCTGTTGGATACGGATAAATAGGGGACGTGAACCACACACTCCTAGCAAACGGACAACTAGATATGGTCAATGGTCTCTCCTGGTTGCGAGCAAAACACACACACATTGGGAATATCTGTGAACCTTGAGAGAGAGGAATTTGTAGGCAGCATATTGTTCATACATATATAAATGAAAGTGCAGTCCTAGGTGAGGTGTCCATTGACCATATGTTATCCATTGAGAGTTTGTAGCAGTTTCAAAACCTTTGATATTGTTGTACAAGGAAGCAGTAGAAAAATCACCATTTGTTTCTAATTTCCATCTGATAGTGTCCTTATACCCAGGTCTAAGAGGAATTCTGATCATGTACTCTGCTACATGGTGGTCGAAGATATTACGGATCATATCTACACTCCAAAATCTGGATGTGGCATCCACTAGGTGGCTGACTAGAAATACATCGTGAGGGGGCTGTATAGAGTTTATATCAAACTCATCCGGGAGCTAAGAGTCCTCCCTTATGTGAACTGTCTCCCAATTTCCCATTTCCCAAATACAAAGAGGTTTAATGGTTGCCAGGCCTTTTTGAATGCAGCTCCAAATCCAAGATCCAGATTCGGTGATTTCAGGATCAAGGGGGTGTCTACACTTTGGAAAGTATTTGGACTTGTGAATTTGGACCCATAAAAAGCATAAGGAAAGGCCAGGAGATTCCAGGAAAGTCTTCCAAGATGAGCTAAGTTGTTAGCATCTAGGTCTCTAAATCCTAGACCTCCTAAGTTTGTTGGTTTACATAGAAAAGGCCAACCTTTGGGATAAAACCCTTTTTTACCTTTCTTCTCCCCCCACCAGAAGTCTCGCTGGAGGGAAATGAGTTGGTTGGTAACGTCTTTTGGAATCTTAAAACACCCCATCTGATAGATGGGGAGAGCTTCCAAGATAGATTTAACTACCACAGTTCGAGCAGCGGGAGAGAGATTCCTACCTCTCCATTTTTGGAGTCTACTCCTAAATCTAGCGATCATTGAGTCAAAACACTTGATTTTGATGCCCCAATGAAAAGTGGAGTTCCTAAGTAGTTGTCAGTGATCGATGTTGATCTTTTGAACTTTGAGAATTTTGATAATCAGTTTGCCAAATTTTTTTGGGAATTTGGAACTAAAGAAGATACCTGATTTTTGAAAATTAATCAACTGACCCGAAGCATGACTAAAAATGTTAAGGATCTCTAGAATGTTTTTGGCGTCAACTAAGGTAGCTTTGGAAAAGATGATACAGTCATCTGCGAAGAGAAGATGAGATATATGAATACTAGTTTTCCTACACTAATACCATGTAGCTTGCCATTTGCTTCCTCATGGCGAAGCAATCTGATTAAGCCTTCCATAACCAAAAGGAAGAGATATGGGGATAACGGATCTCCTTGACGTATCCCGCTAGTTGGATTGAATAACTTACCCGGAGATCCATTACATAGAACTGCAATGGATGGAGTGCTAATACATTGGTGGATTAGGGTGCACCAAGTTTCTGAAAAACCTAGATTCTTCATAAGTTCTATGAGATAGGACCAACTTACTCTATCGAAGGCCTTGCTCATGTCGAGTTTAATGCCCATTAGACCATTCTTACCCTTATACTTTTTCATTATGTGAACAACTTCCTGTGCCATAACAATGTTATCTGAAATTTTCCAATTTGGCATGAATGCAGATTGGAAAGGAGAAATAATTCTAGATAGGATAGGCCTGAGTCTGTTAGCTAAGATCTTGGATAGGATCTTATACGTTGTGTTACACAATCTAATGGGTCTAAAATCTCCCGGAGTAGTCGGGTTTTCAGTCTTAGGTATGAGAGCTAGAAAGGTAGAATTAATTTCTTTCAACAGATGTTTAGAACGAAAGAAATGTTAAATAATTTCCACAATCTCCTTTCATATAATAGGCCATTGGTGGGAGAAAATTTTTGCATTAAAACCATCGGGATCGGGAGATTTTCCGAAGGCCATAGATTGAACCACCTTGGTGATATCAGCATAGGAAGGGATAGCGATTAGAGAATAATTTTGTTCAAGAGTAACTTACACGTTGAATAGATCCGTAACGGGGCAATGATTTAGAGAAGGATTCTCGCTTGAAATTGCTTTGAAATGTTCTAAGAGGGTATCAGAAATATCCTTGAGCTTTGTATGAGTAACTCCGTTGCGATCACTAATAGCCGAGATCCTATTTCTTCGTGTCCTATTTAGAGTACAAGAGTGAAAAAAAAAACTAGTGTTTCTATCTCCGAACAGACAGTTCTCTTTACATTTCTCTCTCCACAGTTTCTCCTCAAAATCATAGAAAGTTTCTGGTTCTTTTATTTGGGTTTGGATGGTTTCATCAAGATTTCCATCGAGGTTAATTTGGTGAAGAGAGTTTATAGATTCTAAGGTAGATTTGATATTAGTCTGGATTTTCCCAAACACTTCCTTATTTCACTTAGAGAGGTGTTTCTTGACTAGTTTTGAGTTTTGTAACAACTCTAAACGGAGGGGATCATATGGGTGGTTGTTCCCTGCATTCTTGGATGATCTTTAAAGCTTCTGGACAGTCCAACCAAAGGCTAAAAAACCTATACGGAATACTTCGAATTGAATCAGCAGGCTTGGATGAGAGGAGGATCGGAGAGTGGTCAGACCCGATCGCGGGAAGGTGGGTAACAATTGTGGTTGGGTTAGCCGAGATCCAATCTAAATTTGATAGTGCTCTATTTATCCTAACTTAGATTTGGTTTGGTTCTTTCTGTTTATTTGACCAGGTGTGAATAGGTCCTATGAAGCCTAAATCAAGTAAACCAATATCCTCAATTATGGATCTGATATTATAGATGGAGTCGGGATTAAAAGGTATACCACCAGATTTCTCTGCAACTCTCTGAGGTTTGAGCATAACATGATAATTCGTGTGCACGGCCGTTCCTGAATATTTTTTGCCCCGAAGAGGAAAGAAAATTTATGCCCAAAAAAAAAAAAAAAAAATCTAGCGCAAACTCTTATAATAACGATAACTACTTTGTTATATTAATATTTGAGATTTAAAATTTTTTACTCTCAATTGATGACTCAAGATTCAAATATTACAAGAGAATACAAACTCACTTTTATCCTTTGATTTTAGCCTCCAAAAGAAAAGGCAAATGGAAAAAAAAAAAGAAATTGTCTGTTAAAAACTCAAAGAAATTAAAGAAGATTCATCGTTAAGTCCCCAAATATTGAATTTTTGCCCCAAATGTTTATGTAGTTTTTCCAATAAGTCCCTATGAATACTTTATTTTTAAGATTAACCCCCATGTGAAACTAGCTGACCCTTGGTGCCCCAAAGTGGGCCTTTCCCTAATTCCCCTATGGGGCCGGCATTGCTTGTGTATTGTGTGGCGGGAGGAAATACATCTAAGGTTAATGGCCAGAGGCACCACCTGAGCGAGTTGCGTTATACTCGCTAAGGTTTGAGCACGACAGGATATGAATTTCATCTCCTTTTAGATCAAAGATCAAGGCTTGGAAATCTATTTGCAATAGACAAAGCTAGCAAACTACACAAATCTGGAACACTTAGGCTCAGTTAGCTTAGAAGTTTGGATTCTTTACTACCTCTCAAGAACAATCTTCAACTTATCAATTAAGAATAGTTTTCAGATATCTATCTTGAGGAATCACAAAGTCTGAGACGAAGAGAACTTTGCGATTATTATATATCTTGCCTGAAAGAGATTACGAAAAACCTCAATAACAGAACAACAAGATCGGGATACTCGAACTATCAAGATAAAATATAGTCGAACCTGTCTTCATGAATCCCTAAGCGAAGTATTTTAGTCGTAGACCTAATAATATTTTATAGAGGAAACCTAGATCAATAGAGGATGACTATATCTATCAAATAAGACACAAAGTGTCAGGGATTGATTTTCCCAGTTGAAAGAGCATCTCTATTTATAGATGTTCAAGACTGAGGATTGCTTAGAATTCAAGCAAAGATAACTTGAGATTCAAGCCAACACTTTCTCTGTTTAGATGAAACTCTAATTAGGGTTTCGAGTAAGCATGTGATAATTAGTTTTGAAATCTCATAAAAGAATATACTCACTGGTCCGGTTACGGAACCGTGTATAATGATTGTTCTGGAAAATATGCCTTATGAACTATAAGCAATTTGATGTTCATTTAAACACGTAATAGTTTAATCATGATACGAGATACACAAGTGTTTCGGTGATCAATGATGTCTTAGAGGAGTTTATGAGAGTCATAACAATGTTAAACATATTTGAAAAATAAGTCTTTAAGCATCTCAAACTTTTACTGGGATCATTGGTGAAACGGTTCGTAAACCATAAGGGACTTGATGAGTCAAGATGCTATGGTTCGTGAACCGGGTTCGCCAACACTACTCGGTTCAGAACTCGGATGAACACGGTTCATGGAACGGGTTCGCCAATTGTTATTGTTTTTCTAACAACCTAAAAAATTCAGATCACCAAGGTTCGTGAATCGGGTATGTAAATTGTCCCATTTTGAACTCACGGTATGCGAATTGGTTCGCCAACCTTCCCTATATTTCAGAAACTCATATATCTATGGTTTACGAGATGGTTCGCCAACCTACCCTGAGTAGGAATAACAAAAGTTATGTTTGTATTTTTCTCTTTTGGTGTTTGAAATTGAAAACGCGAGGGTATAATAACCACACCCAATATTTCGTTCGGCAATCTGTATGGACTAAGCTTAAATATAATTCTGAAAGCACCAACTTAAAAGTGAGATTCAATCAAGAAAGATATCAAAGAGCTTTATATTTTTCTCAATACAATCAATAAATCAAGTAGATAGAAATCCGTGAGACTGATTGTTGTGAGAATAACTTGGATGGTACCAAAAACCAATGTCCGAGTGTCAATCAAGTCATATCTAACAAACAAGGTTGGATTCATCAACTATGATTGAACTACGCACAACATGTGATATTTCAATTATATAAATAAATATAATGCGGAAAAGAAATAACACGGACACCATAAATTTTGTTAACGAGGAAACCGTAAATGCAGAAAAACCCCGGGACCTAGTCCTGTCTTGAACACCACATTATTAAGCCGCTACAAGTTAAATTCGGACTGGAATGAAGTTGAGTCTTAACCAAGTCTCACACTGATTAAGGTACAATCGCGTTCCTTGCGCCTCTTGAATTCCAGCAGGACCCTGCGCATTTGATTCCCTTAGCTGATCTCACCCACAACTAAGATTGCTACGACCCAAAGTCGAAGACTTATAAACAATTATGTATCCCACATATAAGTCTATTTTGGTTGTTGTTTCCGTCTTTAGATGAATCAAGGTGAACAGGAAACTCAACTAATAATCCGGTCTTATACTCTTGAAGAGCATCCTAGAAATACTAGTCACCTCACAATAATCTAACTGATTAACAGAAGAAGTTATTGCGGAATCACATGAGTCTGAGACGAAAAATTGTTGTGATTACTTTTTATATCTTACCTATCGGAGATAAATATCAAGAAAATATTAGAGAAGATTAAACTCAATACAATTGAAAAAGTAAGATTAGAATACGCAACTACAGAGAAAATAGTTGGATCCGCTTCACGAATCCCAAATAAAGTCTTCAAATCGTTAACCTAATAATGATTTTGGAAAACCCTAGGTTAATGGAGAATCGACTCTAGTTTGCAACTAAGACACAAGAGAGTGTCGTGATTAGGTTTCCCAGATGCTAGAGTTCTCCCTTATATAGTATATCAAGTCAGGGTTGCTTACAGTCAAAACTAAGATAGATTAGTAACAAAGAAATTGATATTCACCGTTAGATGAACTCCAGATTTAAGATTCAAGCTAAGTCTGCTTGGAAAATAAGCAATCAATCACCACCATTAGATGGTATTATCTTGATATACACAAGTGAAATATACTTATATTTAGATATGGATGAATTGTACCTCGTGTATAACAGTTGGTTCAATAACAGTTAACCGAAGTTATCTCTATGAACACTTATAGTTTAGATATATTCATCTAACACTTCTAGACTAAATATGATGATCAATCAATCATGATAGATAATCAAATAAATCTAAATGTGTTTCAAGAGAGTTGTTCAAATGTTCATCATCTCATAGAAATATATATGAATCATTTGAAACATATTTGGTTTGGTTTGTAATTGTACAAATTACTTATACAAGAACCAATTTATGAACATTATGCCACGGTTTGCAAAACAAGTTCGCATACCTTATTTCATTAAAGTTCTAAGGACTTTAGTTCGCAAACTGAGTTCACAAGCGAATCCTTAGTTCATGAGTGTGAGTGATCATACTTACCGAATTTAACATAACCACTGAGTACGTGAACCACAGTTTCGGACTTAGCTTAATCTTTCAGGTCGCAAACTGAGTACGCGAACCAACTTTCCGGACTTTGCCTAGTCTGTTCGTTCGCAAACAAAGTACGCGAACCACAGTTTCGGACTTATCCTAGTCTGTTCGTTCATAAATAGAGTACGCGAACCATATCTACGGGCCTTTCACAGGTAAACCCGTTCGCAAACACAATTCACAAACAAGAGTTCCGGACCTGAACTAATACTTCACAGTTCGCATACCAGGTATGCATACTATGTTATATCCAGACATTTGTAGTAGTTCTAACACTTTCATTTAATCATGGAAATATCCTTAGAAGACAACAATGGTAATCTTACACATACCGCTAGTTTCAAGTAATTTTCAATTGATTAATCGATCAATATGAAACTTCCCAAGTTAACATCAAATGATTGTCTCACACAAATCATGTAAGATGTTCAAGGTAATTTTCATATGATCATCTTGACTTAATATTTAGTTTCCAACAAATAAATTGTTTCCAACTAAACTCGTCAAGCAGATGATGAAGTTTAAGCTAAAGCTAAAAAGCTTCCAACACGTATTTCGAGAAATATATAAAAGAGATAAACTCAGCTCGAAATTTCAAATGTGTGTAATGCAAAAGTCTATATAGGTATACGACTTAGTCTCAATAGAAGATATAATAGAATAGACTTCTGAGTGATAGATAAGTTTTAGTCTCCACATACCTTTTGTTGATGAAGTTCCTCCAAGCTCTTTAGTATATCTTCTTCTTCAATTGGTGAACGCCATGAAGTCTAATGCTCGACTATACACTTATATCCTAATCCGAGACATAGTTATAAGTACACTAGAAATCAAGTATATAGTTTTGATCAACTAAACTTGACAAACAAGCTTGAGATAACAACGATTGAGAGTTCGACAGAGCAGTGCTCTAACAGAAGTATTCCCAAATGATTTGCTTATTTTTATTTATTTTTCAAATGATCCATATATTAATTCTTTGACAATACGTTGTTTCGAACTATGAATCATATTTCGAGATGTTTAACAAAACAAACTTGACTCGAAATTTCTTCTTCGCAATAAATCTACTAGAAGTCATACGACATCGTGTCATAAGATAGTTATGTAAGATAATTAGTAAAATAGAATGGTTCAGTCTTCACATAGTTGTTTATGAAGTTCTCCAAATGTCTTCGTCGATCTTCTGTCTTCAAGGGTGATGTCTGATACTCAACTACCAAATTCTAACCTAGTTCGAGACTTGACTTAGTATACTAGAAATCAAGACATAGATTTGTTCAGAAAAACTTGTGGGTTCAAACGAATATTGCCCTAACATGGGTTCTGACATATAGCCCGGAGCTATTGTGACACATGTTGCAAAAAAAATCGCAAGAGACATTTAGACTACTCTCGGCAAAACATAAACTGGGAGAAAGGTTTGAAAAATGGGTCACGTCTCGGGTCATGGCCACTGGGTGTGACAGTTATACTGTGTTTTGTCGGGTGTGAACACGTTTCGGGCAAAAAACATGTTATTTAGGAAAAAAAACGCGTTTTTTATACGTTATTTTAAAATAACGGGCGTTATAACAGTTAATAGAGAATAAAAAAGAATTATGATCTGAAATTCCTATCTAACGGTTATAACGTGCGTGAAAACAGCTATAACGGGTCTAATAACGTTGTTACGACATTTTTTACATATTGTTATTTTATTCTTTTATTTTCAAAAATTTTATTGTAATTTTTTAATCTTTAATTTAAAAAATAAAAAATGTAAAACAATATTTTTAAATTCCTTTTTCTATAAAAACGGTTATAACTGGCGTGAAAACGGAAAAAATGGTCTGAAAAACTCGCTTTAAAATGTTATTTAGAAGCAAAAACGTAAAATTCAATTTTAGAAAAACAGTTATAACGTGTGTGAAAACGGAAAAACAGTCCTAAAAAACTGTCGTTATTTCCTATTTATCGGCTTTATATAGGCACGGGTTCGCGGACCCTCACGGCCACGGTATAGGGGTGTGACCGTTATAACGACCGTTTTTCAGAAAAACGGGTGTTTTTCAAACCTTGACTGGGAGTAATATATAACGAATTTGCAGATGAGCTATATACCAAATGATTCGTATGGATGTATAGTATAACATACTAAAAGGGCATGCTAATTGGATAAACGAGTTAAATGGCGGCCGAAACAATAAACTATGTTATAGTCGAAAACCTACGAAATTTTCTAAAAAAGTCTTGAATTCTCAGTGTCAGGTCCTTTTCACCAACCAAACGAAGTTCAAATTCAATTTTTGTTTTTTGTAGAAGTTATCCTTCTCTTAGTTAAAGAATAAGAGGTCAACCACCTCATTCCAACTCTGGAGTCCGGACGAAGATTCTGCTGACGTTACGGTAGGAAGACCTGAATCTGAATTTTTCTGACGACGAAATTCGTAAAAATTCTTCATAAGTCATGCTTAGTTCAACACATTCGGTGGTTTAGAAATTATGAACATGTCATTATGGGTTCAAGACAAATGAGTAAACTTAGCTGGAGATGCAACAATTCATTAGGAGCGGTCGGTGCTATCTCATGATGGGACTCTCCCATAAAAACTCAAAGGAAAGGTATATAGGATGGTGATCAAACTGACGATATTGTATGGAGCGTAATGTTGGGATACTAAAAATCAATATTTTCGAGATATTCGTGCAATAGAGATGCGCATGTTGTGATGGTTCTATGGCCACACGAGACAAGATCGAATAAGAATGAGAATATATGCGTTAAACTGGGGGAGCACCAATTGAGGAAAAGCTTGTTCAACATCGTCTAAGATTGTATGGATATCTCCGGTGAAGGCCTCCCAAGGAAATGCGCACATGAATTATAAGGTGTGTAGTAGGCTCAAAGAGAGGTGTCAGTCGACCAAAACTGACTTGAGAGGAAGCAGTGAAGTGGGATCCGAAGGGTCGAACCTACCTCAAGGCTGCCAATCGGGGTACCGTTTTGCTTGGGGTGTACCAAACCAAAGGCAAATACTTTTTTTTGTCATATATGCATACTAGGGCTTAACCCGTGCCGTAATTGCACGGGCATAATTTTTATTTAGTTATGCATTTTTCGACATATGAATATTAAATTTAAATATAATATGTATTAATATCAATTTTACCCTTTCTATCATTGCAAAAGTAAAGTAAAGCCTGATAGATATTTTTATCCTTCACTTCACAAATCCTTTCTCGAGTTGTATCCTCAAGCCAGCAATGAAATTAAATCGAAATTAATTTTTACATATTTTGTCCCCAAAAAAGAAAACATTATTTGATATGTTTTTTAGTTTACAAAGATATCTTATCGATCCTTGTAAATGATATTACCTTTTTGCATCTTCCTTATTTTAGTGAACGATGTTAGGATCTTCATGGACCATAGGAACCTACTGCGGGCCTGACCACATAGCACCGATGATGTCCCTACTTGACCAACTTCGGATAAGAGGTGTGCGTTTTTAATCTAAAAGGCCTAGGTGCTACGTAAGGAGATGCCCAAGCTTATTAAGCTCCACATGTACTCCTCTTTCTTCCATGTGGGACTACCCCTAGCTATACTTATGTGGTTTATCGCGCCACATACTCTAACAACCAAGCGGAACCAAAACATTAAAGTATGTAAGCTATAGCAGAATTACAACACCCGAACTCATTTGTCTCAAAAATAATTGTGTAGATTTTAACAGTGTTCGGATCCTTGTTGCTTTTTTCCCCTTTAAGAATAGTTTGAAAAGATTAAAACTCATAATTGATCAACAATACATATTGTATTCTATGTTCTTACTATTTCAATGACATAATGAAAAGATAATTCATTCACTTAAGCTATTATACTTTAAAATGTTAAGTCATTCCCGATGGCAACCATTTTACTCACATACGATGTAGTTTTATTTTTTCAAAATTCCCATATATATTATGTACTTTATTTAATTCGGCAGGAAGAGTTTACCGAATATAATATAGGTAATGGTTTGGCCTTTCAGAACATTGTGGCCTTTTCAACATATTTGGATCTAGAGTTGGTAAAAATCACTGAATTTACGCGTTCTCGGGTGAGAGTAATCTAGGGATGGGATACCTCCCAGAAAACTGTTGATGGATGACCACATCAGTGTCAGTTGAAAATCCCACATTGTCGAATAACCGCAGTGACTAAGTGGGGACAATATTTGCGGAGGATTAGGTCTTTACAAATGGTATTAAATTCGACCACGGGTTACCTGTCGAGGGTGAAAGAGTATGCTTGACGGATTGTGTCGGGAAAGGGTCTCATGAGTGAGAAAAATGCTAGGTATAGGATTGAACATATTCCGGAGCCGATGACGGCTCCAAATTAAGTTGGTGGTATTACAGTACTCCGATTCGGCATGTAGGATTCGTCAAATGGAATATAGGTAATGGTTTTTCCTTTCCTAACACCGAGACCTTTTCAGCATAATTGGCTTCATAGTTGACGAAAAATATCCATAGTTAAGCATGCTTGGTATTGAGTAATCCTGGGATGGGTGACCTCCTGAGAAGCTGCTGTTGGATGACCATAGCGGTGACCATTGAAAACCCAATATTTTCAAATGACCGCAGTGGCTAAGTAAGGATATTATCGGTTGATGGTCAGGCCATTACATTCTACGATATTACGCTTCCAAATGTGAGGTTATTCTTTGCATAAAAATAATAAAACCATGATTAGTTAGTAAGTCAAATCGTTAAGTACTTAACCTAATAACAATTAATAAGCTCTACTAACAATAAATTATGTTATCCATCATCATTGATTAAAAATAACGTTAAACCATTTATCAAGAAATACGTGAGACGATGCGAAATTACTCACTGGGCACCAATACTCGCCACCGTCACTATAGTCCACTTATATAATTGTTAGCCAATCTAACTAAGTTTGGTACTGCTTTTTATTCTTTCAAAAAAAAAAAGTACTTTGAAAACATATTTATAGCAATATTTTTTCATCTTAGTGTTTGGTAAAAATTTCATAAAGTGTTTTTTATGCAAAACACTTCCAAAATCTATCAAATTTGAAAGTGGGGGAGAATGAGCTTTTAAAAGCTTCAAAGGCAAATACTATATAGTTCACCCTAATTTCATATTTTATTTTCCAATTCTATCCCATTTTTTTTTATAACCGACAAAAATTATGGTTGAAGCTATATATGATCACCAACTTTTATTCGCTATATTTTATTCTTTAAAAGATAGTTATTTTTTATTTTCAAACTACATTTTATGTTATACCGTATCACTGAAACCAATTTTTATTTATCAACAATAAATATTAAGAAATTTTTTATTTTTAAAAAGTGGTTAAGAAAATAATACTTTTTAGTAATAATACTAATTAGTAAATTTAATATTACATATATGTACCCTCATAGTAGAAAATTTACTTATTTTTATGCACAATGAAATAGAATAAACAATTTTCAGAGATATGTCTACTTTTGTCATTTTCTCACTAAATATAGCTGGACCTGATATTTTCCCAGACACAATTTGATCGCTTTTTAAAATAGTTTTAACTTTAGTTTATAATTTGCAACCATTCAATTGCTTTTTTTTTTACAGAGCTCGGCATGACAACCATTCAATTACTTTTTTGACATAGATTGGCACATTAACGTACATCAGAAAAAGCACTTTTATAAAGCTCGCAACAATACCAAACTAATCCTAAGTATTAGCAAATAAAAATATATTAATTATCATCAATAGTAGGATAATTTATATATTATCATTTTTAATTTGACATTTAATAAAATATTATCATGGCAAATTAATAGGCTATTTATTATCTTTACTATTATTATGCAAACACCTCATTTGTGACGTTTTTACATAAACTGCCCCCAAATAAAACCAAAGGCTAAATTATTTGAGGTTATTTTTGTAAAATGCAAACATGAGAAAACAAAGGGAAAAAAAGTCAAATTCACTTACTTTTCAGTCGCACATTCCCAAGGCAATTCAAAATGAAAGTTAATTCCCTTCCTACCGAGTACCGCCCAGGAAATCTAGATCTTTCTCACTTATGCTCTTTTTCTCTCTTATTCAGGTAATCAAGAGAAATGCCGAGGAATTATCGCTTGATTGATATTAGAAGACAAGCAAGAGCAAGAGCTGCATCCCCATATCATATAATATCAGCCAATCAAGAAGGTAATTTCAAGATTCTAAGGTTTTTTAGAAGAGGTAGTCACCCTAGGATTTTTTTTTTTTAAGAGTGTAATCGCACCATTTGTTCTTATTATTTGTGAATTTCAATAGGTCTTCATGGGAGAAATAATTGGACCCAACTGTTCATCGCATAAGATTGAGTGATATTAGAAGGCACGCTACACAAATTTCGCGCATAACCAATACGACCCCAGCTGTTCATGTTGAAAGTAAGGCTTCTGCATGTACCAATCTGAAATGATAACTAATTAATGTTTTTTGTTGGGATTTTTTGTTAAGAAAATCTTATATTCGCATGTATGTAGGTGTACAACAACATTCAACCATTACTGTCACTCGAGTTAATCGTAGACCGACAAGAAGATACCGTAATTGTGCTAGAAATTATGTCGACACACGGAGGATGACGAGTAAACAAGCTACCACAACCCACAAGATGTGAAAAATGTGGTGCAAAGTTGTTCTCATCGAAAACCAAAGAAATGTGTTGCAAGAATGGAAAAATTTCGTTGCCACAACTTGAAACACCTATACAATTAAGGATGCTATATAATGATCAAAGTGATGAGGGAAAGAATTTCCGTCAAAATATTCGGATATACAATCATATGTTTGCTTTCACATCAATGGGAGTTCATTACGATGCTAGGCTCGCCAATGGTTGTGATGGAATTTACACTTTCAAGGCTCAAGGAGGGATTTTCCATAGGATAGGTAGTCTCCTACCTACTGGACCTATGCCTAGACCTAGACCAAGGTATTTACAATTGTACATATATGATAGTGATAGGGAAATTGAATTTAGGATGTTGGAAAATGCTGAGATGCAGACTAACATAGTTGAAAGGCTAAAGTTAATTTTAGATCAAAGATAATCCTTTTGTACATCAATTTAGGCTACGGGCACTTTGAGGAGGGACCTTCCAAATTGTAAATTATTGCTTAAAGAGCAACCATTAGGAGGTCATCATCACAATCTTCCTACCGCGGATCAAAGTTGCGGCAATAATAGTAGGAGGGGAAGATCTAATGAACGTCAATCCACGAGAGACTATAGTCGAAACAAGCGAAGGCAATTTGCAACTGATTCCTGACACAGTTGGCTATTATGACCCTCTCCAGTATCCACTTTTATTCCCATATGGGAACTATGGATGGGATGTTAACACCTGTAGTTTAAATGGGCAACAAGTTTCCTGCCCGTCATTTTATTCATACATGCTTCAGGTAATAAATTAGTTATACAATTTTTTATTACAAGGATCAATTTCAAATATTGCTACGGATATTGAGTTTTGGTTTTTATGACTGCAGATTAGAGCTAATGATACTTCTATTCTACTTCGGGCGGGCAGATTACTACAACAATATATTGTTGACACTTATGTCAAGATTGAGATGCAAAGGTTGCGATTTCTACGGAACAATCAAAAAACAATCAGGGCTGAGATGTACCAGGGGTTACAAGATTTATTTAACTCTGGAGTACGGAATGCAGGTAAGTAGTGTACCGATATAAAGGTTGTTCGCTTTTAGCAGGGGTTACAAGATTCACTGGTCATTCTCACTGATCAAGACAAGCTGAATAATCCGGATGAATATGATCAGATTGTGCGTGCAGAGATTCCAGACCCAAGCGTTGAAACAGAGTTGTATGAAATGGTGAAAAAGCATATGATACATGGACCTTGCGGCAGGCTGAAACCAAATTCTCCTTGCATGAGAAAAGATAACTGCAAGAAAGGATACCCACGTCAGTTTTCAGAACACACAATCCAAGGAAACGATTCATATCCAGTATATAGAAGACGTGATAATGGAATCACAGTTGAGAAAAGTGGACTTCTCTTGGATAATAGATGGGTGGTGCCGTATAATCCCTGGCTCTTGAAGAAGTATAATTGTCATATCAATGTTGAAATATGCTCCAGTATCAATTCAGTGAAGTATCTATATAAGTACGTGTATAAAGGACTGACATGATCTCTTTTCGGCTTGGCAGTCCACCTGACAGGAATGATGAGATATCACAATTTCTAGATGCACGGTGGGTTTGCCCGCAAGAAGTATTGTGGAGGATTTATAAGTTTCCAGTTCACAATATTCATCCAAATGTGATAGCGCTACATATCCACCTTCCTAATATGCAGCAATCGACATATTATGCCGATCAGCTGCTTGACGATGTTCTTGATGATTATGTGATAGCGCTACATATCTGCATAATTTTCAACTCAACTAACACGTGCAAAGCACGTGCCTTTTACTAGTGAAGAATTATGGAACCTTAATGACATGATAAATTTTGTCCGTTAGATGCATTTCTAATCCCAATCACAACCATCACTTATGACAAACGATTATATCCCTAGATTTATCTCTTGTGAGGACAAATCTGAACCACCACTCAGATAGGCTAAGTTAGCCAAACTGTGCTTTATACTCTTGATTGGTACACCCCCAAGCAAAACGGTACCCCCATTAGCAGGCTTGCAAAAACCTGGCGTTGAACAGACGCATGCAGCATGGGAAGGTTTCATTTTTAACCTACCTCAACTTGGGTGGGACTAAAGTTTGTTGGATTGGGATTTGGACTCTAAAACAGTTTATTTATCCAATATTGCTCGCTCAAACAGAAGTCTTTGAAGGACTCATGCATTTTTTTTTTTGTTGTTGATATTTTTAATCCTCGCACTTTTAGGGGCGACCCCAAAAGAATTAGGGGCAACACTAAAAGACAAAAAAGGTCACCCAAACGTAAATCTAAGCTACCCCTTATCTTCGATTTTTCGAAATGGCCAATATGCCCTTATATAATCGGTAGCCAACACCATAATCGGTAGGTTACATGTGAATCGGTAGGTTAAATTGAAACTATACCTACCGATTGTTGTGTAGATACTTCGGCTAATAATCCCTTTTATAATCGGTAGCTTATCCAACTTGTAAGACTACCGATTATAAGGAGCCCCATATTCAACCTTGGCCAAATTCCATAGGTTTTGAGTGTACACAGCCAGCCATAACCACTTGGCTTGAGCTGTGGATGTAGCCATAATCGGAAGCCTAATAGGTTACATAAACTACCGATTATAAGTTGCCCCAAATTTAGTTTTTTCTAAAATCCTTCACGTAATGAATTTTGAAATATACCATAATCGGTAGGGTATATAATTATATAACCCACCGATTATAACGAGCCCCAGATCCAACCTTTGCCATATTGCATAGGTTTTGAGTGTACACAGCCAGCCATAACCATGTGGTTCGTGTTTTGGATGTATCCATAATCGGACGTCAAGTAGGTTCCATACCCTACCGATTATAGGTTGCCCCAAAATGAGTTTTTTCTAAAATCCTTCATTTGATGAATTTTGAAATCTACCATAATCGGTAGCGTTACCAACTTAACAACCTACCGATTATAAGGAGCCCCAGATCGAACCCTTGCCAAATTCCATAGGTTTTGAGTGTACAGAGCCGTGCATAACCATGTGGTTCGTGATTTGGATGTATCCATAATCGGACGTCAAGTAGGTTCCATACCCTACCGATTATAGGTTGCCCCAAAATGAGTTTTTTCTAAAATCCTTCATTTGATGAATTTTGAAATCTACCATAATCGGTAGATGATAAAACTTATAACCCTACCGATTATAAGTGGTCAGGGATTCAACCTTTGACAAAAACTATAATATTCGGTAGCCAAAACAATAATCGGTAGTTTCACTAAATAATCGGTAGCAAACTCTGTAATCGGTAGTTACATCAAGGTCTATATATTAGTGTTTGGAAAAAAAAATTGACTCATCGCGAGGTAACTCCCGATTGAGTGAGAGAAGAAGAAGAAAAAAAGAAGAAGAAGTGGGTATATGTTGCCAACTTCCGATTTTTGCCAACTTCCATAAACATGGATGGGTACGAAGAAGGAGGACGTGAAGTTGTTGAATTTCAAGGTTCACTACCGTTTAGAGATGACGATTTGGGGTATATGTTGAATGATCCAAACTTTGATGGAGATGAAACCCTAGATGACGCTTTCATGGAAGAAAATGGAGAATCACCCGAGATCGAAGCTAACGATTCATCAAACATACGGGTATGTTGTTAACAAACTCTAATACCCATGTTATCCATGTTACATGCGTTTGTGTGTGTTTTCGAACGTGAAAATTCGATTTACGCATGCATTGAATGACATGAACGACATATATTCGGTAGTTAATTTAGTAACATATCTACCGATTATCAATAATCGGGTATATTTTGATGTATTAATATGCCGAATATGAAAAAATCCCCAAATTGAAAGCTTCAATTTCTCATAATCGGAATTTCTCTACATGAATAAACGTCCGATTATTGGTATATAATAATCGGTTGATTCATGAATTTATAGTCCCTCCGATTATTGAAGCTTTTTACACGAAGAATTGTTCATTTACGTATGTCGTTAATCGGTAGACTATATGCGTACATGACTACCGATTTATTATAATCGATTCTTGTGTATAGTATTAAATCACCGATTGTGTTACAATCGTTTACTTATTATCTAAACTTCCTTCCGATTGCTAATGCATAACTTGTTGTTGTTGTGCGTAGGCTGTTGTAGCGGTTGATGACGATTATTATTTGAGGCCTGATACTTCCCTACACTATGCAAACGATTTGGTATGGTCATGAATTATCTTTTCTTTTTCCAATCGTGTATGTTAGATGGTTATGCTTATTATTTTTGTTTTGTAATATGCCCATTTAGATATTTGGAAGTAAGAAGGAGGCCAAGGAATGGCTTATGAACAAGGCAAAAGAGAAGATGTGCGTGGTAGTTCGAACCGTTGCGTTAAGAATATTCGGTTTGAAATGGTATGTGAGCGAGGTGGGGAGAAGAAGAGTCACGAGGGAAAGAATAATAAGTATGTAAGGAAGACGGAGAGGAAGAAGTACCGAACTCATACGAAGAAGATTGGATGCCCATTTAAGATTGTCTTCTATGAGCCCGATGGTAAGGAAAGTAAAGATTGGAAAATGTCTAAAGTTGCTAATGGTTGTCACAACCACGATGATCCGGATACTCTTATTGGACATGTAATGGTTGCGAAGTTAAAACCACATGAAATGGAGACGGTGAGGTCTATGCGTATCCAAAAGGCGAGTGCGATCTTAAGTAAAATAAAGGCGGACGACCCCGACAACTTGTCTTCTTTATCTACAATTAAGTCGGCCCTAGCTACGATCAAAAGGACTAATGGGATGGTAGAACGGTCATGCAACAATCGCAAAGGTTAGGCCGAGTTACACGACTACACGTTGAGAACGGAAGAAAAGGATGGTAAAGTGGTACGTATTTTCTTGGCACATCCCGAAATGATAAAATTGGCTCGGTGTTTTCATCAAATTGTGTTGATAGATGCCACTTACAAGACAAACAAATATAACATGCCGTTGTTGAACATTGCTTGTCACACTTCGGACAAAAACACCTTTACGATTGCATGGGGTTTAATGGATCATGAGAACAACGTGAGTTTCATTTGGATGTTTGACGCCGAGGTCCATTTACAATGGGGATGATTTTCCAAGGGTTATTGTAACTGGATAAGGATCAAGCCTTAATGCATGCAATAGCGGTAGTGTTTCTCGAAGCCCAAAACTTGCGTGTACGTGGCACATTCAATGCAACCTCGTACACAATTGCCATCGCCATTTCCAAGCTAAAAACCAAGGAAGGGTACCAAGAGGTCGAAGGAAGAGGATGAGCGCATTAGTAAATTAACCGAGGAAGAACGAGAGGAAGAGAAGAGGTTATTTGATGAAAATGGAAGGAGGATGGGATAATTTGGAGATCGTTCATGAAAGCATGGGACAAGATCGTTTGGTCAATGACCGAGGAAATTTACGAAAGGAACTTGAAGAAATTTGAGGAAGAATATTACAAGGACTACCCAAAACCCGTTGAGTATTGTAAAACACAATGGTTACCGATTAAGGAGAGGTTTGTGTATGCATGGACATATGAATATCATAACTTCAAGAACGAGGCGACAAGCATTGCGGAGGGGTCTCATGGCCGATTAAAGAAAATACTTCTAGGTAGTCAAAATGGAGTTGTGTCGATCCAAGAAGCAATCCATGAATTCACCAATCGTGATCTCATAAAGATTAAGGCTTCTATGCAATTTAGTGTACATAAATTCCCTACGAACACGAAGGGGAAAGATTGCTTCTAAGGGGCATTGTTCATAAAGTTTCACGTTGGGCAATAAATCACATGATGGAACAATTGAAGTTGTATAAAGCTAACGATGACGAGAATACGGTTTGTGTTTGCAAGGATATGATAGGTATTGGTCTCCCATGTCGTCATAAAATGGGTAGGTATGTCGATGTGATTGACATCAATGATATTCATCCATTTTGGAAGCAATTAAATTTCACTCCAAGCACACCCGTAGTCAATGGTCCATCGTTCATGGAGTCGGAATTGTGTGCAAGAATAGCCGAGCGTTATGCTACAACAAATGGCGCCAAGAAGCAAATATTGATGCATGATTTGGAACAAGCTCTTCACCCTCGTTTAAAAGAGGTTGATGAACCTATTAAGCATAAGGGGGCGGGTAGGCCAAACACCGAAGTGTCGAGGACCATTGAAAGAAAAGAATTAAAGGATCATTTGTCTAATAAAAGAATATTGTGTCGGCATGAGCGTTCGGAAGCCGAATTTGAAGATGAGCCGCAACCAAAGAAAAGAGGTCGTCCAAGAAAAGATCAAAATGGAAGTCCAAAACTCTCTAAGAAGCCTTTTCAAGTAAGTCAAGTCGATGTTTGTGGAACAAGTTGTGTTAGTGGAGACCCAAACTAGCTCCGTAGTTATTGATCAAATGAGCGACTCGCCACAAACACATTCAACTAAAATGGTGACTATAAGAGAGAAGTATGGTACTCTTCGTTGTCCTAGGGATTTTCATGGAAGACCAACACGATCAAGGTATACGATTATAGAAGAGTATATGAAACAACTCCCTCCACTCATTGTTCCATTTGTTTTGTCCACCGACGAGGTTGATGGGGATGGCAATTGCGGGTTTCACGTCGCCTCGGAACAAATTGGTTACTTTGGAGAGGCGGTGAACGAAGATGTCACCCAATGGCAAAATTTAAGAACTAAGATGGCGGTACAACTAATAAAGGACAAGGATTTCTATATGGAGATGATGAAGGAAGGAGATAGGCACGACAAAGAACTAGAGTTCAAAGACTTTGTTGCGCGTGTAAAGTGCCGAAAGGGATTGAAGACAATCGGATCCAAGTATTGGATGACAATGCCTAAATGTGGATATCTCTTAGCGGACGCTTTGAATTGCGTGGTACATTTCTTTGTTCCTCCTAGGTATGGACATTCTAATACGTTTACACCTACAAGGACGGTTTGCGATCAATCGGTTAAAGATAGAAGAATTGTTATGGCATTTGTGAATGAGATGCATTTTATCGGTTTAAGAGTAAATAGGGATTGCCCATTACCTCCGTTGGCTGGTTGGAGCGATTACTTCCCAACGAATCATTGTAACGATTGGTTGAAACAATATGAGACCAACATGTTGGATTGGGATCGCATCATGAAGGTGGATTTCCTAAGGCCTCTTTGGAATTGGTTCCCTCCGATGATGAAGATCAATGATTGTTATGTTTGAAAGATGTATTTTGGAAAGCCCTATTTGTACATATTTTTTTTTGGAATTTTGTGGAAAATACTCAGGAAGTCTAAAGCTATAATCGGTAGTTATATTTTTAATATATCAACCGATTATACAAGCTTTTGTAAACAGACTCAATCAATATTATAATCGGTTATTAACTTTTTGAACTTATCTTCCGATTAAAAGGCTGATAAAACAATCAAATTTTTTCCCGAGACCGGTAGATTACATATTATATAAACATCCGATTGTCACCATACTCTGACAAAAAATAAACTGTAAATTTTTTCCCAGAATCGGTAGACAACATATTGAATAAACTTCCGATTGTCACCATAGTCTGAAAAAAGCTGAAAATCTTCCTAGAATCGGTAGACAACATACTGAATAAACTTCCGATTGTCACCAAATTCTGAAAAAATAGGTGAAAATATTCCCAGAATCGGTAGACAATATAAAATAATAACTTCCGATTGAAACCAAAGCAGAAAAACATTTATACTTTGTTACTACGGACTTCCCGAGAATTCATAACTTCCATCATAAGTGAATTATTCACCCTTTTCCACTAAGTAACTGTCTTTTTGCGAGTGTCTCCTATATAAACAAACATAAATTAATGTCAACTTCGTTTTAGTAAGAAAGATTAAACACCCGAGCGTTATACTTACAAATTGTTGGATCGACAAGCTTAAGTGGCTAGTGTTAAACATCCTCTTTTGTATCGTTATGTAATCATTTACCCCTTTTTGGACAAGTCGGAAACGATCATGAACTTGTTGGAGTGATCTTTGCTTTGGATTTCCATACTCTCGCACAAATTGGCTATATACCCTCGCCCAAAAGACTTCGGGTGTTAACCTTCCTGCTATGACATCTTCACGTCTTGTTTCACGATACCATGTTTTCACAATGACCAAATCTTCATATGCGTCAAACGTTGCCATGCTTGTAAGTTGAGATATACAATGAATTCACAAGAGTAGACGATGGAAAATCTATTTGTAGAATACACAATGTTATATATGTGTTGTTTGGTGCATAAATAAGAAGAGTTTACCCTCCTTATATAGATGAGAGTCCCAACGTCTCTTTTTTTTTGAAAATATGGCCGTTGATGCGTACTTTTACAAGACTGTAATGAAATTGCATACAATTATTACACACAATCGGTAGGCCATGTTTTAACAATTCCTCCGATTATTTGTAATCGGTAAATATGTATTGTTATATACTTCCGATTATAGGATGTTTTGTCAACAGAGTTCTCAGCTTCATTAGAGTAGTATAATCGGAGGTTTATCAATATGTATTATCAACCGATTGTACGTGGTTTTCGAGGCACGGCTAGTTTCTTTTGAACGAACTAGCCGTTGGCGTATAATCGGCAGTTAGATCATCAATTAAAACTTCCGATTTTCATAAATATTTTGAAATTCATAACAATATCACCTACACATCATCATAATTTTACATTGAACTCCCTCAATTCTATTACAAGGTATCGTGATTAGCGTCGTGGACGTGTTGGACAATTCCTAAACGGATTAAATCTTTCCATCGCCCTAAGGATTCTAAAATGAGCTTCATAACGGAAGCTTGATCTTTTCCATCTCCGCCATTCCCCGAGAGATCGTTCTATAACCTCATCATTGGTTTCACCCCTCAATCGATATTGATTCACAAGATAAGTTAAATGGACGAATTCTTGGACGTGTCCATTTATTGAACCAACTCGGCAGAAAAGATCAGCGGAGTGACGGTTGTTTGGGTTACCGGTGTCGGCGCAGAATTTTTCGTGAATTTTCCCTAAATAACTCATACTCATTATGCCTCCTTGCCTACGTTCTTCTCCTCGTCTCGGATAGAATTGAACATAGCGCCTACATAAAGATAAATCTTCTTCAATGGTGAACTCCGTAGGATTAATGAATGGTTGGGCCATTATGTTGAAGATGATGTTGGAGAGAGTTTAAAGGTATTTGTGTTCCATAGAGAGTAAAAGGATACAATCCTTATATAGAGTTTAGAGTTCCAACTAATTTGTATTTTGTTGGGGCAATCAGTATAATCGGTAGTCAAATGAAGTATTTTAACTTCCGATTATACAGTTGCCCCCAAATTTTGTTTTTGCGAAATGTCATTTTTTTCGAATTTGGGAACTATATTAATCGGTAGCTAATAACCTACCGATTATACGATTGCCCCAAATTTAGTTTTTGCGAAATGTCATTTTTTTCGAATGTGGGAACTAGAATAATCGGTAGTTAATAAGACTTCCGATTATACAGTTGCCCCAAATTTCTTCCTTGGCGAAATCACCAATTTTGGGTATTTAGGAGCTACTATAATCGGTAGTCTAGTGAGGTTATTTTTCCTACCGATTATTATAGAAGCCAGATACGCGCTTGGCACAAAATCAATATAATCGTAGTATAATATAGCTACTAAACTTCCGATTAATGTATAATAATCGGGCACATAATAGCTTCCGATTGTGTAAGGGCATTAACGTATTCTCCGTTTTTGGACATCCCTTAACGGTGTATATGGGTTGGGAATAAAAAGTCGCCCCTAATTCTTTCGGGGTCGCCCCTAAAAGTGCGAGGTTTTTAATCTCTGATTGACAAATTCTTTTGAGGACTCGAACTCACTGTGGCTGTAACTGTGCAACTGACTTCTGTTCTCATATTTCATAAGAGGGAAAACACCTGTTCTCATATATTCATACTATCACTCGGAGTCTGTTCTCATATTTCATAGTATCACTCGGAGTCTCTGCATCTTCTTCACACGAAATGGAAAAATGGAGAAGAACTTCACAACACTTCTTAAGATATTCTTCGAGAAATTATCTTCGTCTAGGAAAAAACCCTAATTTCAATGATCCGATCCCGGATTCAAGTTCAGGTAGTTTCCTCAACTTAAACTCAGATTGAATTTTCAGTATTCAGTCCAGAACAAGATTCATATTGAACTATATCAATTTCACATATTTTTTCAATTGGGACTATAAATTAATTTTACGCTGCCGAAATTTGTGCTAAATACTAAAATCAACTCACTTTCTATGTTTTTGAGTTAAGAAATATAGTCAAAGTTTGCTTGAACAATTTTAGATTGAGCTATCACCAATCTTGACTCTCAGAATAACTGTGTTAATGATTGGATCCTGGTACTAATCACAAGATCCTAATACTAATAATTAGTAACGCTGATTCTTAATTGGGAATCAACCACCTCTACTGAGCATGCTTATTTGTATTGAATAATAATTGAAGGCCATAAAACGTATTAACAGAAGAGTGCTTAACATCCATAGAGTCCTTAGCAAATACTGAAATATAAAACTCCTAAGATAAGTAGCTAGAATCCTAATTCTACTGAAATAGCTAAATTCCTAATTCTATTGGTGTTGGTATCCCACAGTTAAGCTCGTACGGATACTGAACAAAAAAATAATTAATCTGCTCATACTGTAATTAATTTTATTTTTTGCTTAATTGTAAATATGCATGTTCCAGGCAATGGCACACAAAGTAGCCCACGACGGCCAAGTTCATGATGAGAAAAAGTTCTCCACCCAAATGTAAAAATATGAGAAACAAAAGCATGGTTTAGGCTGTTGAAATCTGGAATGTAGGGATATTATTGTAACTGAAAGACAAAGAGAGCTACACTATATTGGTTCACTTTACCTAAGCCGGTAACTAACCACCCTTATATGTAGGTGTCAGTCACATTAACAGGAGACACTAACCTGTACCTTACCCGAACTCAGTTAAGTGGTTCACTAACCCATAAAACTAGCCACTCACAAATTAATGTGTACATAGTCGCAAACAACAATTACTAAGACATCTATGATTCAGGAAAATAGAAGTATGTGAATTGATGTTAATCCACTATTAGCCCAAGACACATCCTTATGTCCATTGTTTGGTAAGTAGTTTAGCCAAAACTAGGCCAAACCTGAGTACCTTACTGCTTGCACATTGCTCAATCTTGGTGACACCATCCCCAGAATCTAAACAATTTTATCTTTTCTCAATTTTATTTATATCGAAAAATAATCCAGATATCTTGTTGTAGGTTTTATTCGTATCTGTGAGAAGTGCTTTAGTACGAAGATCAGACCTAGCATTGAGCATCAAAAGAATGTACAGACATGTTTAAATACTTTAAGAGGTTATATTGGAAACTCCCAGTTATCCATACATAGGAATGTGGATAATCAATCATATAAAATGCAATCCAGAAATTTTGGTTCAGCAACCAAGTTAATCCAGAGGAATCCATCTTTTGCAACAGTAAGTGCTGAGGATATAAAACATTTTAAAGAAATTTTGGGGGAGAAAAATGTGATTGAGGATGAAGATAGGTTGTCTGTTGCAAATGTAGATTGGATGAACAAGTACAAAGGCTCTAGTAAGCTTTTACTTCAACCCAGGAGCTCTGACGAGGTTCACGTCTTCCGCCTTAATTTTTGTTTACTGATGTGGTTGTAATTTAAAATGTTGCATTTACACGGACCAAGGGAAAGTAGATGTCATTAATGTTTGGGTGTAAAGTGAGTAGAGTTAATGGTTTGTGTGGATGGTCGAACAGACCACCAGGTTTCATTATAGAATCCCTGGAGCATGACTCTGTAGTTTAAAATTTTATTAATGAAGTATTTTTCTTATCAAAAAAAAAAAAAACAAAAACAAAAGGGAGTAGAGACCCACACCCAATGGACAAGATCTCCCTTGGTTCATTTCTAGGTCTGTTTAAGTGTTTGATTTCCAGTTTGGATTTAGGTCTATGTCTTGCACTTGAAGAATTGTAGTATGATTATTTTAACATATATCAATCTAACTACAGATTTTAATTTTCTTATTTCTGAAATTTTATAGGTCTCGCGAATATTGAAATACTGTAATTCGAGACGATTGGCAGTTGTTCCACAAGGTGGTAATACTGGTCTTGTCGGTGGAAGTGTTCCTGTTTTCGACGAGGTATCCCTATCGCTGCATTTGTTATCAATAAGTCTGTCTTATTTCTTAGTTGTCTGTCGATCTTTCTACGTTACTTTAAGACAGCACACACATTGAAATGAAACCATTTTCTTAAATCATCTAAGTACATTAACATTTCGTTAGAAGTTGTGCAGGTGATTATCAATCTTGGTTCAATGAATAGCATCATCTCCTTTGACGAGGTAGATACATGAACAATGAATCACCATATTTTGTATTTTTGTTGTGTATTCATTATCATTGGTTTGCAATGTGTTTCTCTGCAGAAATAGGAGTTCTTTGTTTTTTGTTGTTAGTTTTTAAATATATATATTTTGCTTCAGACGTAAACTTTCTTGGTTAGCATATTTTTCTTCTTAAATCAAAGGGAGCACATGCCTTATCATCAATAGTCCATTCCATGCCAGTAATGATAGCATGATGCAAATTCTTAGAGATCCAAATCCAAAACTGAAGTCACACCAATGACTTCACATAAATGAATCCTGAAACTAAGACTTAAAATTGAAGGCCGTGGATTTCCTCTTGAAGCTCCATCACGACTTATTATGAGGGATGTAATGGTTGTTGGTAGCTATCATGGCTACATCAAGAAAGCGGCATGATTATTTTATTAATCTCATCTAAGAAAATGTTTTAGGTCAGTGGTATACTTGTATGTGAAGCAGGATGCATATTGGAGAACCTGGATTCGTTCCTGGCTAACAAAGGGTAAGTGTGTTGGTATTTCATGAGGGAATGTAAGAAATTGAAGTTACAATTTATAACTAATGAACACTTGGAATTTTCAAAATCTAGTAACTATTGAAAATTAAAAATTTACTTGACTGGATGTAGATTTATCATGCCACTTGATCTGGGTGCAAAGGAAGCTGTCAAATTGGTGGAAATGTTTCAACCAATGCTGGTGGTTTGCGATTTGTACGTCATGGTTCACTTCATGGCAACATACTTGGTGAGGCATCTGGTTTAAATGCATCCTAACTATTGAGTACAATGGAGACATTATTATGCTTGAAGCTCGCGTTCTTGCCTAGTCATTACTATAGTGTAGATGCGTAGCAACACGGCATGCTAGGTGTATAAGAAGCTTGGTTTTTCTCTTTGTATATCTGTCTTTCAGGTGTTGAAGCCGTCCTTGCAAATGGTACTGTCGTTGACATGCTAAGTACTTTATGCAAAGACAATACAGGGTATGACCTGAAGCAGTTATTCATAGGTATGCTTTGACTTGCTTTAGTGCCTAATCGCCAATAAAAACTAAGATACATGCTAAACGTTTAAGGGACTTGTTTACATGTAAAATTTCCCCTTGTTGAGTTGTTGTGTAGGTAGTGAAGGATCCTTGGGAATTGTGACTAAGGTTTCGATACTCACCCCTCCCAAGCTGTCTTCGACGAATCTAGCTTTTCTTGCCTGCAATGATTATATCAGCTGTCAGGTTATGATCTGCTTCTTTACCTCTGTGTTTATTCACATAGGTCCCTTCTAGAACTAAACTTTGATGTGATATTAACATCTTGACTTCCTTGTTGAGAAATGCTGCTATTCCTCTGTTTCGTTGTTTTTGAATGAACTGGTATTCCTCTGTATCCAGAAACTCCTGCTTGAAGCTAAGAGGAAGCTCGGAGAAATTCTTTCTGCGTTTGAGTTCTTGGATAACCAATCTATGGATATGGTAAGGTCATAACTCTCTGTTTATTTAGTTCTGTAGTATCTTCACTTTTTTTCTTAGTGATTTTTTTCCACTTATCTGTTTTATACTTCATACTTTTATACTGGCTCTAGCTCGATGATCAAGGGTTTCATATGTTGGGTATCTATTTTAGAGCCTAAATCTAATATGGATGGAGGTGTAACAGGTTTTGACTCACTTAGAAGGGGTTCGTAATCCAATACCTCCCTCAGTATACAACTTCTATGTGCTTATTGAGACAACAGGCAGTGACGAATCATACGACAGGTAATCCCTTTCCCGATCGACCAAATTACCTAATTGAACATGTCTAAGTTATTTTCTGAAGAGAAATTTTCTTCAAGGTTTATGTCGTCTAAGATATGTTGATTTACCATATGGTTGTAGGCTTGTAGCACAAAATCCTTACTATATGTAACAAATATAAGCTTTATATCTGGTTAGTTGTTACTATCAACGTTTTCTTATGCTGTATATTTTACTTTCACTGGTTGGTAGCAATGGATATCTTGTGTGAGTAGGACCTGTTTTCTACATGCTTTTGGTTTAAACAAATCTTTATTTCACCTTAGTAGTATTGTAAATAAAGTATTATTCACAAATTTTGTTTTTATTTTCCAGAGAGAAGCTCGAGGCATTCCTGCTTAGCTCCATGGAGGGTGGTTTGATATCTGACGGGGTTGTTGCACAAGACATAAACCAAGCTTCCTCGTTTTGGCGTATTCGTGAGGTTCTCTCGCTAATTTCGTAATATCTATCACTATAAATAAAGAAAAGTAAGCCTATGATGTATATGGATCGTTTGTAGGCTTATACGGTTAGATATCAATTCTTCCTCTCATCACTGTCACGATATTGGTTGCTCATGAACGATAGAGGGATGTTCAGATGAATCAAAACCTAAAATTAAACTTTTTCTATAGATCATAAGTGAATTGAGGGGTGAAAACTGCAGTCTACCAAGTTATTGGACCAAAGTTTGTATTGATATCTTCCTATACTGTCCCAGGGAATAACAGAGGCAGTAATGAAAGCAGGGGCTGTTTACAAATATGATTTGTCTTTGCCTGTTGAAAAGATGTACCAAATTGTTGAGGAAATGCGATTGCGTCTCGGTAATTTAAAGTGCCGTCTACACGAAATCTGTTGTCATCATGGTTGTATGTGTCAAATAATGACAATGTTTTCACCTTTAACTGGTGCTTGAGATTTTTAGGTCCTGCAGCAAAAGTCTTGGGTTATGGTCACCTTGGAGATGCTAACTTGCACCTGAATATCTCCACATCCCAGTACGATGATAATGTAAACTTTTATTCTTCGCAAGTCAAAAGCGTCATTCATTTGTTTTTTTCCTTTTTTCAAGAGTTTTATTTCATATAATGCTTTACCATACTGAAAAATATTGTAGGTTTTCGCACAAATCGAACCGTTTGTGTATGAATGGACATCTGGCAACCGAGGAAGCATCAGTGCTGAGCATGGCCTTGGATTGATGAAAGCGAACGAGATTCACTATAGCAAGTCGCCTGAGACCGTAATCCTATTCCCCTGCTATCCAATTGTCATCTGTTTGTCGATAGAAACACTTAGTCATTTGAGATGTACTAGTTCCATGGTGCTTTTGCTCTAAAACTGGATTTGCAGGTTCTAAGTCTGTCATGTTTTTTTATTAGGTGCAACTTATGGCTTCAATCAAAAAGTTGTTCGACTCGAATGGGATATTGAACCCTTATAAAGTTCTTCCACAATCCCTTCTCCCTTCAAACTGAAAGAGGTAAAGCATTCCATCCTTGAAACTCTCACCATGATGTTTGGTGGTCAGCTAAATTTGTAAAATTTTCAGCAGTACCTTGTTTAGTGTTGACTACACTAAGTGTGAGGTATCAAACCCCATTGCTAAGCTGGGGCGGACAAGCCACAAGGGGTGCAAAATAAGGAGTGAAGTGATACACTGATTGATGAATCAGAACTTTTAACAACTATTGATGATTTGAAGAAGAGGAGCGTGTGATTCCATCTCCCACCTGCGAAGGAGTATCTTATATTGATTCCATCCTGACCAAACCTTGATTCCCAATAAAGAACACCCTTGCGAACAAGAAACTGTATAGTTGTAGAAACTATCAAATATAACAAGTATGTTTGTTTGGTCATGTTGACTTGGTCGAATTGTTCTATGGTCCTTAAAAATGTACTTTTTAGCAGTAAAACACCAAGGTGACCGAATTTGGAGTACAAAAACTCCGATCCATTAAATCTCCATATTAAATAAAATTGATCCATTAAATCTCCATATTAAATAAAATTGGTATATAAATCCCAAACAAAATTGTTTTCATCAAATTCTATGATGAAACTAAATTTGGTTTCAACTTATTTTTGTATATTTTTTATCATGAAATCGAAGATTTTAGTGATGAAACAGTAAGTTTTGATGAAACCAACTTTTGGTGGTACTGTTTCTGGTTACTGGTGGTGTTGGTTGGTTGGTGGTGCTTTTTATGGTGATGGTAGCGCTAGTATTGTTGGTGGATGTGGTGTTGGTTGGGATTTTAGTGTTATTTTTGTTATTTGGTTTTTTTGTGTTAATTTTGTTTCGGTGGGTTTTTTGTGGATGGATAGTGACACCTTTGGGTTTATAACTCACGACCCGTATTTTTAGTTTGGTCCAAAAATTTATTATTTGGTTCTAGGGTAAACATTACTCGCGCGACATCATCAGTTTTGAAATAGCGTCAGAAAACCCTTCTTTCTCTTTTCTTGGTCTTCACGAAAATAAATAGTGAAAACTTAAAGAGGGAGAAAATAAATAGCGAAAACTCGAGATACCAAACCTCACTATCTACCGATCTTAATTCCAACCGTTAACTTTTAACGGCTGATATTCAAAGGGGTAGATAGCGATGTAATACGCCTCGAATTTTGTTCATTTTTAGTAGGAATGTAAAGTCTTATATATGGAATATATCATCGAAATATTAGATTTAAATTCATTCTTGTTTGGGTTCTGCGGAGAAAATGACAAAAATCATGTATGATAGTGTTCGTCTAAGAGTGTCCATGGATCCTCCTTCAAACTTAGAACTTAGGTATCTTGTGAACCATAAGTTAAAAAATAATCCTTTTATTTTATTTTATTTTAGATATTCGGAAAGCTCTCAGCGAGACTTTTTCATCGAGTACCATTGTTGTTACATTTCGAGGTTTTTAATTTTTACATTATCCTAACCCAACTTGGTTTGGGATATCCCGATTCCCAAACACGACTTAAATAGACACGACTGATCAAATATCATCCTTTGAAAACATCTACTCTCCAAAACTTTATAGGCAAGTTTTTATAATGGAGCACTAACCTACACTCCTGAATAATCATGTTTTTTCATTTTCTACAATTCCATTAACTTGTGGAGTAATAGGTGGTGAGTATTGTTGAACCATACACAGTTTATCCCAAAATTCAAAAACTTTAATGTCCTTAAACACTTTGTTCCACCATGGCTTCAAATTTTTAAGTTTGCGACCTTGTTCATTTTGGATTTTATTCACAATAATCTTAAATTCCTCCAAGTTGTCATTCTTATTTTCTAAGTAGGAAACCCAAGTAAATCTGGTGTAATCATCAACCATTACCAAAGCATGCCTCTTCCCCCTAACCGTTGCTTGTTGGATTGGGCCAGGAGAGATCCATATGAATTAAATCAAGAGGAACTTTGATGACATTGTCTCATGATGATTATGTGGAATTCTAGCTTGTTTACCCTTAGGACAAGCACCACAACACCATTGACTCTAGCATTAATTTTGGGTACTCCCAGGGGTGGAGCCAGCCTAGTGCTGGGGTGTGCACTTGCACCCCCGCCACACTGGCTCCAAAGCCTAATTGAGCCCAAAGCAATTTTTTTAACTATTTATAAGCCTAATTTTTCTTTTTGCACCCCCTAAATTTTTTTATCTCCCGAAAACAAATTTCTGCACCCCCTTCTTTGGAATCTTGGCTCCACCCCTGGGTACTCCCGACAAGTTCTTTGTTAATAATCTTATTGTTAGAGCACTTTTGGTCGAACTCGCAAGTGTTGCTATCTTAAGCTTGTTTGTCAAATTTAGTTGCCAAAACTATAAGTCTTGATTTCTAGTCTACTTATAGCTAAGTCTCGATTAGGATAGAAAGTGTAGTTGAGCATTAGACTTCACGACGTTCATCGATTGAAGACGAAAAACTACTAAGGGAGCTTTTGGAACTTCATCAACAAAAGGTATGTGGAGACTCGAACTCATCTGTCACTCAAAATTCTATCTACTCTATCTCCTATTTGAGACAAAAGTCGTATAGCTATATAGACTTCGATTATGCACATTTGATATTTAGAGATGAGTCTAACTCGCTTACATATTTATCGAATATGTGTTGGTAAGCTTTCGCTTTAACCAAGTTCATCTTATATTCTTGACAAAAGTCAAAAGATGATCATGTGAAAATCGCCTTGTAACATCTTACATGATTTGTGTGAGACAGTCATTTGATGTAGACTTGGAATGTTTCGTATTGATCATTCGATCACTTGAAAATTTCTTTGAAGCTAATAGTTTGTGTGAGTCATTTATTCCCGTCTTCTAAGAATGTTTCAATTATTGAAATGAGAGTTTAGAACAATTAACCATGATTGGATATAACACAGTATGCGTACTTGTATGCTAACTGTTGCAAGTTATTTCAAGTCTGAGAACCATGGTATGCATACTCGTATGCATACTGGTTGGTTACTCATATCTAAATGAAGTCACTTTTCATTTGTGTGTAACAAGCTAAGTTCGATATAACGGTTGAAAGATATTAGCTTGAGTCTAATCAGGTTTTCATCTAACTAGTTATGGTTAAGATGATTATGGTTGATATGAAAGTGTTCATATGGCTAACTTCGGTTAACTATTATTGAGCCAACAAGGTGTAAACATTTAGGTACAGTTAATCATATCTAAACGAAGTCACTTTTCATTTGTGTGTAACATCTAAGTTCGATCTAACTATTGAATGATATTAGCTTGAGTCTAATCAAGTTTTCATCTAACGGTGAATATTGAATGCTTTGTTACCAAGGTAACATTGATTGCAAATCCTGATTTGAAGATTATATAAAGGAGAACTCTAGCAACCTGGGAAACATAATCCCCACACCTCATGTGTGATACTAGTTGCGACTAGAGTCGATTCTCCTTTAACCTTAGGTTTTTCCAAAACCTTGTAGGTTAACGAATTAAAGACTTCATTCGGATTGTAAGTCAGACCCAACTATTTTCTCTTTAGTTGTATGTTATGATCTGGTTGTTTTCTATCGTGACTGAGTACAATCTTCACTAAGATTTGCTCGAGATTTATTCTCCGATAGGCAAGATAAAAAGTAGTCACAAACATCTTCATCTCATCGTTTGTGATTCCACAATATCTTGTTTCGCTACTATACGTTTAAGATTATTGTGAGGTGATTGATATTACTAAGCTATTCTTCAGGAATATAAGTCCGGTGTATCAATTGGTTCATGTTCACCTTGATTTATCAAAAGACGGAACAGAACTTTTAGGTATTTCTGTGGGAGATATATTTATCTATTCAATAGACTTTTCTGTGTGAGACAAATTGGTTTATCAAGTCTTCGACTTTAGGTCGTACCAAATCTTAGTTGTGGGTGAGATCAGCTAAGGGAATCAAGTGCGTAGAGTCCTGCTGGAATTCAGAGGCGTAAGGAATGCGACTGTACCTTGGTCAGTGTGAGATTGGTTAGTGATCAACTACATTCCACTCTGAAGTTAACTTGGAGTACACTAGTGTCTGTAGCGTCTTAATACAGTGTGGTGTTCAAATCTGGACTAGGTCCCAAGGTTTTTCTGCATTTGCGGTTTCCTCGTTAACAAAGTTTATGGTGTCTGTGTTATTTCTTTTCTGCATTATATTTGTTTATATAATTGAAATATGGGATATTTTGACTTTGGGTCACATAAAAGTGACCAGAGTTGCGTTTGGGTCATCAAAAATTTTTAAATACAAGTTTGGGTCATGGACCGTTACTAAAATAATTTTTTATTTAATTAATTTGTATGCAATTAATCTAAACCATTAGATGAGATGGGTTGTGGTAAAGATGGTTCCAAGTTTTTCTTCTCTTTGAGGATTTTTATCGAACACTAGAGGAGCATGGATCTTCATCAAGCACCAATTCGTGATTGGTTGCTCTATACAAAAATGTGATTTCAACAAACAATACCATACTTTGGCTGATAACCAAGAGATTAAATACTGTTGCATTACAGAACAAGAAGATGACCCATCTTTAGCCTGTGAATAACCACTAAGAAACATCGTTCCAACTACAATTTTATGAGTATTTTTCTAGAGATAAATATCCCTCAACCTGAACAAAAAAAAAGGAGAAAGGGACAAACAATCAATTTTCATTTTCCATTAAGCAATTGCAAAATATGAGATATCATACCCTGGTTTTTAGGTTGCTGTTTATGGGTGAAAACTACTCCTGCAGAATTTGGTAATTTGGGGTGTGGATGAGGAATGAATTTAAACCTTTAAACAAATGCACTCGCGCCGTGAGTGCTTGTAGATTCGAGAGATCAATCTGTGCAAGTCCGCCTAAACTAAGAAATGTCCGTTCCAGACTTATTTCGGTCACAAAGTGAAGGAGATGGGGTTGATCTTAGGGAGGGAAGCGAAGAAGGTGTTGAGATTGTGAAGGTGTTGGCTTGCTTATGACTTATAACAGAAAGATGAGCAGCTTGCGGTTGATGCAAGCAGGCTCGGGTGTTTGAATACGATTTGTATTAACACTTGGTTTTTCCGTCTCGTCCGAACTTGTGTTGTTGTTTGAAATAGGGGCGAGAACCTATTTATACAAGTCATTGAGCCTCATTCACGTCTCTCGTGGGAAGTGGAGGAAGTGGAGTGATGGAGTAGTGGAGTTGTGCGTCGACCGGTCTTGCCCACTTCTCCTGTTCATCTCCAACCGTCCATGACTTCCTAACACGTTCTTGTGATGGCGCGTTGCACGCCGCACGCCGTAAACCGCTGCACCAATACCCCCCATGTATCCCCCAGTTTGTGACATGATTGATGTCTGGAATGTGGATCGTGGATCCACGAAAGATAGCATGTAATGCTGAATTGAATAACTGCGTTATTCAGAAAGTCGATACTTGTGAAGTATCGTGTGTATTTTATGCGGGTACCGCATTGCGGTGTGGTAAAGTGATGGGTAATGACTCCTCACTAACCAAATAACTCCCCGACCGTGGTTATATAACCAAGTCTGGTGAAGTTTAACGGATGAGATGATGTTTGAGACACTCATCCGTGACCGTTAATGAATACTAGGGTTTTTGAATAGGTGTGCAAGCATCACTCTTCAGCTTGGTCAAAACCAAGCATGGGAAGGATTTTGGAGAGGACCGACCATACATGCGTGTTGACGGCATGATGGTGTAGGCGCATGTATTCCGTTTCTCATGAAAGCGCGATCTGGGCCACTTAATTTGACCTAAAAAGAGGAGTGGTTGAGATCGGTTTGCGAAATCTCTTACCGCAAAGGAATTGGTAAATCACGTGAATATTCCCGCACACGTTCCAAGACAACCGTCCTGGTCGGTCTTGGTCGGTCACTCTAGCGTGTAGGTGGTAGGCTGGTGTTCACGCCCATGTCTCACCGTCCCATGAAAACGTGATCTAAACCACTCAATTCGTCCTATGAAGTTGAGTGGTCAAGATTAGTTTGCAACTGGGAGGTGTAACCACACAAGTTTGACGGGCGTTTTGGGGTTAACCAGGGCATGATATGCCTTGGCCGACCGCATGAGGAGGTAGATAGGCCCACGGTGGTCATGCTGGTATAACCGACCTGCTTAATCTAATCTGTGACCCTCCATTCGTGCCGGAGAAGATGGACGCGCGTGATGGCTTGAACCCTAATTTTGGCTTTCAAAGCCGTGCGACCATGCTCTTTTAGGGCGGACGAATTTGTTGTGACCAATCATGGTTGGTTTTGACCGATTGGTCAAGTGTGTAGGCGGTCACATGGTGATTGTGTCGACATGCTCCGGGCCCTTTGAGTCTACATCTACACCCTCCATCTATACCGCGAAGATGGATGGTTGAGACCGCTTTTGCGGCACATGTAATATGCCGCAAACCCTAATTTAGGTTTTTCCGTCCATAATGCTTGGTATGGACGATTTCTTGGCAAGCGAAGGCCAATGGTCGACCATGCGGGGTCGGGCCGTGTGTATTCCATACCTGCTTGGGGGTGATGGAATTGATCCGGGGTCATCCAATCATGCTTGTGAAGTTGGATGACTCTTATCGATCATATCCTGACCGATATGGTCGGTCGAATGCTCAATCGGGCTAGTATAACACACCGAGAGGGGCTCAATCGGGCTAGTATAACACACCGAGAGGGCTCGGGCTAGTATAACACACCGAGAATCGGCCGTACGGGTATTTCGTACATGGTTTCATTATAGTGCTTGGAGGTTCGTGTTACTCAGTAAGAGTAACACTCGACTGTCATGCCACACCGATAATGAGTACTGGAAATACAAGGCGATATGAAATTCACAGAAGAGATTGTTGCTACATGCTCCAACCTGGAGGAATTTCATGTATTCACAGAATGAGATTGTTGCTACATGCTCCATTCTTGGTGAATTAAGTGAGGGAGTATCCAACACTTTATAAATGGCTTTATCTTTTACAAGATGTCAGCGCATGAGTTTTCCTGGTTTTTTACAAATTTAACCTTAAACGAAAATCCACCATCAACATTAAGTCCCCGCCTAGCACATAATGGTTACACTATTGTGTGGTAGGCATGAGATGGTGACATACGAAATGACCAAGCTAGAGTGAATACATATTTACCGGATAGTTTCACATTGTCAGGGCGGTTCCTCGGCTGGTTGGTCTTGATTAAGGATGCGAAGGAAGCGGGACTTGATCCTATGGAGTCGCTTTGGTTCCTCTTGTACATGTCTGAGCTCGGCCGCTCCTTCAGGTGTACTTCTTTCATCATATACGGCTTTCCTCAGTTATATCCGATAAGCCTTGTCGATTGTTATCCCGAATTAACAGCCTTCGTAGGTGGTAAGTAAAGACTTCTTTTCCTTCTGGGGATTCTCATCACGACTTGTGAGATTATAAAGAATCATCTCACGTGGTCGTTTATTCCATATCTCAGGTACCGCTCTGATTTTCTGATTAACTGATCGATAGATTTGATGATCTTTTTTTTTTTTTGTGTGTGCTCATAACCTCCTCTCCTTTACAGTTTATCATGGAAGCGGTGGACGCTCATTCTGTTGCTTCTCGAGAAAGAAGTTTTGAAGTTGACAAGCCTGAAAACCACGCGCACGAAGAAGTAATGGCTAAGATCGATCTTCCACTTCGCGAAGTCGGCCGCGCTATACAGGGGATGTCTATCCCACACCTTCGTATTGCCGGAGGACGTATCTGTGCTCTTTCAGCTGCAATTGACATGGAGGAGCGGTGGAGGCGCGAAGAAACGTTGCAGACGCTAGTAGCGCGCAGAGGGCGTAAAGGTTTGCGGCCCAAAGAGGCGGAGAGTTGAGCATGAACGACCTCTGAATGAAGAAAAGTGTGATTACCCGATCCAGAACGGCGTGATAATCCTTGATTCCGATACAGACGAACCTGAACATTTGAAAGCAACCTGCGCGGCTCCTGATGTTGATATGCCTTTGATGCTCCCCGCCGATGATGCTAGGATGGAGCGTGATGTCATGGAGATGCCTGATGCGGCGAGGAAGATTCGAAGGGAGGCGCATCAACAGGTGATGGAACAGAATCTGACGGTGATGCAGGCGAGGCTGACTCTCTTGGCGATTAGAATTTTCCTTCTTTCTTTTCCAAGCATGTTCCGTACATTTGAATATCTTCCTTGTACTCAGTGGCAGCTGAGTTCAAGTTTTCTTTCGTTTCATTGTTTGAACAAAAGTTTTTTTTTTTTTTTATAATCCTTTTGTCAAAACTGGAATTGAAACTCCTCGAGTGCTAGAGTGTGCCTTCACACGTGATTCTCAATGGTAAAGGAAACAATATTATAGCGGAATATCCACAGACCTGTACTCTTGATGCAAGATCTTCCTGGCTTTGTCAGCGGATGGCTCAAATCACTTATTGCGCACGTTTCTATTTCCTTCTTCCCGCGAAATGTTTGCTTAGGGTTTCCTTTCTTGCTCCGGTTGTTTTAGGCTGACTCAGGACTTTGTGTCTTTAGGAGTGGAGAGGTTCTCAGATGAAAAATGATGCTTTAATTGAAAATTGAAAATTGAAACCCTAACTATGAATGCAAGTATTGCAATCACTTTCTGGAGGGATTACAAATATGACATGAAACTGTAAAAGGAAACATGCTGGAAAAATATAGCACAACGTTTTAAGGTGTGGAGGATGCTGGAAAGTGGTAGCACAGGATCTTAAGTTCTAAGGTTTGAGCCATCGTGAGTGAATTGTTATGCCCTCCAGTTTATCGGGCGTTGATGAGCTTGCAGAGCCACCTAGGATGACATCTGCTACCAGGTACAGTTCATCCTCTCTTTCGGTGGGCGAGTCAGGTGGAGTGGTCATCTTCACCGTCATGCTTCCAACATTGAACGTAGTCGCCTTCGTCACCAGGTCTCCAATTCCAAATGGGTCTGGCCGTGCAGATACTTGGACTTTAGCTTTGTTGTCTTTGACCAAAACAGCTTCCACGCTCTTGATAAAACGCTTGAAAGGGGCGGCCTCCCATTCACATCTTTGAGATCGGAACCTTTTAATGTATGCCGACAGGCTTTCTCCGAGAAGTTGTGTCATATTGGCAAGTTGCTTTGCGGCAGAGACAGTCCAGAGATCCGAAGGGCGTGTTGGAGATTCTTTCAAAGTGTCGAAACCGGGCAGAGGACAGACTTCCAAGATGGCTTTGTTATCATGCATCCAAGAGCTCCCTAGGATCATGTCGTAGTTGGGATGATTTTTGACTATGTAGAACTTTGCTTGCGTCGAGGCATCACCCAATTTGACTTCAAGATCGATGTATCCATATGTATCTCTGAGCTCTCCTGCCGAATCTTCAATCGCAGTTGGGTGACGAGTAGCTTCCTGCTTAGAAATCTTTGCCGCTCTCAAGGTCTTGACAGTGATGATGTTAAGTTCGTGGCCGTATCGATTAACACGTTGTCGAACTCAACGTTTCTCAAACGAGTGACAGCTTAGAAGTCCCCGGCTTTCCAATGCTCGTGTCCTTCAGGAAAGACTGGGGTTCTTGGACTGCTGTTGGATGCAGATGTCTACCTGAAACAACGTGGTTGAGGGCCGCAAATATGTCTTGACGCTGTCCCTTGGATAAGTACAAGATTTCACATATGTGCTCCATCATAGATTGCACGGTCTTGCGAATGTAATCCCCAGTAAATCATGCAGCCCGATAGGTAGGGGTCTCTATGAACACCTTCGTTTCCAAGTTCGGAGCTCGCCGCCTCTACCTTTTCCCCGAATATTTGTTTCAACTGTTACAATCTTTGGTTGGATGATGGACGAACCCGTGGTAGCAACAATATCTCGGGATCTTCCATTTCTTCCTCGGTCGGAGGACGTCCGATGGGGGTAGATTTACGGCGTCGTCTTGGACCCACGCTTCCAAGAGCTCCATCACTTCATTCATGGGAAAAGGAAAACTCCGTGTCTTTAGTGTTTTGTGCAGGAGTTTTGTCTGCTCCTTTCGAGACGAAGTCTTGTGTGCCGGAATGTTCGCTTTGTTTGTGGCTCACACTGGCTTTCCTTTTCTCTCCTCCGCCCACCACGCTTCTGTAAGGACCGGTGTTGTATTGCTTGTTCGTGAGACGCCCGCTTCCTCGACTTTCACGGAATCTTCACTTCGAACAACTCGGTTCTTTCTAGCAACCAGCGGTGCGATTGTTGTTGCTGAGCGTTTTGCAGCTTCGTGGAGTTCAGAGAACGTTTGAAAGCCCAGATTCTCTAACAGAGCGCGGTATATGGGTATCATCCCATTGATGCATGATTCCACCAATTGCCGTTCGGTGACATTTGGGTCGTGACAATCCAGTGCTTGGTCCCGAATCTTTTAACGAAGTCGTTGGGATGCTCATTGTTCCACTGGAGAATTCTTCCCAGGTCTGAAAACGTGATTTGTTCAGATACGAAGAAATACTTCCTGTAGAAAGCACTGACCATCTCGCTCCAATTGGATATGCTGTTAGGCGCAATGTTATTGTACCAGGTGTATGCCCTCCCCGTAAGTGATTTTGAGAATTCTTTTTAGGCGTAAAACATGATTGTATTCATGTTCCCCCAAGGCTTCCAAGAATCGAGAAATGTGTTCATGAGCATTACTGTTCCATCGTAGAGGGAGAACTCGGGGAGAGGTGTAACCCTTGGAAAAGGGATTCGCCGCATATCTTGAGGGTATGGCGGTTGGTGTTGGTGTGCATCCGTCGATTTCCTTTGCCTCGGCTTTGAAGGAGTCGTTCTAGATCCTCACGTGTGATGAAATTGGGTGTCTGGTCCCTTTCTCTTGAACATTCAGGAGCAATACGAGCTTCTGTCCGAGTGGAAACGCCGCTCGGGTGAATTGAAGGCATCTCTTGTTGGCTCCAAAGATTGACGTGAATCCTGCGCAATCGTTCAGTCAAGGTCTTGAGGAAAGTGAGTACCTCCTTCGAGTTGCGGCCATATCTCGTTTGAGTTTTAGCAAGAACTTCATGTTTCTCCATCAAGTCTCGCAATGGTAATAGACGGTGGTCCCCTCTTGTGCCTCCGGCTCCTCGTCCCGACGGGGAGTGAGAGTTGTTGCTCTGTAACCACCGGAGGTGTTACACTTGAGGAGATGCCGGGATTTGCAGTCAGCTCTGGCTCGTGATGGGGGCGTTACACCTACCGGATGTCTCCTGCTCCGCTAGTGTTGGTGATAGAGGTAATGGCTCCTCGAGATGTGTTGGCTACAGTAGCTCCACCGACAGTACTTCGACACCGGGATTGGTACCCACACTAGCCCCATCGAGTTGATTGGCGATCCAGACCTTAATTCCACCATCTTGAAATGAATTGTTGATTGAATTGATTCTAAGATCTACCCTTTTGAAGTTGATAAAATTGAATCGGATTTCAAGAAATTGACTTTACAACCGAGAGATTAATCTCCCACCGTGGTCGCCAATTGTTTATGGGTGAAAACTACTCCCGCAGAATTTGGTAATTTGGGGTGTGGATGAGGAATGAATTTAAACCTTTAAACAAATGCACTCACAAGTAAAGGAGTGCTTGTAGATTCGAGAGATCAATGCAGGCAAGTCCTACTAAACCAAGAAATGGCCGTTCCAGACTTGTTTCTACACAAAAGTGAAAGAGATGGGGTTGATCTTAGGGAGGGAAGCGAAGAAGGTGTTGAGATTGTGAAGGTGTTGGCTTGCTTATGACTTATAATGTAAAGATGAGCAGGCTTGCGGTTGATGCAAGGCTCGGGTGTTTGAATACGATTTGTATTAACACTTGGTTTTTCCGTCTCGCCCGAACTTGTGTTGTTGTTTGAAATAGGGCGAGAACCTATTTATACAAGTCATTGAGCCTCATTCACGTCTCTCGTGGGAAGTGGAGGAAGTGGAGTGATGGAGTAGTGGAGTTGTGCGTCGACCCGTCTTGCCCACTTCTCCCTGTTCATCTCCAACCGTCCATGACTTCCTAACACGTTCTGTGATGGCGCGTTGTTTGCCGCACGCCGTAAACCGCCGCACCAATACCCCAAGATGTATCCCCCAGTTTTGTGACATGATTGATGTCTGAATGTGGATCGTGATCCACGAAAGATAGCATGTAATGCTGAATTGAATAACTGCGTTATTCGTAAAGTCGATACTTGTGAAGTATCGTGTGTATTTTATGTGTACCGCATTGCGGTGTGGTAAAGTGATGGGTAATGACTCCTCACTAACCAAATAACTCCCGACTGTGGTTATATAACCAAGTCGGGTGAAGTTTAACGGATGAGATGATGTTTGAGACACTCATCTCGTGACCGTTAATGAATACTAGGGTTTTGAAGAGGTGTGCAAGCATCACTCTTCACTTGGTCAAACCAAGCATGGGAAGGATTTTGAGAGGACCGACCATACATGCGTGTTGACGCGCATGATGGTGTAGGCGCTGTATTCCGTTCCCTCATGAAAGCGCGATCCGGGCCACTCAATTTGACCGGCAAAGAGGAGTGGTTGAGATCGGTTTGCGCAAAATCTCTTACCGCAAAGGAATTGGTAACCGCGTGAATATTACCGACACGTTCCAAGACAACCGTCCTTGGTCGGTCTTGGCCTGGCCACTCTAGCGTGTAGGTGGTAGGTCAGTGTTCACGCCATGTCTCACCGTCCCATGAAAACGTGATCTAAGCCACTCAATTCGTCCTATGAAGTTGAGTGGTCAAGATTAGTTTGCAATCCGGGAGGTGTAACCACACAAGTTTGACGGGCGTTTTGGGGTTAACCAGTGCATGATATGCCTTGGCCGACCGCATGAGGAGGTAGATGGGCCCACGGTGGTCATGCCGGTATAACCGACTGCTTAATCTAATCGGACCCTCCATTCGTGCCTGAGAAGATGGACGCGCGTGATGGCTTGAACCCTAATTTTGGCTTTCAAAGCCGTGCGACCATGCTCTTTTAGGCGGACGAATTTGTTGTGACCAATCATGGTTGGTTTTGACCGATTGGTCAAGTGTGTAGGCGGTCACATGGTGATTGTGTCGACATGCTCCGGGCCCTTTGAGTCTACATCTACACCCTCCATCTATACCTGCGAAGATGGATGGTTGAGACTGCTTTGCGGCACATGTAATATGCCGCAAACCCTAATTTAGGGTTTTTCCGTCCATAATGCTTGGTATGGACGATTTCTTGGCAAGCGAAGGCCAATGGTCGACCATGGGGTCGGCTGTGTGTATTCCATACCTGCTTGGGGGTGATGGAATTGATCCGGGGTCATCCAATCATGCTTGTGGAGTTGGATGATCATGCGATCGAATCATATCCTGGACTGATATGGTCAGTGCCGAATGCTCAATCGGGCTCGTATAACACACCGAGAGGGGCTCAATCGGGCTAGTATAACACACCGAGAGGGCTCGGGATAGTATAACACACCGAGAATCACTCAGCGACGGTATTTCGTACATGGTTTCATTATAGTGCTTGGAGGTTCGTGTTACTCGTAAGAGTAACACTCGGTCGCCATGCCACACGGATAATGAGTACTGGAAATACAAGGCTGATATGAAATTCACAGGAAGAGATTGTTGCCACATGCTCCAACCTGGAGGAATTTCATGTATTCACAAAATGGGATTGTTGCTACATGCTCCATTCTTGGTGAATTAAGTGAGGGAGTATCCAACACTTTATAAATGGCTTTATCTTTTACAAGATGTCAGCGCATGAGTTTTCCGGTTATTTACAAATTTAACCTTAAACGAAAATCCACCATCAACAGTTGCGCACATAATACATGTTGATTTACCTCCGATGAAGTAACCCGGAAAGGTTTTGGTGATTCGACCCATGTCCATGGTGGAAATTCAGGGTTAATAACCTTTCATTTTTCAGCAAGAGTTGCCACAGCAATGCGGAATTCACTTGACGAGATTTTTCCATCCTAGCAAAATAAGTTTTTCATTTACCTGAAACTGCCAAATACAATGAAAACCGACATCAAATATCCATACATTCAGAAAGCAAACAGATAGTAATTGTGTGTGTTTTGAATTGCAGGATAAAACAACCAAACACCTAAATCATCAACGCGATAAAAGATCATTTTCCGCAGTATTATTATGAAGCTTTTCTAACATTGAAAGAAGAACAGAAGTAGTTAGTTACTAAAAAGATCATTTTCAAGACGAATATTATTCCTTCAGTGTTACGTTATATTGTTATATCATAATTTGTCCAATCTCTAACAAATTAATTAAAATAAAATTTATTTTAGTAACGGTCGAGACGATTCTGTGACCCAAACTCTAATTAAAAAAATTTGGTGACCCAAACGCAACTCTGGTCACTTTTATGTGACCCAAAGTCAAAATATCCCTTGAAATATCACAGGTTGTGCGTAGTTCAATCAATTAGATAATCCAACCTTTGGTTGTTGATATAAATTGATTGACACTTGAACATTGGTCTTTGGTAGCGTTCAAGTTGTTACACATAATAATCAGGCTCACGGATTTATATATGTCTGATTTTCTGATTACATTGTGAAACAGAGATACAACTCTTAGATATATTCCCGTTGATTGAGTCTGACTGTCTTGTTGATTCTCGTGGAATTATATTGGAGTTTTTCCATACAGATTGCCTAAAATAAATATTGGGTGAGGTTGTTAGACCCCCGCCTTTTCACTTATCATGTAAGTAGTAATTAATGTACCCAAACCATTCATGTCATAGATGAGTCTACTCCACCTTAGTCAAATTCCAACAAAGATTATACTGAATATTTAAAAGATAACAATTATTTTCTCCACGAATGGCATGAAGAGTTACTTTTCTGGACGAGTCTTCTTTATCACATTCTTCAGTATTGAAGAGAACTTTATGTCCTTTAACTAACATAATGAAGACTAACATTCATATCTTCAACGTATACGACATCATGAATTTCAAGAACTCCGGGTAGATTGATCGTCCCCTTTTTGTTGATGTAACAATAACTTTCGTCTCTGAAAGTTATGAACCCTCCTTTGTAGTCATCTACATTCATGAACCAAGAGATATCTCCTGTCATGTGTTGACTACATATATTATAAAGAAACCATTTGGAATAGTGAACTGGATTTAAGAGCAAATGCTTATAAACTGACAATATTGTATGTATTGTGTTTTGTCAGATTTTCGTAAACCTTTTGATTTCATACAAAAGCTTTTGAGATTTATTATGAAGATTCTGAGTTATGTTAAACTTCAATCTAAATAGTTTGCACGTATGTTTATAATGCCCATTTAAGACAAAAAAAACATACATAAGTGATCCATTCGGAGACTGTGTCATTAATCTTTAATGGTGATAGAGACACACAGATTTTACAAGGCCGATTCCCCGTTTATCACCCGATGATCATAATTCTTTAAACAAAAATCAAGAGATATGTTTCTGGATTCCTCAAGAGACATAAATTTTTTATTTTCCGGTTTAACTTCCAAACGGATTTCTGCAAGAGCAATTTTAGATTTTCTCTTATTCAATTAACTTTACAAGAGTACCCTTATTTAATTGGATTTGAACATCTAGTTTATCTTGAATAGTTTCTTATCTTTCGAATTCTTCTTGGATATCAGATCCCTGATGTAAATTCCACAAAAAAGTTTGTCAATTTTCCTTATCAATCGAAATTTCTAATGACAACGTGTATCGAAAACTTGTACCCAATTTGTGCACAAGTCGTATGAAAAGGATTTAAAAACACAATCAGGTTTTTACATGAATCGCTCCTATCGTTTCAATAGATCATCATGTCGGTTGTGACACCGAAATACATGAACCTGCTCTGATATCAATTGAAAATGAGAAGGAACCAAGTATACCACCAACTTTTTTAATCGATGGGATTTGGAACCTACTGCAGTATTTTTAAAAATTAATAGAATACAAACTTTTAATATGGAAAGTAAAAGCACGCGCACACACACAAGAATTTTGTTAACGAGGAAAACCGCAAAGCAGAGAAACCCAGGGACCTAGCCTAGAACTGGAACACCATATTGTATTAAGCCATTATAGACACTATCATACTATCAGACTTCGGTCTTGAATGCGTTGAGACCTACACGACACTAGGAGAAATTCCGCTTCAGTTGTGCTCCTTTATATCTCTGGAATCTCGCAAAACCCAACGCAATATGATTCCGCTAGATGGCTTCCTTTACAGGCCTAAGAGTTACTTCAATCTAAGTGCAGACATTTACTATTCTACCTCTAACAGAAAGCCTATTTGATTTCTAAATACGCGGGGACCACTAACTTTTTCGTTCGACAACCTGTATAGACAAAGCCTAATACAATATCAATCAGACCAACTTAATGATCATTTACAATATGTAAAGTCAAATGATAATTGTCAGTATTGGTGGTATTCTTGTTTCTGGTGTTCATGCTCATGTTGGTGTTGTTCAAAGAAGATTCTTATGGGATGAAATGGAATTAATAAGTGAGTTAAAGCAACATTGGTTAGCACTAGGATATTTCAAGTTTATTATTTCTTCGTATGAAAAAATAGGCGACAAAGCAGCTAATAGAAGAGCGATGAAAGAATTCATAATTTGTCTTGATAATTGTGAATTAATACATGCCCCTAAAACTGGTTTACAATACTCTTGGTCTAATTGCCAGCATGAAAATAATAGAATTTTATGTAACTTAGATATAGTTGTCCCTAATCATTTGTGGCTTTAAAATTATGAAGATTGGGGATATAAAGTTGGTTTGAGAATTGCTTCTGATCATGCACCCTTGTAGGTGGTTGTGCTAGCATTCCTAAACCAAAAAATGTTCCTCTCAAGTTTCAGAAAATGTGGTTAAATCACCTTGGTTTTATGGAAGTAGTTTCTCAATGTTGGTTAGAAGAAGTTGAAGGTGATCCTGCTTTTATTTTTCAAAACAAGTTTAAAAGACTAAAGAATTTCCTTAGAGAATGGAACTGGAAAGTGTTTGGCAATGTGAATGTAAAAATCAAAGAAGTTGAAGAAAAAGTTCATGAGACAATGTTACTTTCTGATAGTAATCCTTCCAATATTGAGGCATTGGACAGATTGGTGAATGCTGAAAATAACTATATTATTTTAAAGATGTTTAGATAAGTACTATGCTCAGAAAAAAAGCTAGAATGAAATGGGTGTTAGAGCATTGCTCGGTCGAACTCGCATGCGTGACTATCTCAAACATGTTTGTCAATGTTAGTGATCAAAACTATAAGTCTTGATTTCTAGCCTATGTAGCTAAAGGTCTCGGACTAGGATAGAAAGTGTAGTTGAGCTCAAGAACTCCATGGCAATCATCATACAAGACGAAGGACTACTAGAGGAACCGGTGGAACTTCATCGACTAAAAGGTATGTGGAGACTTGAACTTATCTGTCACTCAAAAATTAATTTACTCTATCTCCTACTCTTGAGACAAAAGTCGTTTAGACGTATAGACTTTCATTATACATATTTGCTATTTCGAGTCGAGTTTAACTCGCCTATCTATTTCTCGAAATATGTGTTGGTAAGATTTCGCTTTAACCGAATTCATCTTTACCTAGTGACAAAAGTCATGATATGTTACAATCACTTTGAAAATTGCTCTGACGAAAAATGGTCTGTGAATAACGGCTATATAACGTTCTCTGAGAATGTTTCAATGATTGAAATGAGAGTTTAGATTACATAACCATTGGTAGGATATAAGCATTGTTGTGGAAACACATATATGTATAAGTCCTTATTCCTTGAACCAAAGTTTGGGAACTTTGTTGATCAAGAGAAATGGAAGTGGTGCAAGCCAAGTCTGCGAACTGGCAGAATTTCTCGACCCGAAAATTTCTGCTGGAGTTTATGTACTCCTTCCATGAGCTTAAGTCCGCGAACCCAGTCCGCGAAATTGAGTAGGTTATATCTAAAACTGGTTGTTCTTGAACTAATGTTTATATAAACTAAGGAATGCTTTTGCAGACCATGGCTATAAAGTTCATGAATCGATTCGAGTGAATCAAATCGATTGTGTCTTGTGTAGTTACATAAGATCTAATCAATTGAACAACTCTCTAACTAGTTCATTTGAGTCATTTGAACTAGTTATGGGAAGAAGAATATGGTTTATATGAAAGTGATCATATGGCTAACCATTTGGTTGACTATTGTTGAACCAACAAATGTTAATGTTTGGGTACGGTTCATAAACCCAAAATTGAACATTTCATTTGTATGTAACAGGCTAAGTTTTCGATCCAACGGTTGAGAAATATTAGCTTGAATCTAATCAGGTTTTCATCTAACGGTGAATATTGAATGCTTTGTTACCAAGCTAACATTGATTGCAAACCCTGATTTGAAAGACTATATAAGGGAGAACTCTAGCAACCGGAAAACCTAATCCCCACACTTTACGTGTGATACTAGTTTGCTAAGCTAGAGTCGATTCTCCTTTAACCTTTGGTTTTCTTCTTCTAAAACCAGGTTAACGACTTAAAGACTTCATTGGGATTAAAGCTGACCGATACTACTTTTCTTGTAGTTGTGTGATCTCGATCTTGATGTTTCTATCGTATTTGTGTACAATTGAAATAATTGGCTTGAAATTTATATCTCCGATAGGCAAGATAGAAAAGAAATCACAAACACTTCGCCTCATCGTTTGTGATTTCGCAATATCTTTTTTTCATTGCGTCGATTAAGATTATTGTGAGGTGATCAATAATACTAAGTCAGTTTCTTCTGGGAATATAAGTCCTGGTTATTGATTGGTTCCTATTCACCTTGATTTATCAAAAGACATAACAAAACTCATAGGTTTATTCGTGGGAGACGGATTTATCTATTCTCAGGCACTTTTCTCGTGATACAGATTTGTTTATTAAAGTCTTCGACTTTGGGTCGTAGCAACTCTTAGTTGTGGGTGAGATCACTAAGGGAATCAAGTACATAGCATCCCCGCTGGGATCAAAGGCGTAGGAGCATAACTGTACCTTGGATCAGTGTGAGATTGATTGGGGTTCAACTACATTCCACCGGGTTAATTTGGAGTATGCTAGAGTCTCAGTAGCTTAATATAGTGTGTGTTCAACTGGACTAGGTCCTGGGGTTTTTCGCATTTGCGCTTTCCTCATTAACAAAATTCTGGTGTCCGTGTTAATTCTATTCGCATTATATTTGTTTATATAATTGAAATATCACAGTTGTGCGTTGTTCAATCAATTAGAATATCCGACCTTTTGGGTTGTTGATTTAAATTGATTGACACTTGGATATTGGTCTTTGGTACCATCCAAGTTATCTCTCTTTGATAAAGACTCGCAGATTTCTATTTGCTTGAGTAAAGATCAAATCGAGAGATTGAGATATTAACTCTTTGATATACTTTTTATCTAGATTGAGTCTGACTGTCTAGTTGATTCTCTAGAAAGTATATTGGAGTTTGTCCATACAGATTGCTAAGAGAAATATTGGGTGTGGTTGTTAGGCCCCCGCTTTTTCAATTGGTATCAGAGCAAGCAAACACCTTAAACCTAACAAGTTCGTGTTTATTCGTTCCTTAAAAACTGTCCCATGGGAAATTTCTTTGGAAAAGTTTCTCTTGGCATCTGTAACGCACGCCAGAATTCCTTAAGGATTGCTCAAAGATTATTATGGTCAAAACCTCTGGTTTCTCATGATCAAAGTAGTCGAAATCGCTCTCTGGCCCTACTCTACCGGGAGCTTGGAGCGAGGAGCAATTAGTTCGGACTTGGGAATCGCCAAAACTCGGTCTAATACTCGGAATATGTTTATTTAAAGATTTATATATTGTTGTTCATAACTTATGATTTGTGCCTATTTAAAATTAATATTTTAATACTATCATGTAATTAAGTGTGTAATATTGTTATATCAAACGTATTTATTGCATATAAGGCCAACTCGGAAAAATCGTTAACTCGTTTTGCTCAATAATCGGTCCAAATCGGAAAAATCGACCGCCTTAATCGCTAAAAATCGGAAATGGATTGGAATCGAAAATCGCCTCGATCACATAGCCTGTAGCAATTACTCGGCGAGTAATCGGCATTGGGGAGCGATTTTGACTACACTGCTCATGATAGTCTCTCTTCATCTAAAGAGGAAGATTTAGATGATAAGAATCAATCTAAAGGAAAAAATAAAAGGAAGGAAAGATTAAGAAAACGTTCGTCACGCTCCAGGATATGAACTCTCAATAGATTAACTCTTGATATCTTTGAGGAGTACTACCGTAATGGATCAAATGATAAAGATCTATTCAGAGCGTTCGAAGGCGTTTTTAAATTCTTAGAAAACTTAAGTCTGTTAAGTCTAAGAATCATTCCGAAAAAGGTTCTGTACATGTTAAACCAAATAATCACCGTGCAACCTAGGATTCTAAGAATCTTCCTTCTAACCAAAGTTCAACAAAGGAGAGAAAGCTTTGAATGCCCCGATTATCATCATTATTTTGATTACACAACGGGGACAATCACACATATCACCGAAATGTTGCATGAGAATTCCTCTCGCATTATGCCTCTTGGTAACAAGCTTGGCACCCCATTTGTATATATCTTGGAATGGGGCACTAAATGGTTTGAATGGTGTACAGTTTTGTTATTCTCTTTAGAATACCAATTAAATCCTTCTTCTGCATCCATTGTCTCTGAAAAAGTGTATTATCACGGGATGCATAACCTTTGATGAACGAGCGGTTAAGAAAAATCCCACTTTTCCCTGTGTGGGTCGCGGTTCACAAACGGGTTCAAGCCCATTTTTGGCCTTATAAAGAAGAAGTTCGCGACTCTCTTCTTTATCACCCGCTTCACGACGTGAACCTCTAGGGTTTTGTGTATTTCCTCCATTGAAGCTTGCTTGGAGAAATTGAAAGAAAAGGGTGTTCAAGGTTCACTCCAAGTAAGTAAATTCCTCTTGTTCCTTTTAATTTCCTAGATCTCATGATGAATTCTAAGGGCTCAAAAAGAAGCTCCAAAAGCTCAAATACCTCTAGCATGGATCCTTCCTTGTGACCAAAATTCTCTTAGGATTAGGTTTGTAGATGATTCTTGTGCTAGAATTTTTGAAAAGATTTCATATAAAGGTTTTATCCTTGAAAAGAAATTGGAACTTTCTAGTGGGCATGAAGAGGATTTAACTTGCTTTAAAAAATTCAAGATTGGAAATATCTTTGATGGTCATGGTCACGGGTTTGATTCTCTCACAAGAATTTTCTATGCCAACATTCATGATGTTGATCTTAATAAGATGGAATTCAAATCCATGATAAATAGAGAAATATTTCTTGTTGATAAATAGTTGATTTCAAAGATTACCAACATTTCATTGGGGAACGTGCATCTCCCTAGACCAAGTGATGAACGTCCATCATGTGATGAAATCTCTCTTGGGCTTTGTGGCAAGAAGGTAGTTTGGAATCAAGGAAAGTTTCATACTAATGATCTTAGTATCCCATTTTTGGCTTTTGGGAAACTTGGTATCCCCAATCTTTGTCCCTCCACAATTGAGAATTCTTGGTGGAGTCATGAGTTTGCGGAACTAGTCTATTTCCATGAATCGGGTGTTCAAAGTCTCGATATTTGTGGCTTCATCATTTATCAAATGACTTCGATGACTTCACCCATCAAGATGTTAGGTTACCCTTGCTTGATTGGACAAATTTTTCGTGATCGTGGTCTTGATTCGATTGGAAACTCTCTCGGGGTCCCCAAACCGGTTCGTCTGTGTACCTTTAGACGCATAAGGGAGAATGTGTGCAAAAGACAAAGAGATGCTTCACTCAACGATTGTGACCCTACCACTTTGAGTCTTCTTCAAAAAATTCACAAAGGTGTTTGTAAAGTCGAATCGAGGGTGAAGTGTGTCCAAGAACAATTGTCTTTGGTTGCAACGAAGTTTCCTGAGCTCAAGGAAGAGTTGAACACAATTCAAGCATCTTGGTGTCTCTCCGATGAGGAAGAAGAAGATGAGTAAATTGTGGTTGTCTAGTAAATCTTATTTTCTGTTTTCGTTAGAAGAATAACTAGAGTTTGGAATAGCCATTATTTTGATTACACATAGCTATGTACAACATTTTCATCTTCATGTTTTTAGGTTTATTGGTTTAAACTCTAAATTTGTTTGGAAGCTGATTTTTGTAGTATTAATCTTTATGGTTTTATATATTGCAATTGTTTATGGGATATGTGTGTTTGCATCCGTGAACTATGATTGTCCCATATCTTGTCAAAAGTAAAGTCTTTCGTAAGTTGATATTCTTATATTGATAAAGGAATGAATTGACTTTTGACAAATACAAAAGTTAATCCTATATTGTCAATTATTGATGGAAGATAGGTTAAAATCTTTTGTTTTTCAAGGATTATGTCTATTGTATGTCATGGTGCAAATTGTGATGGAAAATAGAATGAATCCTTGTGTATTCCGCAGTAATGGACCTTCCTTGATCCATATTTTTTGTGTATTACTGTGAGGCTCCGTAATGTGTCTCATGTTGAGCACTAAAACAATCAAAGTTGATGGTTAGCTTTGTTGTTGTTCCATAAGGTATTGTATGTCGAGCATATTGGACTAAATTAATCATCTTGTTTGGTTATTTAGTTATGACTCCATAAGTTTTCTTATGTTTGAGCGCTTTTGACTGGGTTGATTATTTTCGTGATTAACTTAGTCATTGCTCCATATATTCTCTTATGTGAGTATGGCCAATTAAATTGATTACTTTTTGTGATTATTTTGGTTGTGTATTTCGGTTAAATTAATCATGGGTTCTCTTGTGGTTAATTTAATTGAGTATTTAATTGAGTATTTCCTTTGAATTAAGGTCGCTCTTGTTGTTCTTTCGGGAATGACATATAATGGGGGAGAGTTCTTTTTGAACTTGCGCTTGATTGCCATATTTTGTGGGGAGTGCGGCTGTGAAATATTATAGGGGTTATCTTGTATCTTTAAACTCCTTGATGAATGCATTTAGCTTCGGCTTTATGATTGCATCTAAATAAGATGATGTGTGTTTCTTTCTTTTGGTCATGAAATGTCTCTTTCGGAAATTTCATTAGGATCTCATTCTTGTACCTTTGCCAATTTTATTGACAAAAAGGGGGAGAATTAATATGTAGTTCACACTACAAATACATATGGTTTTCGGATCATTATGAAAAGGGGAGTGGTTTCCATGTGAGATGGAGTATTGACTAAGGGGGAGTGATACATATCACCATAGTATTGTTGTTGAAGTTGTGATACAATTGGACTTTGACGCTGTGTAATGATACTATGACACTGTATAATAATATTTTCTTATTGTTATAGCTACGGATTTTCAACAACGATGATGGTAAACTTACAACCTTTGGGATCATTGGAGTACTTGGAAGTGACGAAGATTTCGAGTAATGTTGAAGATTAGACATGTGGAATAGGAGCTACAAAAGTTAATTTATTTATTTTTTGTATTCCATATATATTAATAGTTTTGCCACTAAAATTGACAAAGGGGGAGATTATTAGAGCATTTCTCGGTCGAACTCGCATGCGTTACTATCTCAAGCATGTTTGTCAATGTTAGTGATCAAAACTATAAGTCTTGATTTCTAGCCAATGTAGCTAAAGGTCTCGGACTAGGATAGAAAGTGTAGTTGAGCTCAAGAACTCCATGGCAATCATCATAAAATACGAAGGACTACTCGAGGAACCGGTAGAACTTCATCGACTAAAAGGTATGTGGAGACTTGAACTTATCTGTCACTCAAAAGTCTATTTACTCTATCTACTACTCTTGAGACAAAAGTCATTTAGACGTATAGACTTTCATTATACACATTTGCTATTTCGAGCCGAGTTTAACTCGCCTATCTATTTCTCGAAATATGTGTTGGTAAGATTTCGTTTTAACCGAATTCATCTTTACCTAGTGACGAAAGTCATGATATGTTTCAATCACTTTGGAAATTGCTCTGACGGAAAATGGTCTGTGAATAACGGCTATATAACGTCTTCTCTGAGAATGTTTCAATGATTAAAATGAGAGTTTAGATTACATAACCATTGGTAGGATATAAGCATTGTTGTGGAAACACATATATGTATAAGTCCTTATTCCTTGAACCAAAGTTTGCGAACTTTATTGATCAAGAGAAATGGAAGTGGCGCAAGCCAAGTCCGCGAATCGCGGAAGTTCTCGACCCGAGAATTTCTGCTGGAGTTTGTGTACTCCTTCCATGAGCTTAGGTCCGCGAATTTGAGTAGGTTATATCTAAAATCGGTTGTTCTTGAACTAATGTTTATATAAACTAAGGAATGCTTTTGCAAACCGTGGCTATAAAGTTCATGAACCGATTCGAGTGAATCAAATCGTTTTTGCTTCGATTATGTCTGTGTTGTTACATAAGATCTAAGCAATTGAACAACTCTCTAACTAGTTCATTTGAGTCATTTGAACTAGTTATGGCGAAGAAGAATATGGTTGATATGAAAGTGATCATATGGCTAACCATTTGGTTGACTATTGTTGAACCAGCAAATGTTAATGTTTGAGTACGGTTCATAAACCCAAAATTGAACATTTCATTTGTGTGTAACAAGCTAAGTTTTCGATCCAACGGTAGAGAAATATTAGCTTGAATCTAAACAGGTTTTCATCTAACGGTGAATATTGAATGCTTTGTTACCAAGCTAACATTGATTGCAAACCCTGATTTGAAAGACTATATAAGGGAGAACTCTAGCAACTGAAAATCTAATCCCCACACTTTGCGTGTGATACTAGTTTGTTAAGCTAGAGTCGATTCTCCTTTAACCTTTGGTTTTCTTCTTCTAAAACCAGGTTAATGACTTAAAGACTTCATTGGGATTGTGAAGCCAGACCGATACTACTTTTCTTGTAGTTGTGTGATCTGATCTTGCTGTTTCTATCGTACGAGTACAATTGAAATAATTGGCTTGAAATTTATATCTCCGATAGGCAAGATAGAAAAGAAATCATAAATACTTCGTCTCATCGTTTGTGATTCCGCAATCTTTTTTTTTCTGCGTCGATTAAGATTATTGTGAGGTGATCAATAATACTAAGCTGTTCTTCGGGAATATAAGTCCGGGTTATCGATTGGTTCCTGTTCACCTTGATTTATCAAAAGACAGAACAAAACTCATAGGTTTATTCGTGGGAGACAGATTTATCTATTCTGTGGACTTTTCTGTGTGATACATATTTGTTTATTAAAGTCTTCGACTTTGGGTCGTATCAACTCTTAGTTGTGGGTGAGATCACCAAGGGAATCAAGTACGTAGCATCCGCTGACTGTAGGTGTAGGAGCATAACCGTACCTTGGATCAGTGGAGATTTATTGGGGTTCAACTACATTCCGCATCAAGTTAGTTTGGAGTAGGCTAGAGTCCGTAGCGGCTTAATACAAGGTGTGTTCGATATGGACTAGGTCCCGGGGTTTTCTCGCATTTGCGGTTTCCTCATTAACAAAATTCCGTGTCTCTGTGTTATTTCTATTCCGCATTATATTTGTTTATATAATTGAAATATCACAAAGTTGTGCGTTGTTCAATCAATTAGAATATCCGACCTTTTGGGTTGTTGATTTAAATTGATTGACACTTGATATTGGTATTTGGTACCATCCAAGTTATCTCTTTTGATAAAGACTCGTGATTTCTATTTGCTTGAGTAAAGATCAAATCGAGAGATTGAGATATAAACTCTTTGATATACTTTTTATCTAGATTGAGTCTGACTGCCTAGTTGATTCTCTAGAAAATATATTGGAGTTTGTCCATACAGATTGCTAAGCGAAATATTGGGTGTGGTTGTTAGGCCCCCTTGATAGGGTGTAGAATACATCCTATTTACTATCTATTGTTTATGCTTTCTTTGCTATTTTTCTTGTAAATTATGTATTTTACGCTTGTTTTGAGTTATGAAGCTACTTTGGAGTCGCATCGGAGGAAAAGAAGAAAAATCACCCAATTTGAGAAAAAGGGCAAAATTGTCATTTCATGGGCGAACACTATCTGGAGCCCAGTCAAGGTTAAGGGGCAACTCTTTTGGGAGGAATACTAGACACAGACCAGCTGAGGCTAAGGGGCTGCCAATCAGGATAGCCCTTATAACTTTTGGGTGCCACTGCCTAAACCCTACCCTAATTTATGACCTAAATTTGAGAGATATTTCTCTCATTCTTCATTTTCACCGACCTGAAAAGCACTTTGTGGTCAACTATATGAAACCGAGAGAACTAAATTTGAAAGAGAAGGTGCTAATCAAACAGATGATGGTGAGGGTGCTGGACATCAAGAAGTAGATGAGATGAAGAAATAGAAGCGAGAGATGATTCTGCCATCGATTAATAAAGAATGGGTGTTTGAATCTGAGATTGAATCTGTTACAAGAACAAGAAGGTGGAATTATGGTGATGAAAGCAAAGACTAGATTAAAGATGGGTTAATGGATGACTTGGTTTTGTGATTTCATTGCCGATGGTGCGATTCAGAGATGAAGAAATTGAGAATAGGGTTTTGCTGTGTTCGAATTGAGAAATTACAGAGTTGGAGAACTGGATTAGTCGCGTTGCTACAACCGATAAAGACGGAGATGGTTGAAATATAGGAAGAAGGTTTTGAGCAGAAAGAGATTGAAAGTGGTGAGTCAGCTGAATCGAGAAGAGTACATATGGGTTCGATTTGTGTTAGCCCGAACTCAAGTTGAGATGTTGATTTTCAAGGATGTGGTGAAATTGGAAGACATAATTGACGCAGAATGGAATGATTGAATGCTTATAACTAGATGTATGTTAGGATACAGGTTGTGCAGGAATTGAAGAAAAAGTGAGGCCTGAATTCGGTCGGGAAGTCCTGTAAACAGCCAGAACTCGGCTGGTTTCCCAATTACATGAGTCGAATCAGTGAGTCCGATGACCGATCCAGCCCTGCAACTCAGTAGAGTCAGCCCAGTAAGACAGAGTTTGACAGCTGACTGAGTGACTGACTCTCCTTCCCATTGACCTCTTGACTAACAGCTTGACCCGTTTGACCGTTAACTTGGACGGTGCCGTGACGGAATATTCAGTCGACGGAAAAGAATAATTCAGTGACCGACGGTGATTTTTCTGGCCGGATTCCGGTGATACCAGGACTTTTCAGGTGACCAAAATTACAGAATTTTGTGTGGATTCTTCTCATGGGTGTGAATACTTAGATTTGGGAATTGGATGAAAATTTGGAGGCTTTGGAGAATTTGACTTGAAATTGGAATTGGGCTCAAATTGGGAAAGTGGTGTTATTAAGGGAAAAGGATTCTATTCCTTGGAAGATTTGGAGAACATTGAAGCCTATAAATAGAGAAGTTCTCTACTTCTCTACACATCTTATACACACCCCTCTACACACACAACACTTGTGTTTTTGCTTTCTTTTCAAATTCTTCTTTTTAATTATTTGTGTGAACTTTAAAAATTCTCCTTTTAATTATTTGTGTGAATTTCAAAAACATGAGTAGCTAATTTTCTTATTGATTGAGGATGAATTCCTAGTTCTTAATATATGATTTGAGTTTTGTTTTCAATTCTATCTTGAAGTTTTTCACATGATTATCGTTTGTTTTTACTAATAGGAATGTTTATACATTCATGGTTGATTGATAGATTGTTTAGAGTGCACGCTAAATTGATTTGTTAAATTGATCTAAAGCTAGTGAAAGTTAGGGGATAAGTAATCGTTTCTTGACTCTTTACATAAGTAGCAAACACGAGACCTCAAGGAGGGATTCCGTGGAGCAATTGTGTGTGAAAATAACGTTAGCAAGTAGACCTTGATCTAAGAGTCTAACTACTAATATCAACCTAATAAGTTCATAAATCTTAATGCGTTTATTTAAATTACATCTTGAGTGATCTACTACTAGGTGGTTTGGTAAATAGAATCCTGTAGTCGAGAACTTCCGTATCCTATGATACAAGGGATTTAGGGGTTTAGCACCGATCTAGTCGCTTTACCTACGGTTGGTGATAATTTGTGACTAATAACAAGTAGAAAAGAACATAACTTGATTCATTATTTTGCAACGAAGAAGGATTCCTTGATCTTGTCTCTCTTATTGATTTCAACTTTATCTTTTAATTGCTTTTTTTATTTTCTTTGCTTTATAACCCCCCTTTTGTGACAATTTTTACAACTAAGAATCTCTTGCTCCTCGTGGGAACGAACTTGACTACACTATATTACTTGTTAATTAGGTGGAAAATATTAATTAATTTGCTTTGGTTACGACACGCATCAAATTTTTTTACGCTACACGGAGCAAATGGATGATTTTAGTTGTTTTTATTTTTCTTTTTGGTTTATTCTTGCTTTGTTGGATTCTATATCGTATCTAACTTAGCTTTTGAGAATCTTATTTCAGGTACCAGTTTTCCATGTATGGTGGACAAGAGCAAGCATATTACAACAATCAATACGGTTTTCAACCTCAACATTATGGCAACTTCCAACCATCCTTAGGATACAGACTTTATGGATATTCTCATACATATCAACAACCTTATGACGGGTATGTAAGTGACCAATCAATAGGAAGGGAGGATAGTTATGCTTCTAAATCTATGCGTGATCTCCTTGGTGCAAGGCAACCTAGTTTGAGGGAACTTGAGAGAAGGTTCTATCAATTGATCGATGAAGGCCTAGCATCGGATGAAGAAATTCTCGAAGCTAAAAGAGGTTTAAGAATGGAGCGTGAAAAACGTTATTATATGGGTTAAGATGATGATTTTGAACCTTATGAAAATTATTGTAACAAGGATAAAGTTATTCCAACTCCGGATCATAATAACGATCCTTCACCTATTCAAAATGAGGAGATTGGGTGTGACTTACCAATTGTTATAAACGGTGTAACACCCGCACAAGAAGATCTTACAATCTATACCGATGAAAATCATTTTAGTTAATGGCCCGATTCCGATGATGAGAATGTTGAAGAGATGATGCTAGAGGATGAAATCGAATTGATTGATTTTGTGGAAGACCCAATTGAACTTGCCAAAGATTATAATGATGCCGAGATTTTGGTTAAGGTAGAAAATAATGACGAATGGTTGCAAGATTTGATAGAGGACCACGATATACAAGAGGTAAGTAATTCATATGAATTCTCTAAGGATGAAGAGGATTTCGCAAAACAAGAGATTGTGCAAGGTTTGTCTAACCCTTTGCATATTGATTCTTCTCCTTTACCTCTTATTGGTTTGACTGTTTGTGCTTCGAAAGTATTTTTGGATGATTTTGTTTCTAGGTATCCACCATTGGAAACACTTGATGCTAACACTATGCAGGTTTGCCAAGAGGAATACATAGAAGTTCCCAAATTCTATGTTCTTTATACACTTCCGAGTGTGGACAAGAATAAGTGTGGGGGAAATTTCTATCAAGCGATAAAATCATTATTATTTTCTTGTGCTAACATTTGTATGGAGTTATTGTTTGCAAAACAGGTATTATGGGTGGATCCCCAAATTTTTCGATTGTTAGTATATGGCTAATGAATCGTGCAAGAGCTAAGTCGGGCCGTCCGACTTTAAAACAAGCGCTTAATGGGAGGCAACCCATAGGTTTTGTATTTCTTATCCTTTTGCTTTTTGTTTATTTATTTTTCTTGTTCCATATCATGTTAAAATTTCCCACCTTGACTTTACTAAGACGATTCAATTACATTGAGTACAATGTAAGGTTTAAGAGTGGGGGAGTGGTTAAGCATGTATTTAAAAAAAAAATAAAAAAATTTACTTAAAACCTCCAACTTGTAGAGATTTTAGAGTCACTAGCATACTTCTAGGTATGTTTACATAGAGATTCTGACCGACATAACTGAACTTGGAAGTGTTAGGGAACTACATTCAGATTTCTTGCTTGTTCGAGTGTTAAATAATGGATTTAATCATGCCGGTGATGCAAATTTGGTGCAGTGAGAAATGCATTATTAGAGTTGCTGATCAATCATTAGTGGAGACTACCCGTATTTATATCATGTGAGGCACCGACCAAATATTCTTTGTAGCTGACTAAAGAGCTTTCTTTTGAGCGTGTGTCACCGTACGTTAATTCCGGGTAGAATGGTGAGCTACCCAACCTCCCACCAATAGAAGCACTACTCTTTGATCTCTTGAGTGCTAATTTTGTCAATCATGAGGGTGACGTCTATAGATAAAAGCCTCCTTCTTGTAGTTCGATTTGCAGTTAGTACCATTCTCTCCACAATAACGGGTCCATAGAAACACCATCATCATCAACAAGGAGCGACATCAAAATCTACAAGGAAAGTTGAAGAGTTTAAGGTTTACAAGCAACGGAACGAGAAAAAGAGCAAATTTCAAATTTAAGTAAAGCAACATACAAATGAGCGGATTTTACATATATGTTGAGGACTTACAATACAATGAGGTAATTCTATATCCAAGTATAAAGACTTATTCACAAGAGAGAAGAAAATCAAAAGGGGAGAATTGTTGAAGTTTATGATTTCGAGACAATACAAGTTGTGAAGAATCAAGCGGTAAAATACTTCTCCCACGGCCACAGTTTGTTTTATTTTCACTTTGTTTTGTATTTTATTTCTCTTGTCTTCAATTCAAAAAAAAAAAAAAAAAAATGAAAAAAAAAAAAAATGAAAAAAAAAATGAAAAAGAATATGAGACAAGAGAAAAATTTATCATTGTTTTTATTTAATAAGCCGTGGGGAAGGAAAATCTATAAGGAAGTTTCAAGCGACAAGGATTTAAGGAAAAAAGGTTACAAATTGTTAAGGAATTACGAAGTTCGAGAGTTTATCATCAATAGTTGAAGCCGAAGACGAAGACCAAGAAGATAAAGACGAAGAGCGGAAGACGTTTCTATTGGATGCCGTGAGAGTGGTGTTATCATAATTGGCGATCGGATGTGAAGGTGAGTAAGTAATCTCATCCTCGATAATAGTGGTTGATTTCCTTTCTGAGATCGTCAGAAAAATGGTTTTTCAAAATGTTAAAAGATGTGGGTTTTTTAAAAATATTTCGGAAGTTGTCCTTCCCACCATTCAACGTGTTGCAGGAATTCTCTCTTATTCCTACCTGCACATATGTGAGACCCATAAAAAGCCGTCTTTTTGAGTGCAATTATCATAAAATCCTTTTTGGTGAGGCAAAAGTCGTGGCGAAATGCTTATTGATCGTTTCTCAAACACGCGTTCTCCCGTTATGGTGTGGTTATTTCTCACTCAACATTTAAGAATGAGAATATGTTCTTTAGTATTTCTAACTTCTTATTACTAGCATGCAGAAACTCTATGTCTTCATAGCTCTTTGATGCTTGGGACGCTGAACGCTTTGAAGTTGTAAGTTTTAGTTTGATTTGCTCGAGGACTAGCAAAGTCTAAGTGTGGGGGAATTTGATAGGGTGTAGAATACATCCTATTTACTATCTATTGTTTATGCTTTCTTTGCTATTTTTCTTGTAAATTATGTATTTTACGCTTGTTTTGAGTTATGAAGCTACTTTGGAGTCGCACGGAGGAAAAGAAGAAGAAATCACCCAATTTGAGAAAAAGGGCAAAATTGTCATTTCATGGGCGAACACTATCTAGAGCCCAGTCAAGGTTAAGGGGTAACTCTTTTGGGAGGAATACTAGACACAGATCAGCTGAGGCTAAGGGGCTGCCAATCAAGATAGCCCTTATAACTTGTGGGTGCCACTGCCTAAACCCTACCATAATTTATGACTTAAATTTGAGAGATATTTCTCTCATTCTTCATTTTCACTTGACCAAAAGCAAACTGTGGTCTTGTTATGAAACCGAGAGAACTAAATCTGAAGAGAAGGTGCGAATCAGTGAGATGATGGTGAGGCTGCTGTTGACATCAAGAAGTAGATGAGATGAAGAAATAGACAGAGATGATTCTGCCATCGATTGATAAAGAATGGGTGTTTGAATCTGAGATTGAATCTGTTACAAGAACAAGAAGGTGGAATTATGGTGATGAAAGCAAAGACTGGATTAAAGATGGGTTAATGGATGACTTGGTTTTGTGATTTCATTGCCGATGGTGCGATTCAGAAATGAAGAAATTGAGAATAGGGTTTTGTTGTGTTCGAATTGAGAAATTACAGAGTTGGAGAAACTGGATCTGCTGTCGTTGCTACAACTGATAAAGACGGAGATGGTTGAAATACAGGAAGAAGGTTTTGAGCAGAAAGAGATTGAAAGTGGTGAGCTGATGCTGTAATCGAGAAGAGTACATATGGGTTCAATTTGTGTTAGCCTGAACTCAAGTTGGAGATGTTGATTTTCAAGGATGTGGTGAAATTGGAAGACATAATTGACGCAGAATGGAATGATTGAATGCTTATAACTAGATGTATGTTAGGATACAAAGCCAGCAGGAATTGAAGAAAAAGTGAGGCCCGAATTCGGGCTTGAAGTCCCTGTAAAACAGCCAGAACTCCTACTGGTTTCCCAATTACATGAGTCGAATCGGTGAGTCCGATGACCGATCCAGCCCACCGCAACTCGGAGAGTCAGCCCAAGAAGACAGAGTTTGACAGCCGACCGAGTGATCGACTCACCCGACTCTCCTTCCCCTTGACCTCTTGACTAACAAATTTGACCCGCTTGACCGTTAACTTGGACGGTGCCGTGACTTTAATATTCAATGACGGAAAAGAATAATTCAGTTGGATCGGCGGTGATTTTTCCCGGCCGGATTCCTGATACCAGACTTTTCAGCGTTCCAAAATTACGTAATTATGTGTGGATTCTTCTCATGGGTGTGAATACTTAGATTTGGGAATTGGATGAAAATTTGGAGGCTTTGGAGAATTGGACTTGAAATTGGAATTGGGCTCAAATTGGGAAAGTGGTGTTATTAAGGGAAAAGGATTCTATTCCTTGGAAGATTTGGAGAACATTGAAGCCTATAAATAGAGAAGTTCTCTACTTCTCTACACATCTTATACACACCCCTCTACACACACAACACTTGTGTTTTTGCTTTCTTTTCAAATTCTTCTTTTTAATTATTTGTGTGAACTTTAAAAATTCTCCTTTAAATTATTTGTGTGAATTTCAAAAACATGAGTAGCTAATTTTCTTATTGATTGAGGATGAATTCCTAGTTCTTAATATATGATTTGAGTTTTGTTTTCAATTCTATCTTGAAGTTTTTCACATGATTATCGTTTGTTTTTACTAATAGGAATGTTTATACATTCATGGTTGATTGATAGATTGTTTAGAGTGCACGCTAAATTGATTTGTTAAATTGATCTAAAGCTAGTGAAAGTTAGGGGATAAGTAATCGTTTCTTGACTCTTTACATAAGTAGCAAACACGAGACCTTGCGGAGGGATTCCGTGGAGCAATTGTGTGTGAAAACAACGTTAGCAAGTAGACCTTGATCTAAGAGTCTAACTACTAATATCAACCTAATAAGTTCATAAATCTTAATGCGTTTATTTAAATTACATCTTGAGTGATCTACTACTAGGTGGTTTGGTAAATAGAATCCTAGAGTCGAGAACTTCCGTATCCTATCTGATACAAGGGATTTAGGGGTTTAGCACTGATCTAGCTACTTTACCTACGGTTGGTGATAATTTGTGACTAATAACAAGTAGAAAAGAACATAACTTGATTCATTATTTTGCAACGAAGAAGGATTCCTTGATCTTGTCTCTCTTATTGATTTCAACTTTATCTTTTAATTGCTTTGTTTATTTTCTTTGCTTTATAACCCCCCTTTTGTGACAATTTTTACAACTAAGAATCTCTTGCTCCTCGTGGGAACGAACTTGACTACACTATATTACTTGTTAATTAGGTGGAAAAATATTAATTAATTTTTTTTGGTTACGACACGCATCAAATTTTGGCGCCGCTGCCGGGGAGCAGCGGATGATTTTAGTTGTTTTTATTTTTCTTTTTGGTTTATTCTTGCTTTGTTGGATTCTATATCGTATCTAACTTAGCTTTTGAGAATCTTATTTCAGGTACCAGTTTTCCATGTATGGTGGACAAGAGCAAGCATATTACAACAATCAATACGGTTTTCAACCTCAACATTATGGCAACTTCCAACCATCCTTAGGATACAGACTTTATGGATATTCTCATACATATCAACAACCTTATGACGGGTATGTAAGTGACCAATCAATAGGAAGGGAGGATAGTTATGCTTCTAAATCTATGCGTGATCTCCTTGGTGCAAGGCAACCTAGTTTGAGGGAACTTGAGAGAAGGTTCTATCAATTGATCGATGAAGGCCTAGCATCGGATGAAGAAATTCTCGAAGCTAAAAGAGGTTTAAGAATGGAGCGTGAAAAACGTTATTATATGGGTTACGATGATGATTTTGAACCTTATGAAAATTATTGTAACAAGGATAAAGTTATTCCAACTCCGGATCATAATAACGATCCTTCACCTATTCGAAAGGAGGAGATTGGGTGTGACTTACCAATTGTTATAAACGGTGTAACACCCGCACAAGAAGATCTTACAATCTATACCGATGAAAATCATTTTAGTGAATGGCCCGATTCCGATGATGAGAATGTTGAAGAGATGATGCTAGAGGATGAAATCGAATTGATTGATTTTGTGGAAGACGCAATTGAACTTGCCAAAGATTATAATGATGCCGAGATTTTGGTTAAGGTAGAAAATAACGACGAATGGTTGCAAGATTTGATAGAGGACCACGATATACAAGAGGTAAGTAATTCATATGAATTCTCTAAGGATAAAGAGGATTTCACAAAACAAGAGATTGTGCAAGGTTTGTCTAACCCTTTGCATATTGATTCTTCTCCTTTACCTCTTATTGGTTTGACTGTTTGTGCTTCGAAAGTATTTTTGGATGATTTTGTTTCTAGGTATCCACCATTGGAAACACTTGATGCTAACACTATGCAGGTTTGCCAAGAGGAATACATAGAAGTTCCCAAATTCTATGTTCTTTATACACTTCCGAGTGTGGACAAGAATAAGTGTGGGGGAAATTTCTATCAAGCGATAACATCATTATTATTTTCTTGTGCTAACATTTGTATGGAGTTATTGTTTGCAAAATGTATTATGGGTGGATCCCCAAATTTTTCGATTGTTAGTATATGGCTAATGAATCGTGCAAGAGCTAAGTCGGGCCGACGACTTTAAAACAAGCGCTTAATGGGAGGCAACCCATAGGTTTTGTATTTCTTATCCTTTTGCTTTTTGTTTATATATTTTTCTTGTTCCATATCATGTTAAAATTTCCCACCTTGACTTTACTAGGATTTATTCAATTACATTGAGGACAATGTAAGGTTTAAGAGTGGGGAGTGGTTAAGCATGTATTTAAAAAAAAATAAAAAAATTTACTTAAAACCTCCAACTTGTAGAGATTTTAGAGTCACTAGCATACTTCTAGGTATGTTTACATAGAGATTCTGACCGACATAACTGAACTTGGAAGTGTTAGGGAACTACATTCAGATTTCTTGCTTGTTAGAGTGTTAAATAATGGATTTAATCATGCCGGTGATGCAAATTTGGTGCAGGGAGAAATGCATTATTAGAGTTGCTGATCAATCATTAGTGGAGACTACCCGTATTTATATCATGTGAGGCACCAACCAAATATTCTTTGTAGCTGACTAAAGAGCTTTCTTTTGAGCGTGTGTCACCGTACGTTAATTCCGGGTAGAATGGTGAGCTACCCAACCTCCCACCAATAGAAGCACTACTCTTTGATCTCTTGAGTGCTAATTTTGTCAATCATGAGGGTGACGTCTATAGATAAAAGCCTCCTTCTTGTAGTTCGATTTGCAGTTACTACCATTCTCTCCACAATAATGGGTCCATAGAAACACCATCATCATCAACAAGGAGCGACATCAAAATCTACAAGGAAAGTTGAAGAAGTTTAAGGTTTACAAGCAACGGAACGAGAAAAAGAGCAAATTTCAAATTTAAGTAAAGCAACATACAAATGAGCGGATTTTACATATATGTTGAGGACTTACAATACAATGAGGTAATTCTATATCCAAGTATAAAGACTTATTCACAAGAGAGAAGAAAATCAAAAGGGGAGAATTGTTGAAGTTTATGATTTCGAGACAATACAAGTTGTGAAGAATCAAGTGGTAAAATACTTCTCCCACGGCCACAGTTTGTTTTATTTTCACTTTGTTTTGTATTTTATTTCTCTTGTCTTCAATTCAAAAAAAAAAAAAAAAAAAAAAAATGAAAAAAAAATGAAAAAGAATATGAGACAAGAGAAAAATTTATCATTGTTTTTATTTAATAAGCCGTGGGGAAGGAAAATCTATAAGGAAGTTTCAAGCGACAAGGATTAAGGAAAAAATGTTACAAATTGTTAAGGAATTACGAAGTTCGAGAGTTTATCATCAATAGTTGAAGCCGAAGACGAAGACCAAGAAGATAAAGACGAAGAGCGGAAGACGTTTCTATTGGATGCCGTGAGAGTGGTGTTGTCATAATTGGCGATCGGATGTGAAGGTGAGTAAGTAATCTCATCCTCGATAATAGTGGTTGATTTCCTTTCTTAGAGATCGTCGAAAATGGTTTTTCAAAATGTTAAAAGATGTGGGTTTTTTAAAAATATTTCGGAAGTTTTCCTTCCCACCATTCAACGTGTTGCAGAATTCTCTCTTCATTCCTACCTCGCACATATGTGAGACCCATAAAAAGCCGTCTTTTTGAGTGCAATTATCATAAAATCCTTTTGGTGAGGCAAAAAGTCGAGGCGAAATGCTTATTGATCGTTTCTCAAACACGCGCTTCTCCGTTATGGTGTGGTTATTTCTCACTCAACATTTAAGAATGAGAATATGTTCTTTAGTATTTCTAACTTCTTATTACTAGCATGCAGAAACTCTATGTCTTCATAGCTCTTTGGATGCTTGGGACGCTGGAACGCTTTGAAGTTGTAAGTTTTAGTTTGATTTGCTCGAGGACTAGCAAAGTCTAAGTGTGGGGGAATTTGATAGGGTGTAGAATACATCCTATTTACTATCTATTGTTTATGCTTTCTTTGCTATTTTTCTTGTAAATTATGTATTTTACGCTTGTTTTGAGTTATGAAGCTACTTTGGAGTCGCACGGAGGAAAAGAAGAAGAAATCACCCAATTTGAGAAAAAGGGCAAAATTGCCATTTCATGGGCGAACACTATCTAGATCCCAGTCAAGGTTAAGGGGCAACTCTTTTGGGAGGAATACTAGACACAGACCAGCTGAGGCTAAGGGGCTGCCAATCAAGATAGCCCTTATAACTTGTGGGTGCCACTGCCTAAACCCTACCCTAATTTATGACCTAAATTTGAGAGATATTTCTCTCATTCTTCATTTTCACTGACCAGAAAAGCAACTGTGGTCACCGTTATGAAACCGAGAGAACTAAATCTGAAGAGAAGGTGCGAATCAGTGAGATGATGGTGAGGCTGCTGTTGACATCAAGAAGTAGATGAGATGAAGAAATAGACAGAGATGATTCTGCCATCGATTGATAAAGAATGGGTGTTTGAATCTGAGATTGAATCTGTTACAAGAACAAGAAGGTGGAATTATGGTGATGAAAGCAAAGACTAGATTAAAGATGGGTTAATGGATGACTTGGTTTTGTGATTTCATTGCCGATGGTGCGATTCAGAGATGAAGAAATTGAGAATAGGGTTTTGCTGTGTTCGAATTGAGAAATTACAGAGTTGGAGAAACTGGATCTGCTGTCGTTGCTACAACTGATAAAGACAGAGATGGTTGAAATACAGGAAGAAGGTTTTGAGCAGAAAGAGATTGAAAGTGGTGAGCTGCTGCTGTAATCGAGAAGAGTACATATGGGTTCGATTTGTGTTAGCCTGAACTCAAGTTGGGGATGTTGATTTTCAAGGATGTGGTGAAATTGGAAGACATAATTGACACAGAATGGAATGATTGAATGCTTATAACTAGATATATGTTAGGATACAGGTTGTGCAGGAATTGAAGAAAAAGTGAGGCCTGAATTCGGTCGGGAAGTCCTGTAAACAGCCAAAACTCGGCTGGTTTCCCAATTACATGAGTCGACTCGAGTCCGATGACCGATCCAGCCCCGCAACTCAAGAGAGTCAGCCCAAGAAGACGAGTTTGACAAATGAATCGAGTGACTCGACTCAACCGACTCTCCTTCCCTTGACCTCTTGACTAACAAATTGACCCGTTTGACCGTTAACTTGGACGGTGCCGTGACGAATATTCAATGACGGAAAAGAATAATTCAAATGACCTAAGCGCTGATTTTTCTCGGCCGGATTCCTGATACCAGACTTTTCGTGCGACCAAAATTACAAATTTGTGTGGATTCTTCTCATGGGTGTGAATACTTAGATTTGGGAATTGGATGAAAATTTGGAGGCTTTGGAGAATTGGACTTGAAATTGGAATTGGGCTCAAATTGGGAAAGTGGTGTTATTAAGGGAAAAGGATTCTATTCCTTGGAAGATTTGGAGAACATTGAAGCCTATAAATAGAGAAGTTCTCTACTTCTCTACACATCTTATACACACCCCTACACACACAACACTTGTGTTTTTGCTTTCTTTTCAAATTCTTCTTTTTAATTATTTGTGTGAACTTTAAAAATTCTCCTTTTAATTATTTGTGTGAATTTCAAAAACATGAGTAGCTAATTTTCTTATTGATTGAGGATGAATTCCTAGTTCTTAATATATGATTTGATTTTTGTTTTCAATTCTATCTTGAAGTTTTTCACATGATTATCGTTTGTTTTTACTAATAGGAATGTTTATACATTCATGGTTGATTGATAGATTGTTTAGAGTGCACGCTAAATTGATTTGTTAAATTGATCTAAAGCTAGTGAAAGTTAGGGGATAAGTAATCGTTTCTTGACTCTTTACATAAGTAGCAAACACGAGACCTTGCGGAGGGATTCCGTGGAGCAATTGTGTGTGAAAACAACGTTAGCAAGTAGACCTTGATCTAAGAGTCTAACTACTAATATCAACCTAATAAGTTCATAAATCTTAATGCGTTTATTTAAATTACATCTTGAGTGATCTACTACTAGGTGGTTTGGTAAATAGAATCCGTAGTCGAGAACTCCCCTCTTTTTCAATGGGCCAAGGATGGATATGCTAGTACGAGTTTCTTTCACACTAATTTGAAGATTAGACATGGTAGAAATTTTATCAGTGAGTTGGAGGATGTCAATGGTGATATCATATCGATCAAAGCAAAATTACAAGTACTCAAGTTCAGCATTTTGAACAAAAGTTTAAATTCAAAGATATTGAGATATTTGATTCTCTTTCAGAGGTCATTCCAAAAGTGTTTTACTGATGAAGACCAACAAATGCTTGATGCAGTACCAACTAAAGAAGAAATTAAGTCTACAAATTTTAGTATGGACCCTGAAAGCTCTCTAGGTCCATATGGTTTTTTTGGCTGTTTCTATAGAGCTTGTTGGAAGATTATACATCATGATGTAGTTCAAGAAGTGCAGTTCTGTTGGAAAAGAAAATTCATTCCTGAGCGGCTAAAATCCAATTTCCTGGTATTACTTCCCAAGATAGAAGGTGCAAAAACTCCTAATCATTTTAGACAAATTGGTCTTAGCAATGTGAGATTTAAATTTTTTACAAAGATCATTAACACAAGGATGAGTACAATAATGACAAAGCTCATAACACCCCAACAAGTAGCTTACATCAAAGGTAGGTGTATTCACGAAAAAATTATTTTAGCATCTGAAATGGTCAATGAAATGAAAAAGAAGAGAGGATGGGGAAATGTATGATTAAACTTGATATTTCTCTAGCTTATGACTCAATGAACTGGGAATCTTTATTCCAAGTATCATGTAAGTATGGCTTCTCCAATTCTTGGTGTAAGTGCTACAAACTCTTTTTGAACCTGCTAAGATATCAGTGATGATAAATGATGGTGCTCATGGATTCTTTTCTGTTGGAAGGGGGTTGAGACAAGGAGACCCTGGAGGATGTCTTAAGCAGAAGTATTCTCAAAATGGTGGATGGTGGTTTACTAACTTCAATGGTTATAAGAAAAGGAATACACCCAACTCACTTGCTCTTTGCAGATGATGTTTTTTTTTTTTTTTGCAATGGAGCTAAGAAAAGTGTGGAGAATCTCATAATGATGGTGAATAAGTATCAGAAAGGTTCAGGTCAAGTTATAAATAAAGTTAAAAACAAACTGTTTATTGATGGAACTTTTGCTCTGAGAAAAATTCAAATTAAGGATATAATGCATACGTAATTGAGTGATTTCCCTGATAAATATCTTGAGTTATTCAATCTGCTAGCAGAGTTAAAGTGTCTACAGTGTGGCCAATGATAGAGATAATTCAAAAGAAACTAGTTGTTTGGAAAGGAAAATTACTATATTTTCAAGACAGGTTAGTACTAATCAAGTATGTATTGTGTAGTATACCTATCTACGCTATAGCAGTCTACAAATGACATGTATCTGTGATTAAAACTTGTGAGACAATTATAAGCAATTTCAAGTGGTCTAGTGATGGAAAGGTAAAGAAATACACAACTTTATCTTGGACGAAAGTATGCACTCCTTATAATGAATGTGTGTTGGGGATTCAAAGACTAGAAATCATAAACAAAGCTTTACTCATGAAGATGACGTGGAGAATTATAAATTATGAAGAATAATAGGCATTATATATTCATTAAAGTTAAGTTCAAAAACAAAAATTGACAATGAAATGGCAACTGGAAGTTGTCTTCAGTTTGGCCTGGACTGAAATGGGCTTGGGGAGCTTTGAAAGAAAATATAAAATGGTGCAATAAAAATGGTCATAGTGTATCTGTCTGGTTTGACACCTGGATTGGTAATACTCCCCTGGTTGAAAAGACTGAGTTAACTTCTTATGTAAGGAACAACTTGCAAATGAAGGTTGCTGACATTATTCAGAATGGTAGGTAGAGTATACCTCTTGAAATGCAACATTGTTAAGTTCCTTTTGTTTACCACATATAGGTGAAGGGCAATACTTATTTATTTGGACTGGAGAATTACATGGTAAGTTTACTACTTTATCTGTTATTTCCATATTAAGACATAAAGAACCTAAAATGCATTGTTCAAAACATATCTGTAATTCTTTTCTTCGTCCAAACATAGCAAACAATGTCTGGAAAATAGTTCAAGGAATTTTTGTAGATGATTCTGTTATGGTTGAAAGAGGCTTTGAATTGGCTTCTAGGTGTTGCATTTGTGAGAATGCTTATGATGGTATGGATCATTGGATCATCTTCTTTGGAACTGTTTATTTAGTGTTGAAATATGGATATGCTCTGTTTTTGGCTTTTATCTGCCAAATTCCTTTGATGATATATGGAACAATACAAAAAATAAAAGTCCACTAATTAAAGAAGCTTGGATCACAACAACTTTCCCTGTCATTAAAAAGCTTTGGTTTCGAAAACCAAGGGATTGTTTGAGGGGATCAAACGAAATGTTCAGAAGTTTAAAAACATAATAAAAAAATTTGTGTTTGAAGATGGCTTAAGGATGAAAGGAAACAAGTGAAATCAAAATTATGACCTTTAGGTAATATTATTTTTCAACCCGGGTCCCAAGAAAAGTAAATTTCAATGCATTAAAATTTGTTACTGGTCTCCACCTCCAATTGGGTACACTCTGTTTTGTTGTGATGGTTCTTCTATTGGTAATCCTGGTACTGCTAGAGTTGGAGTGGTAGTTAGAGACAATTTATCCCAGGTTATTGATACTTTGTTAGGTAGTATTGGCATTGCTACCAACTATATTGCAGAAGTTTATGCAGCAGTATGTGCAGTTGAATTAGAAGGAGAATGGAAATGACATCACATTATTCTGCATTTAGATTCTAAAACAATGTTCATTGACTTTGCCAAAGGTCATGTTCCTCGGTTTATCAAAATGAGATGGCTGAGGGCTGTAAGTAAAGTTTCTTCAATCAAGTTTAGTCATCGCTTCAGAGAAGTAAATTTCTCAATACATACAGTTGCAAACATGGAAGCAAGTTCATCTGCTAGAGAAAGACATATTATTTTAGGCAGACCAAATTTTCTGGCAAGAATTGAAATGCCTGAGGTTGAATATTACAGATCAGCTTCTGCTAGTTTTATTGCTAGCATCTGGTTTCTTTATCTGTTTTTTTTGAGGGGTGATGCGATTTTTTCTTTTTATTTGGTATTGAGCATATATATATTGGCTCTCTTTTTAGCTGCTTTGTTCTTTAGTCTGTTGTAATTCACCAATTTTTCTTCTTCTCATTTTTAATAAAAGTTAAGTGATTTAAAATAAAATAAATAAATAAATAAATAAATAAATATATATATATATATATATGTAGCATTTACGTTTTTGAACCTTGATATGAAAATTCTGAACTAAGTAGGTGCAGATCCGGGTATATATATCAGTACGGCTGTCAAAGGCACTTAACGAAACAGATAGTGGATCAGCCGCTACGGTTACGTTTAAAATTAACAGATATCCGTTAAGTTCCGATGGAAATTTGAAATTCAATTCCATTTCCGTTATGTTGGACTTATTGGATATCAAATATTTTTCCGATAAAATCCGGTATGTCACAGAACACACAAAACACAGAACAAGTTATAAATCCTGCCAAACAAAACAAGTTCTAAATCCATGCCACACAAAATAAAAACATACAGATGTTCCAAATGGACCAAATTACATGTTCAGATGTTCTAGCAAAAGAAAAAACCTTGTTATTGCAAAAGAAAGACAAAGAAACTCCATATCCATGTGTTGCAGCCTATAATGCAACTGCCAACTGCAAATGCATTCCTCCTTAGTCCTTCTAAAATCCTTACTTCTTACTCCTTAGTCATGAACTTCTGCATTTTCAAAGGAAAATCAAAAGTGTTAGTTAAGCTGGCAATGGCAGTACAATAAATATAAAAGCAAATGAAAGATTAAGATGAAAGGAAAGTTACCAGTAATACAACTATCAGTGTCACTGAGATTGAGATCTGGCAGCCAATCACCCAAGCAAAGCAATGCTTGAACAAGTTCTGGAGCTAATGAACTCCTATGAGATGTGAGAACCCTACCACCAATACTAAACATTGATTCTGATGCTACACTTGTCATTGGAACAACCAATACATCTCTTGCAATCCTTGAGAGAGTTGGGTACTTAGGAGCATGATTCTTCCACCAACTTAAGATATCAAACCTCATTTGTTCAGTGGATGTGCCTTTAGGAAGAACATGTTATGCTAAGTATGTCTCCAACTCTGACTTCTGAACCTCAAACACATTGTTTTCCATCATAAAATCATCATAACCAAATTCATTTGATGTTGTTGTAACTGCAGAGATCTCAATTCCGACTGAATTCATTCCACTATCAAAATAATCTGGAGTTGTAGTGTTGGTTTCATAAGCACAGTTATTTAAGGATAAAAACTGTTTCTGCTGGTTTTGGTAAATTTGGGTGTGTGCGGATGAGAAACGAATCTAAACCCTAAACAAATGCACTGCACGGGAGTACTTTAGATTCGAGAGATCAATCTGTACAATTCTGGCCTAAACCAAGAAATGGCCGTTCCAGACTTGCTTTGGTCACAAAATGAAGGAGATGGGGTTGATCTTAGGGAGGGAAGCGAAGAAGGTGTTGAGATTGTGAAGGTGTTGGTTGTTTATGACTTGTATCAGAATGTTGAACTGACTTGTATAATGTAAGCTATCAGTTCTGGGTGTTTCTGGATACGGTGTTAACAACAACTTGGTTTCTCCTGTTGTTTGAAGATAGGTTGAAGAACCTATTTATACAAGTCATTTGAGCGCAATCTTCATCTCGTAGGAAGTGGAGGAAGTTGAGTGATGGAGTAGTGGGGTCGTGTAAGTGATTGTCACACGATCACGCCTTGGCCCACTTCCCTCATCATCGTTAACCGTCCATGCCTCCTAACACGTTCTCGTAATGGGCGCGTTGCACGCCGCACGCTGTAAATCGCCATACCAATACCCCAGTAGGTATCCCCCAGTTTGTGACATGTTTGATGTCTTGAACGAGTGGGTCGAGTCGTGGGACCCGCCGCAGGAAATAGCATATGGTGCTATTAGGTTAAATAACTAAGTTGTTTAATGAGATTGATATTCATGAAATATCGTGCGTGACGCATGTAATGCATCGTTTTTAAGTAAGCAGCTCAAAACAATCGATATGCATGAAGTATTGTTGTTTTAAAGCTTGATTGAGTAAGTCGCGGATTAAGCGTCTTAAACTGGTTGCACGTCCAACCCTCTTCGAGTGATCGTTTGGATATCGTGTGGTCGGGCCATCATCTGGTCGATGACTCCCTGTGGCAGAGTGGCGGACGGTGATCATTGAGGCGCTTCATTGATCGCCCAATTTTTAATCCAAGTCGTCCGACCAAGCTGGCAAAGTTGGACGGACGAGATGATTTATGGCATATGTTTACTGCCGTTGAAGGAATTTAGGATTTTTAGAGGTGCGCAAACATCTCTCTTTGGCCTGATCGAATCCAAGCATGGGCGCTAATTTTGGTGGGACCGACCGGGCATGCATGGAGACGGCCCGCTGGCGTGCATGTCTACACTTCTCGGTCCCACAAAGATTCGATCTAGGCCACTCAATTTGACCGGCAAAGATGAGTGGTCGTGATCTATTTGCGATAGAAATATATTGCCGCAAAGGGTTTGAAAGCCGTGTGGCATGCCACCTTTGAGGCGTGCGTTTCGAGGCGCCGGTTCCTAGTCTGCATAGGCAGGTTGTTCACACGCAAAGGTGGGCCCATGGTGATCAGGTTGACATCCTTGGGACCTCTTGAGTCTATAACTAAACCCTCCGTTTAGGCTGGCGAAGATGGATGGTCACGATCGAACTACGACAGATGTACATTGCCGCAAACCCTAATTAGGGCTTTGAATCGGTCACGCATACGTAACTTTGGCCAAGCGGTTTGGCACGCCGTCATCCTCCTTTGGAGAGGTCGATCATGTGGGGCCCATGTTGGGCTGACGGTGAACGCGTGTGCACCTTCCTGACGGTCCTAAATGCGATCTAAGCCATCCAAATAGGCTGGCTAAGTTGGATGGTTGCGATCGATTTAAGACACTCTTGAACTTCCGCGACCCTTACAAGCATCACGCTCGCCATGTTTTTGAGCAAGCGTTTCATAGCTCCATGGCATCGCCGTGAGAAAACCGATCAGGTGAAAGAAAAGTAGGCCCGCTAACGTGTGCGTTAGCGCTTCCCCAATCATTCGTGGAATGATCTAATCCTTCCAAACAGGCTGGAGAAGTCGACGACTGTGATGGTTTTAAGACTATATTGAACAGTCTAGGCTCGTTCGAGCTTCTCCCAAAACAGCGCGGCCACCTCTCTTTAGGTTGGCGTTTGACAACGCTGGGGAATATGGTGTGGTGTTCGACCGGCTAGGGCATAAGTGGGCCCGCCGTTGGTCATCACAACAATTGCCTATTTTTGCCAGGGTTTGGCAAGGCTTGTTAAATTGCGTGGCCAACTTGCGTGGCCGTGATCGTTTCTGAGACTAATATGGACAATCTAGATTTCCCTTAAGGAAATTAAACATGTTCGATCGAGCTATCCTTTAATTAGCAGCGCGTTGATACGAGACTCTCTTTGTCAGAGAGTGATGTAGCCTATGTGAGTGTTTTCATGCAAGTCTCAATACTGACACTTCGGGAGATTCATGCTACTCTGTTGTGAGCAAACATTTAATCGTCATGTCATGCCAATATTGAGAGTTCGCTGGGGAACATAGCACGGAAAATACTAGGAAAATCATGCATTAATTAGTAATGCTAATAGAATTCACATAATATTTGGGATTGCTGTTGCACGCACCATTTTGGGTGAATTTTGTGTATTTATTGAATTGCTTCGAATAAATAAAGTGAAGAGGTTTTCTGCACTCATCACTTATCAAACGGCTTTACCCTTTGCAGGATGTCAACGCATTAATTTTGGTTTTACAATTTTATCCCCGAACTAATATCCACCATCAACATTAAGTCCCCTGCATAGCACGCAATGGTTGTACTATTGTGGGGTAGGCATTAGATGGTGACAAATAAAGATAAAACTTATGAGACAAAGTTAGATGTTACCAGGAGAGATGGGTCGTCCTGTCCTTGGAGCATGTCACGTTCAAGAGGCATCCAGGTGAGCGTTCCCATAGCATGATGTCGGTTGTCCCCATGTAGATTAGGCATACGGTTGGTTGGGATCTCAAACTATTCATGACGATGTCATAATCCTCGACTCTGATGTGGACGATCCCTATCATTAGGAATATCCTTAAAAGGCTGGTGAAGCAATTTCTGAAAAAGATTTTGAAGCAGCTCCTAAAGAGAATGTTGATGCAGCTTCTGAGAAGGGCGTCGAAGCGTCTTCTGGAGAGGATGTTAAAGCAGCTACTGGAGAGGACTCTAGTGAAAGCACCATTGGCCCTGGCGTTGACGACACTTCTTTGATGTTTAGTAGTCTTTGCTTCATGCGGCTGGAGCCAGGGCTTGATCGAATAATAATACCTCATTCATGCTGTAACTTCCATTTGTTATATCATGTGTGTTGTGCTTCCGTGAACAGGAGATCCAGGAGTCGTATTTGTTAGGTGTGGAGGCTATATCTACAATTAATAGTGCGTGTGATGTGATTGGACACGTCTGAAGAAGTAATCGCAATCTGGGAGTACCGCGTGCACTAGCTCGCTGCTTCCTGATTTCGTGAAGGGATTTCCCAAAATATGAAAATTACAGATAGCGAAACTTTTTTCTGGGATTTAGGCACAATGAGATGGTGATTGAGAGGTTGTTTCGTCATTGAAGCAGCTGCACTTCGGGGTATGAATGATGCTTTCCCTAAGAAGCATGTATTGGCTGCTTGATGATTTCTTTCAGTCATCTTGCTCTTTCTGATTGCGATGATGATATGCTTGTATGGGCACAATCCTCCAGAGCCGTTAAGTGAAGTAGAAAACCTGAGAGACCTTCGTTGTCGACGTGCCGCTGTAAATCTTCAAAGACTTCGTTTCAAGCAACATCCTTTGAATCGTCTTTTGAATCTTGGATGGTTGTATGGAACGGGATGCGATGAGCAGTCCCCTGTTACACTTCAGAATCAATGGCGTGGCTGGACACGTGAAAAATATCTCTGATTTGTACTTTGGAGTCTTTGATGCACATGTACGTCTTCATGTTGAGAATTCTTTGCGGCTCGTAAAGCTTCAACGGTGATGATTGCTGATATTAGAAATTAACCGGTTGAGGGACGTGAAGGTATCCTGTGCTGGCAGTCCCCAGGTGTAATTATCTCGAGCTTATTTTCTCTTGAAAGACGTACTTTCATTGCATTTGCTGGTAAGGTATTGAAGCGGCTTCGGCCTCTGAAGAGAGCACTGAAGTGGCTTCGGGAAAGGGTGCTGATGTGGCTTTGGGAGAGTGAGCTTTGAAACGACTTCTTCTGGAAAGAGCGTTGAAGCGGCTTCAGGAGAGAGCGTGTGTTAAAGCGACTTCTGGAGTGTGCGTCGAAGCGGATTCTGAAGCGTACGTTGAAGCGGCTTCTGGATCGTGTGTTGAAGCGGCTTCTGGAGGGTGCGGCTTCTTCTGGAGAGAGCGTTGAAGCGGATTTTCTCCTTCAGTTTGATTTTCTCTGGAAAATTACATGCTTCTTGACCGTCTCTCTTGTGTTGAAGAAGTCCTTGACTGACGGTGAAGGAATTTCATGCTGAGTCTCAGTCCCCAAGCGTGAGTTACATGGCTCTATCTTGTATGGTCGGTGGGTTTACCATAATAAAGATATCACCATCTCGCCTCCATACTGGTGACTCTATTACTTCTCCATGGGAAAGCAAAATATGCAGAAGTTCGGATTACCTCTGTTCGTAGTGGTTGTTGCTATGGTGAAGCTCTGGCGAGCAACAACGATTCTTGGCAGCAGCTGTGATCATAAGAGACAGGCAGGGAGAGGCATGGTAGCTACTTGCACGAACTTGGCAGTCTTCATATAATGGTAGAGATCGTCTCGTTATTATAGGGAGAAGTTGATGATGGAACCGATAGCTTCCTTGATGTTTCCTCATGGAATGGAGAAGAGGGAGACAGTCCCTTGCCCGTGAGTATCTATTGAGATTTCAACTTGATAGATGTTGTCACGCTGGGTAGAGTTAGAGTTGACCCCAACGTTGATGAGGATCGTACGAGTTGTTGATCACGAGGCCGCCTTTGCGTCTACGTTGCGTTTCATGGACGTCCAGGCATCCCTGATCTTTGACAATACGTCTGATCTCTTGAGTATGTCCTTGTCTTTGGACATCTTGGAATCATAATGATAGTGTGCTTGCATCTCTCTAAATTCAACATCTTTGAGATGGGTAGTGCGGAGCAGTCCCCAGCCACACTCCTTTGCCTTTATCATCTTTGGATCGTGTCTTTGAGGAGTAGGGAAGTTCCCTCATGTGGATGACTTAACTAACATGTTGTGCAAATATGAAGAAGCTCTTGACATGGAGAGTTCGTATGTACCTCTTAAGTCCCGGGTGCGACCTCCTTCGGTAATGCAACTACTTCTATTTGCACAATTTCTTCGGTATGAGAGAAATTATGAAATTCCTTGAAAGCGCTCTAATTTCTTCCATGGGAGACGACGAAATTATGAAAGCGTCTCTCACCAATTTTGTTGTCGTCAAGCCAGATATGGTATATCTCCGACGTTATTTTATCTTGTGATAGTCGTGCACGTGGTACCGAGGTTGGAGTTGGTGGTTTTGGACGCGCAGGATGTTATATCTTGGTGGTTTTCCTCTTGTCGCTTCAAAGAAGCCGCTGATGTAAGGTCAAGGTTGTATTGCATGTTGGTGAGATGTATGCTTCCACGAATATCATGAGGCTCTTCATTCTGGCAGGCCTGGTTCTTTCTAGCAGGGCAGGTGTTGTTGTAGCCAAGCTTAACAGCTTCACGAGGTTCGAGGGATGTCCAAATTGCAGATTCTCCAAAGATAGCAAGATAGACCGGCACCATCCTATTAATGCATAATTCCACCAATCATTGTTCAATCATATTTGGATCGTGACAATCCGAGTGCCTGAATTCTGGACCTCTTCACATAATCATTTGGATGTTCGTTGTTTCGTTGGAACATTCTCCCCAAATCTGAAAAGGTGATTTGCTCGGATACGAAGAAATACTTCTTGTAGAAAGCGGTTACCATCTCACACCAGTCGGATACGCTGTTTGGTGCAATGTTGTTGTACCAAGTGTACGCTCTCCCAGTAAGTAATTTTGAGAACTCTTTTAGGCGAAGGACATGATTGTATTCGTGCTCTCCTAATGACTCCAGAAAACGAGAGATGTGTTCACGAACATTACCGGTTCCGTCATAAAAGGAAAATTTGAGGAGAGGAGTATCCTCTTGAAAGAGGAACTCTTTGCACATCAGGAGGATAAGGAGGCTGATGCTGGTGCAGGTCTACCAGGTTTTCCTTGCCTCAATGATGGAGAAGTCGTTCTAGATCCTCACGCGTGATGAAATTGGACGGCTGATACTTTCCCTTGAGCGCTCAGGAGCAACACAAACTTCTTCATCTATGAATGCACGCCCGTTGAAGTGCTTGCGCCAAAAGTGTTTAAAGTGATCTTCATTGCTTCTATGGACTGACGGACTCTTGTGGTAGTCGCTCCATTAGCGTCTTGAGGAAAGTGAGTACCCATTTCTGAGTTGTAGTCATGTCCGTGAGAACTTATCGTCTTTCCATCAAATCAACAATGGTGATAGGGGGTTGGCCTCTTCTGGCTCCTCCGGTCTCTCGTCCTGATGGGGAAGTGGCAGTAGCTCTAGTAACGACCGGGGGTGTTACGCTCGAAGAAATATTGGTGGCGGTGGCGGCTCTGGCTCCGATGATTGGAGGTGTCACGCCTAAGGGAGTGTCTCGCTGTTGTCCAGATCAACATAATAGGCGAATCCTTTATGATGATTTGAAGATGGATCAAGCCTCCTTTGTTATTGTAGATGTACGTATTCTCGGAATTACGCCATGTTCTGGATCTACACGTTTTGTTGATGAAGTGATAGCGGATACTCCTGACTTTAAATTGGTAGCAGTGGTAGAATAGAGATAGACCTTTTCTTTTGTGATCTCTGCTGGTGTATTCCTGGGATTTCAATGGTGTTGAGATTTGTTGTCGACTATCTCCATACTGGAACAACAGCTGCGCGAATCTTCACTTTGTCTTTCTGGGTGTGGACCCTTTGAGGCATTTCTAGCTTGCTCCATACAACACCCGTGGTGTTAAAGAGAAAACGGTTTCTTCATCCGGACCTTCGAGAGATACCTTTGTGCTCTTTTAGGTAGTAACCACGTCTCCTTGTGTCTTCACGCGGCTTTCTGGTCTTTCATCTGGGATATTTACTGGTGCTCAGCTATCCAAGGCATTTCCTGTAGCATTGGTTGAAAAAAAAACATTTTTGTGAAGCTTCTTAGCGAATGGGACACCGGGATTGAAATTGGTTGTTGAACCTAAATTGAATTTAATGATTGAATTGGATCTAAGATCCACCCTTTTGAAATTGAGAAAATTGGAATGAATATTGAAATATTGATTTTGCAACCGAGAGATCAATCTCCCACTGTGGTCGCCAATTGTTTAAGGATAAAAACTGTTTTTGCAGGTTTTGGTAAATTTGGGTGTGTACGGATGAGAAACGAATCTAAACCCTAAAAAAATGTACTGCACGGGAGTACTTTAGATTCGAGAGATCAATCTGTACAATTCTGGCCTAAACCAAGAAATGGCCGTTCCAGACTTGCTTCGGTCACAAAGTGAAGGAGATGGGGTTGATCTTAGGGAGGGAAGCGAAGAAGGTGTTGAGATTGTGAAGGTGTTGGATGTTTATGACTTGTATCAGAATGTTGAACTGACTTGTATAATGTAAGCTATCAGTTCTGGGTGTTTATGGATACGGTGTTAACAATAACTTGGTTTCTCATGTTGTTTGAAGATAGGTTGAAGAACCTATTTATACAAGTCATTTGAGCCCAATCTTCATCTCGTAGGAAGTGGAGGAAGTTGAGTGATGGAGTAGTGGGGTCGTGTAAGTGATTGTCACACGATCACGCCTTGGCCCACTTCCCTCATCATCGTTAACCATCCATGCCTCCTAACACGTTCTCGTAATGGGCGCGTTGCACGCCGCACACTGTAAACCGCCTGACCAATACCCCAGTAGGTATCCCCCAGTTTGTAACATGTTTGATGTCTTGAACGAGTGGGTCGAGTCGTGGGACCCGCCGCAGGAAATAGCATATGGTGTTATTAGGTTAAATAACTAAGTTGTTTAATGGGATTGATATTCATGATATCGTGCGTGACACATGTAATGCATCGCTTTTAAGTAAGAAGCTCAAAACAATCGATATGCATGAAGTATTGCTGTTTTAAAGCTTGATTGAGTAAGTCGCGGATTAAGTGTCTTAAAATGGTTGCACGTCCAACCCTCTTCGAGTGATCGTTTGGAGATCGTGTGGTCGGGCCATCATCTGGTCGATCACTCCCTGTGGCAGAGTGCCGGACGATGATCATTGAGGCGCTTCATTGATCGCCTAATTTTTAATCCAAGCCGTCCGACCAAGATGGCAAAGTTGGATGGACGAGATGATTTACGGCATATGTTTACTGCCGTTGAAGGAATTTAGGGTTTTTAGAGGTGCGCAAATATCTCTCTTTGGCCTGATCGAATCCAAGCATGGGCGCTAATTTTGGTGGGACCGACCGGGCATGCATGGAGACGGCCCGCTGGCGTGCATGTCTACACTTCTCGGTCCCACAAAGATTCGATCTAGGCCACTCAATTTGACCGGAAAAGATGAGTGGTCGTGATCTATTTGCAATAGAAATATATTGCCGCAAAGGGTTTGAAAGCCGTGTGGCATGCCACCTTTGAGGCGTGCGTTTCGAGGCGCCGGTTCCTAGTCTGCATAGGCCGGTCGGTCACACGCAAAGGTGGGACCACGGTGATCAGGTTGACATCCTTGGGACCTCTTGAGTCTATAACTACACCCTCCGTTTAGGCTGGCGAAGATGGATGGTCACGATCGAACTACGACAGATGTGCATTGCCGCAAACCCTAATTAGGGATTTGAATCGGTCACGCATATGTAACTGTGGCCAAGCGGTTTGGCACGCCGTGATCCTCCTTTGGAGAGGTCGATCATGTGGGGCCCATGTTAGGCTGACGGTGAACGCGTGTGCACCTTCCTGACGGTCCTAAATGCGATCTAAGCCATCCAAATAGGCTGGCTAAGTTGGATGGTTGCGATCGATTTAAGACACTAGTGAACTTCCGCGACCCTTACAAGCATCACGCTCGTCATTTTTTTGAGCAAGCGTTTCATTGCTACATGGCATCGCCGTGAGAAAACCGATCAGGTGAAGGAAAAGTAGGCCCGCCAACGTGTGCGTTAGCGCTTCCCCAATCATTCATGGAATGATCTAATCCGACCAACCAGGCTGGCGAAGTTGGACGACTGTGATGGTTTTAAGACTGTATTGAACAGTCGAGACTCGTTCGAGCTTCTCCCAAAACAGCGCGGCCATCTCTCTTTAGGTTGGCGTTTGACGGCGCTGGGGAATATGGTGTGGTGTTCGACCGTCTAGGGCATAAGTGGGCCCGCCGGTGGTCATCACAACAATTTCCTATTTTTGCCAGGGTTTGGCTAGGCTTGTTAAATTGCGTGGCCGTGATCGTTTCTGAGACTGATATGGAAAGTCTAGATTTCCCTTAAGGAAATTAAACATGTTAGATCGAGCTGTCCTTTAATTAGAAGCGCGTCGATACGAGACTCTCTTTGTCAGAGAGTGATGTAGCCTATGTGAGTGTTTTCATGCAGGTCTCAATACTGACACTTCGGGAGATTCATCCTACTCTATTGCGAGCGAACATTTAATCGTCATGTCATGCCAATATTGAGAGTTCGCTAGGGAACATAGCACGAAAAATACTAGGAAAATCATGTATTAATTAGTAATGCTAAAAGAATTCACATAATATTTGGGATTGCTGTTGCACGCACCATTTTGGGTGAATTTTGTGTATTTATTGAATTGCTTCGAATAAATAAATTGAAGAGGTTTTCTGCACTCATCACTTATCAAACGGCTTTACCCTTTGCAGGATGTCAGCGCATTAATTTTGGTTTTACAATTTTAGCCCTGAACTAAAATCCACGATCAACAACAGTAAAGAGCATTGAGTGAAAGCTAAAATTTGTTATAGTGACTTTGATAGTTTTGCACACCATGTACTCTCTTCAAAACAAACTCCACCCATCTAGCCTTATACCTAGGATCTAAAACAACTCCAATGCCCATCAAAGTGTTACTTTCTTTCTAATATCTATCAAATTTTGACCTCATATTCTTGCCCATGTCTCTGATATACTCATGCCCACTTAATTCCCAGGTCTTAATGCATTTATTAACTTCTTGCACCCCATTGTAATACAAATTTGTTGTGGGATAATTAATCCCAGCAAATTTGGTTGAAATCACATCAAATAATTCCAAACATTCACATATATGTATTCCTTGTTGCCACTGCTGAGAAGTTGGTAGTATGTTGAAGTCATTATCCAAATCAGTTAGCCTAACAAAAGCTTGTCTCAAAAAAATTGCATCTTTAAGCATCTTAAAGGTGGAGTTCCAACTGGTATCCACATCTAAACCAACAGACCTTGAAGCTGGAAGCTTAACTTGGGCAATAGCACATTCAAATCTCTCTTTTCTAGCCTGACTTGACTTGACATATTTCACACACTCTTTAATTGCATCTATAAATGGAGCAACTACTCTCATTCCACACAACACAATCAAGTGCAATACATGATTACTACACCTCATTTGGAACAAATCTTCATTAAGAACTAGACAATCTTTGCTATCAATCCATGACTTCAGATTTTTTATCATAACATCATTGGATCTAGCATTGTCAGCAGCTACAACAAAAAGTTTATTATTTATGTTCCAATCTAGAGCTACTGATTTCACTACAGATGCTAGAACTTTTCCACTATGTGGTGATGGCACTAAAATGTATGCTAGTGTTTTCTTAATCAGTTTCCACTCATCATCTATGTAACGCATCGTCACACAACAATAACCATCTTTTGTATGCTTACATGTCCACATATCTGTTGTTAAACTACATTTAGATGTAATTGTGTCAAATTGTTCTTGTAATTGCAGTTTGAACTCAGCTGTTAGTTTCATGATATCATCCCTAACTGTATTCCTAATGTAAAGCTTAGCAGCAGGATTTAGAGACTTAACAAACTCTCTAAAATATGGATTCTCAACTATAGTGATTGGATAACCATGCTTAGCAATCATCTTGGCAACAAGTATCCTAGTAGCATCAACATCATACTTCCAATTAGCTAACTTAGTTTGTGCATTACATGTTTTGATTGAAGTAATCTTTCTTTGTCCACGCTTATTCTCAGGCTTTTCTCTGCAAGTAGCTGCATGGTGATGCAAGCGGCTGGTTCCTTGGTTACTTGGTGCTTCAAATCTCCTCTTACAATGTTTGCATTCAGCTATAAGTATCCCAACCTCCCTCCCTTTTACTTTCTTCTTTCCAACTGACCTTTCAAAATCAATCCATACATCAAACCTTACTGCACGTAGTTTTTTCTTTTCTTCAGCTATAATTGGATCTTCATCTACTTCTATTTCTGCTTCTTCTCTGGGACGAATCGCAGGTGTAACAACAACAGGTGTTGAATTAATTCCTGAACCTTGAACTTCTGGTAATTGTGATGCAACTGAAAGTGAGAGATTGTTTGAGGAACCAACATGGTTTGATGCTCTTTCACTCTGGGACATGATTAATTTCACAAATCTGTAACGGAGATTCCCTAATTTCAGAAACCCTAATTGAAAATTAAGTTTTTAAGATTGAAATTAAACTCAAAAGAAATAGAAGAAGAAAACCTTAGTTTTCTAATCAGTAATCACACATGATTTGTATAGAAACGAAGATGATTTTGCACGAATTGAAAAGCAGGAGACGAGGAGGTGAGTTTTTCTTCTCTCTTTTACTCTCTTTTGTGTCGACTGAACTGAAGAATGAGTGATTCATTCGAAGGATATATGCCTAGGTATAGAAATTTACACGTGCAGTACACACATTATCGGATAACAGATATAAGACTAACGAAAACTCCCTTAATCGGTATCGTTATGTTAAGAGAGAAATATCCGATATGTTATCGGCTCCAGATATCCGATTACCCATATGTCGGATGTTAATCTAACGGATTCCGGATAAGGAAAAATACGGTTTAGTCCAAAACCCCATCCAAATATACTAGTTAGTCCTGACCCATTCAACTAGGTACAAATTAGTCCTTTTTCATTGAAAGTACACAAATAACCTTCCTGATTTACAATTTAGTCCAAATATTTACAATTTAGTCCAAAGTGACTCATGATGATGTCAGTAATTTTAAATAATATAAAAACAAATTAAAAACAATTTATCTTTCAAATCGCACATCCAAAATTCACAAACTTTATATATTTGGAAAGCATTTTCCGAGATCTACAAAAAGAGTACCCATATGACTATATAATTTTCGTTTTTAATTTTTTTTAATTTACACATCTGCAAAAATCTAATATCCATGATAGCCAGACTGCCACTCTAATATACACAGACTGGAAAAAATATCAACCACGCCAAGCTCTAGTTGCATAATAGCTAGATTTGCAGAGGTTGGTTTAGCAGGCAACCTGTATCGATGACAAAACGATAAAACATAAGAAATCGCGGGTTGAAAAAGTAGTGATTAACCTTTCACGAATAACCACATAAGAAACAAAGAAAGAAAACGATCAAAGTAAAAAGTTAGTCAGTTACTGACTTAGAGAGACACAATCCATTTGGGCCTACAGAATACGCCACGCATACAGAATACCAGCGTAGGAGTATGTACACATCCACAAAAAGAATAACAAAGTAGCGCATTGATTCAAACAATATAATCCATGCATTCATCATAGAGAATTTTCGTGTATAAAATATGTACACCTCTACCAAATATAGGACTTGAACGCTCACCATGGTTCATAATAGCATACACAACCTTCTCCGACACGGTTGATACCCTGCATATTACAAAAACATAAAAAAAAACATACACTGTGTGCATTAAAGTGTACATGATATATAAACGAAAACATATACTATTGTACAGACATGTACACCTATACAGAAATCCTAGCAAATCCAACATCCATAAAATTAAACATGACATACATCCATGAGAGAGAATGTTGTACAACCATGCACACATCTATAAAAGTCCAGAAAAAAGGATACTAAACTTAAAGATAAAAAAAAAACTTACCCTAATGATATCCACCATTTATAATCAAAACAATCAAAATGAACTCGTCTTTACGCCGTATCCATGTCCAGCGGTCTTCATTAACTTCGACCAAGTTATATATTGTCTATGATTCACACATCCGTTACAAAAAAGATTGATATCAAAGATGCATCAAGATATAATACAGTTATTGATAATCAATATGTGTACAACTACGTTGACATGAACAATCAACAGGTGTACAATTATATACACATTAACAATCAACATGTATGTAATTATGTACGCATTAAGAATCAACATATATGTACAACCATGTGCATAATAACAATTCAAAAAAAAATGTGCACTAACTGGAAACACAACCATAAGCTTACAAAGTTGTTTTCCTACACGTGCACCAGTAGGCATCTATGCAGCATAAGCTTATCAATTCAATTTTTTTCCCATGTGCACCAATTTGTACACCCTAGTTACTTATGCAAGAATAAGCTTATGAAGTTATTTTTTCAAATGTACACCAGATTGTACACCCTGGTTATAGTTTATGCGAACTTGTTCGCTCTATACTACATTGTTATTCAAGCATTCCAATCTTCATAGAAAGAAGGTACACACTATAACGATCCAAAGTAGTTACAATAATGGATGATATACCTCTCTGGTACTGAACTGAAATTTCGTGGCTCCCCTCGCTTTGGACCATGAGTATGCCTTAAAAAATCAAGGTTAGGATCAGATGACAACTTCTGGGGAGACCATTGTGGATATTCATCGCAATTCATTAGCTTGCTTACCCCTGGTTTGGAGTTCCCAACAAGAAACCTTGTTATTTTGTTGAAGTTGGATTACAAAATTTATAAAGAATCACACAAAAGACTATCCACAAAGTCAAGTCATCAAATGGGAAAGATGATAAAACATTGTGCTCATTGTTTTGCCAATTTTAGTAAGATTTGAAACTTAGTGTGGTTTGGTCTTTGCAAATACTACCAGAAGAATACAAGGAAAGATTTAAGCATAGTCAGTAGTTGTAAGGCACGTGGTTCACAAAAGGAAAAATGCAAGATTTGGTCTTTCTAAGAAAGCCAACACTTATCGAGATGGAAAAGCACAATACAAAGCTAACAATGTTAAAAAAAAATGCAGGAATTCTGCTGAACACAGAACAATTTTTTGATGTAAAATCTGGCTAGATAATTCCAATCTTATGCACAAAGAATGCTACTCTTTAAAAAATTACCAAGATTGGTTGTAAACAAAAAGAGGAGCTACTGCAATGTCATAAACAACTTCAACAAGAATGAGTGGTTTTAAAATTCATAAAGTCCAATGCGGCATCAATGCAATGGTTCATACTAGAATTATCTCTAAAGGAGCTAAGAAAAAGACGCAAGAAAATGAAAAATTATTAATGTGTACAACTATGTATACATTAACAATAAACAAGTGTACAACAATGTACACATTAACAATAAGCATGGGTATAATTATGTACACACAAAAACCTTAAGTGAAAGCAGTCCTTAAAGCCTGCAATACATATTTTTAGTAAAATCTAGTATATGCGGTTGGTCATTAACCTATTGTATTTTCAAATAAACTTTAAATGAAAGAAGTATCTTAGAATCAAAACATGTGTACAATCATGTACACGTTAAAAATCAACAGGTATACAACTAGGTACACCTTTACTTTGAAGAGAACATGCAAACACCCACTGCGTTTTAAACAACACGCCTGCTTAGAGGATGCGACTTGTCCATTATGTAAATCCTATATCAGTCATGCAATGTAAGTCGAGCCTAACATGCTTAAGGACATGACACCACTACATCAAATATCCACAATGCAAAAACAAACAACGCAAATTGGGATAAAAATAATAAACTCACCAAGTTGTTTTTATTACAACATTAGTACCAGTGTGGGGACACAAGCCAACCTGCATTAACATATATAACTAGTTCATTGATAGACAATAAAGGGGTTGAAACTTATACGCACACAAAATTAACATGTGTACAACTATGTACACATTAAAAATCAGCATGTGTACAACTATGTACACTTTAAAAAAGGACAATGCAAGAAATACTCACGGTATTAACAATCATTTATTTCAGTATTTCTCCCATTGCAACGCACATCTCTCCTGAGCTGAGTTCTCCTATATTCATTGGCAGCTAAAGTGTTTGACATTTCATTGAAACATATGAGACATGGAAGACACCAAGGAAGATCTGTAAATGATAGAGTTTCATAGGGAATTATTTCTTCATACTTTTAGCATTTTTTTTTTTGGTTTCTTTATCTAATAAGGAGAAAAAAAATTGTGGGTTTGTTGTTACACACTAGATTTAGAAGTAGAAATTGAAGTGACATTACATCCACTTATATTAGAAGTGCAGTTAATAGTCTTAAGAGAAAAAGTTTGTTGCAGGGGGTGCTTTAACGGAGGATGGAAACTTTAAAAATAAAAAAATGTCATGTGAGCTATAAATCTGTGGGCATTTTCTTTTCTCTAGGGACATAAGGCAAACTAGTAATGATGATACATAAAGTCCTCTCATCTTAATAATGTTATTATTGCTGCTGTAACTTCTCTTGTCACTCTTAAAATGAGTTGCTATCACCACTACTTAAACCCTACCTCTCTTCCTTTTCTTATAGCCGACCTCCTCTACTGTTCTCTATGATCTTACATTAGATTTCGTTTGGATTTTGTGTGAGTTCACACGTGATGCTCCTTCAAAATTACAAACCAAAAATCAACAACATAAGTTCACTATTCTTTCTATAATTCTTTCTTTCTCTCATAGTATACATTTTGTAGCTTCTGCTAACTTTTCTATCATTAAAATTTGGGCTAAAAAAAAATAAACACAAAAATGTTCTGTACCAGGGGGAGAAATGAAATTTTTATGGAGATGCTACACTCCAAAATTAACCACAACTGTGTAGTCATATATATTTTGTCTTAAGTGTGGAATTTTTTGTTAGTCTGGGTTGAGAGTCCAGCTTCATTAGAGCTGTAAAGTGTAAGTAACTAACTAAATTGATATCATTATTTTGACAAATTTCCCCAGAAATCTCAAACAGTAAAAATCAACAATAAAAAAATAACAAATAACAAATCATATAAAGAAAAACAAAATTGAAAAGAATGTAAATATGACAAATCATATCTATTAAAATGAGGAGTGAAAGATGGAGTAGCAGCAAACCTAATCGATGATGTAGACGGAGAACAAATTGGGATTATATCAGTAATTGTTGTCCCTAAGCATTTTTGTTAATGAAATCTTAAGATTCACTTGTTGTTGGTGATTTTATCGACCTCCCACGTCAATTTCAAGCTAATTCTTCAAGAACAACTGTCGATGATGTCGGATTCAGGCTTACGGAATCAAGTGCTAATTGGTACTCAGACTTTGGTTTTGAAGATGGAGATTGAATTGTTCTTAAACTCAATTTACGAATCGTAGTTCCACTGATTTATATGAAAACTTGTTGATATTGAGATTTGCTTTTACGCTTTTCAGTCGATGAAACCTAATACATTTTTAGAGAAGAATTTGTTTTTAGAGAATCTAGATCGAGAATGACAAGATATTGAGATTTAGGGTTTCATAGAAAACTAGATCGAGAATGACAAGAAATTGAGATTAGAACCAAAGAAATTCAAAAGGATAATTGATCTAAAATAGGGTGAACATCTAAAACCTAGAGTTTGATTTTAGCTGTAAAGGACTATGAAATGTTTTAGAGAAAAAATATGATGCGATTTTGTACTGAGGGTTATTTTTGGCATAATAAAAAAGTATTTTTTGGACTGAATCGTTCGTTAACGGATTAACTCGTACTAAATTTTGTATATTTGGATCTCTTAGTACTAGGCTTAAGGGGATAGGACTAGAGTGTCTAAATCCCAACTAACATGGGATTAAATGTCAATTTCTACTTCCGGATATTCGGAAACGGCTAGCGGATATCCATTGACAGGCGAGTGTGGATTACAGTCCGTCCCTGATGTGGCTCCCTTGGCCCTGGGGAACTCAGCTGGGACGCGTACCCATCTATCTATATAGTGCCCTAAAACAGGCGCCAAAGGAATCTAAAAACTGCATCTTTCTCCCTTGCTAAAAATTAAAAACCCAATTCATTTTCCAAGTTTTAAATTCACGTTTTCACTGATAATTTTCTAAACATAAATTAAGATGGAGAAATCGAAATCAGAATCGAACATTTTCAGCGTTCGAATTGTTTCAATCGATCATTATATGTCGCCTCCAATTACAGACCTAGATATTTGTTACAGTAGTTTTCAAGGTAACTCTACTCTTCTCCACTTAAAAAATGTTTTGATTCTGTTTTAATGATTTTTTTTTCAAATATTAGGGTATCTGTTAATTATTTTGATGATCATCATAATTTGTTGCGACTTAAAGGTGGAGTAGTGAATGAAGTTCCAGTTATACGAATTTTCGGTTCTACTCCTGCTGGTCAGAAAACCTGCTTGCATGTACATCGTGTAAGTTCTCTTTACCATTTCTTTATTATTCAAATTCCGCATTCAAATGTGTATTCCGATAGTTCCTTAAGTTCACAAAACTATAGTTTTAAAAAAAGTACACAGTGCATTTCCATAGCTTTACCTCAATCGTAATGTGATACAGGAGAGTATAATGGTTAGAATTGGAAGCTACTAGTTTAGAAGTGTTTCCGATTTTTAGAGTTCCTAATCAGGATGTTTTTTGATTTTTCTTTCACATTCTTCTAACAAGTTTGCTTTTAGGGTTTAGGATTAGGTAGGTAGTATCCCTTCATAAGGGAGTTACTGAATTCAAAAGTAGAAGAGTGTCCAAAGTTGTTGAATTCAAAAGTTAATAAATATGACAAGTTATTCATTCATCTAATTGGATCGTATATCTGTATGATTAGAGAAAGTGCTAATAATTAAATGCATTTTGACTCATGGTAATTGTCTTTTTTGTAGGCTTTACCTTATCTGTATATATCCTGTTCAGATATCTCACTGGAAACACCTGAAGAAGGTTATCAAATTGCTGCTGATCTCGTAGCTTTCTTGAATATCAAACACTGCTATTTCTTGTTCTCACTTTATGGACATTTTGTTTTCAATTCATCTAAATTATAGGTGACAAATATTTAAGGCTCATATCTAGTGCAATCGAAAAGGCTTTAAAGGTATCTGCGCCTCTGAAAGGTTATGTTTTGTTTTTAGCATTCATATGTTGTTTATTAGCACTGATTGATTATATATTAAATGGAGGTTGTATTCTGAAACCTTGTCAGCTTAAGGGAAGTGCTGGTAATAGAAGACAACATGTGCATGGTTGCAGTTTGGTACGAGCAAGGAAGTTTTACGGTTACCATCCCACGGAGGAGCTATTTGTAAAAATATACTTGTATCCTGATGGTTCTACTTTTGTTGAGATTGGTTTTATTTTCTCTATCGTGGAAGGACCTTGACATAGTAAAGATATTACCCGCACGAAGTTGCTCGCGTTGCTAAACTCCTTTTGGTATCCAAGAAAACTTGTGTTGTGACTCTTTGGGCTTTTAATTGTTTCATGAATATTATCATTTGATGTTTGCTTGCATAATTGTTGGAATATTGGTACATATAATACGCTGAATATGCACTACTGATTATTTGAATCATACTGAGTATGAAACCTCGTGTTCTGCTAATGTTGGTCTTAAACATCTTTCACCTGGATTATCTGACTGTTGCTGTTCACCAGTATGATTTAATTTTTAATGCTTTACTTGAGGTTGCTTACTTGTGCAATATTTATATTTGTCAACTGAAGTCTAAAATTACTTGTTTGCAGGATGGTGCAATATTGGATAAAAGTTTCCAGCCGTATGAATCACATATTCCTTTCCTGCTTCAGTTTATGGTTAGGAAAATTATTATCTCGATAGTTGACGTTGTCTATATAGGCAAGATAGAGTAGTAACTTATAGAGTTGGTGCTATCTTCTGTATACCATGAACTTGGGCAAAATAAGTAGATGATTCCGATGTTACTTTTGTAAATTTGTAGATCGACCACAACTTGTATGGAATGGGTCAGCTACACGTATCAAAGGTGAAGTTCCGCCATCCTTTACCTGATGGTTTCACCCCAAAAGGGGATCACTCTAATGACCAGAGTCAAAATGTTACAGAGAAGATAACCAGAGCTTCTGCTAACTTTCAGGTCCCTTTCCTAACCAATTTAGTTACTTGTATGCATACTGAGGGTTCTTATCATCTGCTATGCTTGTAATAATATTTATTATTATTATAATAATTTGGCTGTGGAAATTTCCATTAGGCAGACCCAACTAGTGATGCATTTCTGGGTTCTCCAATTTGGATATCTTCCACAATTCCCAGTGGGTGGATGTGGCCTTATCCTATGGAGCATTGTGGCTCGTTTGATAAAGGTCTTGACCTCATTAAGCGTCAAAGCATTTGTCAGCTTGAGGGAGATGCAATTGTGGATGGTACGCCTGTTTTCTTGATACTCGTGCAGTAGAAATCTTCACTTATCCGTTGTATATGAGATGAAGTTTACATGGTATTCTGTGAATTTAATGTGCAGAGATTTTGAATCAACAGCTGAAGCTATACTCATCTATGTCTCAGACTCGACCAGATGTGAAAATGGTTCAATCACTCATACCAATTTGGGAGGTATATTGCTGTAATCTAGTCTCTCTGATGTGTGGAGATTTGCTTTCTCTATTGTTTTATAAAAGAACTTTCCTGATATAGGAGGAGTATGAAAGAACAGGTTTGCATGAAGCGCCGATATCTCCTGATCCTAGCAAGCCGCTTCCTGAACACGTGCTGCAAACTTTTTTACACGGACACGAACTCGAGACTGCATTCTGGAATATGTGCAGGAAAACTGATAAGGCGTCATCCTATCAAAATACTCCATCAGCAGAGGCTGAAAATTTCATGCTCTCTGTCAGATCTTTAACTGATGTCGGCAACTTGGTTGACTCAGGAGAATCTTCGAAGTGTCCTGAAGAAGTTAATGAAAAATTTCCTGCAGATGCTGGAAGATCGCCATGCAAACAGGGTCAGGGTGAACATGAACTGGTACCAGGTGATGAGGGATTGCTAACATCTGAAATGCCTGAGACCTCAGATTCTAAGGTGACCTCTCATGGTTTTTGATGTTCTTACCCTCAAATAATTGTATCATAATTTGCTAGCTTTGATTATTTAAAACCAATCTCTATGTCTTAAGCGTGCCTAATATCATTTTCATTTCCAGATAACAGATACGGAAACCCTTGAAATTTTGCGGTGGCTTGCTTCGTCTCAAGCAGCAAATGACTTAGACACAGATGACGAATTTGTCCATGAGTTGGTTCTTAGTCCCTTTATCCCCAAAGATAAAATAGACAGAGTCTTAGAAAGCGCTAATTTGGATCATGAGAGCGAATCCCAGAAAGAATGTCAAGACATACTTGATTCAGTTGACCACATGGCTTATGATGAGGATTTCAAAGATCGAATGGTCGCATCTCCGGTTCGTAGCTCTCTATGCCAAACGTCGTCAGAAAATACCATTCCTCAAGTAGATGGTTCGCATGATGATAACCTAGTTGATCATGTTGGTAATACAAATGAAAAAAAGATAAGTAATGAATTGGAAGGACCTTCATACCAGGTACGCGAACAAAAAGGCGTGCACCTTGATAGTAAGATGAAAAAGACCAAAAGGTTATGGGGATCCTTACCTTTTTCCACCGAAGAAAAGTTAGACAATGATTTAGAGTGTTTTAACTCTGCTGATTCATGTGCTGACATGATACATCATACCTCTTCACATTCTTCATCTGAAAACAAAATTGACGAAATCTGTGAAGTATCCACAGCCAATAATAGTACACCCATTTCCAGTTTAAAAGAAGGAAAGCAGCTAACTGGAAGTTCCGTAAGGGATTTAATGAGGAAAAAGCGACGCACCGGAATTCATCCATGTGGGACTTCTGAAGCAAAGAAGAGTCTTTCATCTAAGGACCTTAAAGCGGAGGCATATCTCTGTCCAAAGCAGCTAGAATTTCATACGGTGCATGATGGAGAACCAGTTCCAACTCATGGACGGAGTTCATTTCCTTCAACATGCTCATCAGAGGTATTGTTCCGAGACTTGTGCAATTTTTAGTTGTAGTGATGTATTACTCAAGGAGTATGTGCCCACATTGCAGTGAATTGGGAATCTTTGGTTTTCAGGTGAGACCAAGTGATAAAGTGCATGTAGGAGCTTCTGCTGTAAGTGGAATTTTTAGGTTCTCAGACCTCTGTCATTTGCCTCATGATTCCAGCTCAAGATCTGTGGATGATTATAACCAGGGTGATTGCCCAACATTACAGCGGGTACCTGGAGTCAGATTTAACACTTGCAAAAATCCAATTACTGCAGTGGATGTGAATCCGGCGCAGGTTGACAATCATGTCAGTGTTGAACAGGAGAGACCTACCTGTTTGTTAATACATGATAGTTCGTTACACAAATCCGTTGAGAGTGAAGGAGGGCCTTCTGAAGGGATCTTAAGCAAGAAACCCTGTATGATAGATGAGATCAAAGGCTTATCTGACGACCTGTCATATCAAGGTTTGATATAAACAATTTACCTTTTACTACAGGTTCCATGCTTGATTTGTATGTGTCAGGTGGAAGTTTAGGTTTTCACGTTACTCTTGGTCTGTGCTAAAATTAATACCTTGCATATAGTCGATCTTTAACAAAAGACTGCTCATCTTCTATATAACAAGGGGACAGCAGGTTTTAGAATTTTCCATGTCTGACACGTATTGGAACTGGTCATGTAGGATATTGATGGTCGCACTGCAGTCTCCATTATCCTCTAATGTTTGTCAGTTTCCTTAAGAAAATTGAGGAAGATGAAACCAAACTCATTTAACTTTGTAGCCAACTCTTCCACCAAATTTGTCTAGTCAGATATACGTCTCCTCCTACCTAGAGTGTGGTTGCTTTTTCTTCTCCATGACCCATCTGTTTGGTTCTTAATCTTTGTCTAACATCCCATACCTGGGTGTGATGTTGAGGTCTCTATGTTGGATGCTGTCACTCATACCTGTGTTGTTGTTGCATAGTTTTTTTTTTTGCTTTCTTTCATCTTTTTCCTTTTTACAGCTGGGATTCTCCCCCTTTTTTTTTTAGGCTATTGCCAAGAGAAGAAAGAAGATCAGTGCAAGTCTGTTCTAAATTTTCGTAAAGAAACTGTTACTGGTGTTCCTACTCTTTACCAGAATGATGGTTCAGTCTTATACTTACTGACAACTGTATTTTCGCCACCTTCTGTGGATAGTGTTCAAAATTGGCTTTCGCATCCGCAACTGCAAAATTCTGCTGATGACAAACCAGGTATGAAGAATGCCTATCTATGAGCAGGTCATGTCAGTTAGAAGGTCACTCCTCTGATCTAAGTTTTTTCTCCCTCGGAATTTAGGTACCCCGGAGACGAATGTCCAATTATCACTGCCAGAATCATCTTCCAAACACAGTGATGGTCATGGATTTTCACAGGAGGAAAATGATACCCAGGAAAATGTGATAATGTTGCCCGAGTCCCCAAAACCCCATGAGTTACGTAGGATAAGCACACAAGGGTTTCCGGCTGGTGTTCGTCACGAGAAATCACGTGAACCAGAAATCGAGTTGTGTGCGGAACCATTTTTGGATCCATCGAGGAAAGAAACTGTTGTCTGTCATCCAAATAAAACATGTCTTGAACAGAGTAATTTAAAAGAAAAAGAGGACATCGAAACCTGGCAAGATGTCTCTCAGATTTCAGGTCCAGATAGAAGGTCGAAGCTTACTCCTCTCAGCCAAACTGGTTTTCGGGATCCTGCTAGTGTTGGCGCTGGCCAGCAGCTAACTTTGTTGAGCATAGAGGTATAATTTATTTTTTCATTTGCATTCTACCTTTTTAGTGCGTGCTTTTGTATAGCATCTAGAAACGTGTTTTTGGGGTGATGCGACCTCTATCCTTGAAAGTGAGGATGGCTACTAAGTTCTATTCAACGTTGTAAGTATTAAAAATGTTAAGTTACAGAGGAGCCTCCACTTTATGAAGGTTATGTTGTAGCAGATCATCCCTGAAAACTTTAGCTGCTGGCTGCTAGTATTACTTACTGGAGTATCATGTAGATTGACCATTTGCACAATATATTTTGTTTTGCAAAGTTCACTTGCTCCAAGTTTTCATGTACTTGATTTTGTTCTGGTTAACAGATTCACACTGAATCAAGAGGAGATCTTCGCCCGGATCCTCGGTTTGATGCCATCAATCTTATTTCTCTTGCGATTCAGGAGGATAATGATCATGTTCCTGAAGCTTTTGTGCTTTTGAGAACTAACATTGGAGAATCATGTAGGAGGTTAGTAATTTTACTCATAGATGTGCATTAAATTATTTTATCTCATCTTAGGTTTTTATAAATCTGAATGTTATTTGTATTCTTAATCTTTCATGGGTCTTTTGCTACTGTAGGAATCTTGATGGAATATCTGGCTGTAAGGTGGTAACTGTCTCTGAAGAGAAACTCTTGTTCCACCATTTTGTGAAAATAATTAGATTGTATGATCCAGATGTTTTGTTGGGTTGGGAAATTCAAGGTGGTTCAATTGGCTATTTAGCTGAAAGGGCTGCGCATTTTGGTTTAGGTCTATTGAGTAGCATATCTAGGATGCCTACTCCTAATAATAAAACTGCATCTGGAAATTCGGCTTCTCCTGCAAAAGAGATACCAGATAATTTGCTACCTGAAGCCCTGATGTCCGAGATGATTGTTCTCGAGGATGCAATAATTGGTGATGAATGGGGTCGCACTCATGGCAGTGGTGTGCATGTGGATGGAAGAGTTGTTCTAAATTTTTGGCGGCTGATGCGAGGAGATATCAAGCTTAATATGTATACCATTGAGGCTGTAGCTGAGGCAGTGTTGAGGCGCAAAATCCCGTCCATTCCTTTCAGAATATTGACACAGTGGTTTTCAAGTGGTCCTGGACGAGCGAGATTTCGTTGCATCGAGTATGTCTTAGGAAGGGCGAAGCTGAACCTTGAGATAATGAATAAGCATGATTTGGTAAGTCAACGTTTGGTCGCAAAATACATCTCAAAACCTGTTGACAATGACTTAACATACTGAAATATGAAACGATTAATGCTATAGTTGTCTTAGCTATATTAAATTACTTGTAGACTCCATGTGTTTAGATTTTGTACTTTTGCAGATAAATCGAACATCAGAGCTAGCTCGCGTTTTCGGCATTGACTTTTTCTCGGTTCTTTCTCGAGGTTCCCAGTATCGTGTTGAATCTATGCTTCTGCGATTAGCACATACACAGAACTACCTTGCCATCTCTCCGGGGAACCAACAGGTTTTCTGCCTTCTCATCATAAGTCTGTTTTTTGTATTATGTGCGTTTTATTTCAGGGTGAACTCAGGTTCAGTGATGCCAAATCTACTCCATTTTCTTCTTCTACTGGGCATATTCCAAGACACTTCACTTTACAAAGCACATATTGAAAACTATTGACGAAAGCTTTTACACTAACAGTGTATAAATTGCCAATATTTCTTAAATTTGGATCCAATGTGCAATGTGTTTTTGAGGTGAAGTACCTAATGTCGTAAATGTTATTTGGGATTGGCTGATCAAGTCGAATTTTTACTAGGTAGCTTCCCAACCTGCAATGGAGTGTCTACCTCTTGTAATGGAACCTGAATCTGGTTTTTATGCGGATCCAGTTGTTGTTTTGGATTTTCAATCTCTTTATCCATCTATGATAATCGCATATAACCTCTGCTTCTCGACATGCCTTGGTAAAGTCATTCCTTCCAAAGAAAATACACTTGGTGTCAGCAAGTATGTGCCAGATCCCCAACTCTTGGCAAATTTGAAGGATCAAATAATGCTCACTCCTAATGGTGTCATGTATGTAACTTCAAAGGTATGTTTTCACACATGATTCTTCTTGGTCGCCTCTCCAACAATTTAGTGGCCAGTGTAGTCTTGGTGGTATTATGGGTTACACTTCATCCGACTTATTCATGGTATGAGCAACATTTGTTTGTTCATTACAGATCCGAAAAGGTGTGCTACCCCGTCTGTTGGAGGAAATTTTATCAACTAGAATCATGGTGAAGCAGGCAATGAAGAAATTGACACCTTCACAACAAGTTCTGTCTAGGGTGGGTAGTACTTACTGACCTTGATTTTTCTTCTTCAAGTTTGCCACTATTGATGTCATTTCATCCACTTTGGACCATGGTCGAGCAATATGTGCCAATCAATGCAGCAGGTTTCACCGAGGCTCTCCACAAGTCTTAGCCGCTCTTGATTCTAATTGTTGGCATGAATATTAAGTTATAAGCTGATGGAGTGTTATTTTCCATCTTTTCCGGACAGATATTTAATGCAAGACAGCTTGCTCTGAAGCTTATTGCCAACGTAACTTATGGTTATACGGCTGCTGGCTTTAGTGGCCGCATGCCTTGTGCTGAGCTTGCTGATAGTATTGTGCAATGCGGTCGTAGAACTCTGGAGACAGCCATTTCTTTTGTAAATGCACATGAAGAATGGAAAGGCCGAGTAATATACGGTGATACTGACAGGTATTGGAACACCTGATAGGAATTTATGTACTTGTGTGAAATTTCTAGACTACTTGGAGGTAGTAAACAATCTGTAGTGCTTTTTTTTGTGGCACATTCAACTACGTAAATCCTTAGCTTTCAGGATCTTATTGGTGGTTCCTAAGCGTTAACAAAATCCAAAATAAGATAGGTTGTTTTTATGGTCTATCATCTGCCGATATTCTGTCACTTTTATCTCGTACTTTACACTGTATGCTGTGTAATTCCTTGACATAACAATATCCATTTTCTGGCAGCATGTTTGTTCTCCTTAAAGGACGATCAGCAAAGGAAGCTCTCTTAATTGGACAAGAAATTGCATCTGTTATTACGTCAATGAATCCATATCCTGTCGCATTGAAAATGGAGAAGGTTTATCACCCCTGTTTTCTCCTTACAAAGAAACGGTATGTTGGGTACAGCTATGAGAGCCCAGCCCAAACTGAACCTTCTTTCGACGCTAAAGGTATTGAGACTGTGCGGAGAGATGGTTGTGGAGTAGTATCAAAGACATTGGAACAATCACTAAGACTTTATTTTGAACAACAGGACATATTTAAGGTAATAGCTAATTTTTATGTTACTTCAGCACTTGTGCTTATGATGTGTGATCTCCTCCACCAGTAACACAGCAACAGCAACAGCTTTCCTGCAGTATTTCAATTATGATTTATGAGATCTGTTAGCTAATTTAGATGTTTCTTCTTTCTTTCTTTGGTGTTGATACCCCTCAGGTTAAAGTATATTTACAGCGTCAATGGACACGTATTCTGAGTGGTAGGATTTCTCTTCAAGATTTTGTGTTTGCAAAGGAGGTTCGCTTGGGTACATACAGTGCTAGGGCCTCTTCCCTTCCTCCAGCTGCAATTGTTGCCATGAAAGCAATGAGAGCTGATCCTAGAGCAGAACCGCGATATGCTGAACGGATACCTTATGTTGTAATCCATGGGGAGCCGGGAGCACGTCTTGTTGATATGGTTGTAGATCCGTTGGATCTCTTGCAGATTGATTCTCCTTTCAGATTAAACGATCTTTATTACATCACCAAACAAATAATTCCTGCTCTACAGCGGGTTTTTGGACTTGTGGGTGGAGACTTGCACCAGTGGTTTTTGGAGATGCCCCGTCCAGTTAGGCCGACAACTAGTAAACGCCAGAACCATGCGCCAAATGGACAAAGAAACAGAATAGATTACTATTATCTCTCCAAGCATTGTATCCTTTGTGGAGATTTAGTTCAAGCATCAACTCGTTTGTGTGAAAAGTGCTCTAGAAAAGGACCAGCTGTGGCCACTGCTGTGATAGGCAGAACCTCGAAGCTAGAGAGGGATATTCAACACCTTGCTGCAGTAAGTTAATTCTTTATTTCTTGTACATGATGCTAGAAATTACGGTCATAGTAATGCTTTTTAAGAGATGTTTACATGGGACTGAAAGTCGGGATTGCTGGGTACTTGGACGGAAGTGATCTCCCTGTCTGATATACTCAGGCCTAGCCTAAACCTACCCTCTGATAGAAAGTCTCAACTCTTATCCCAAGCATGCTACATTGGCTTGATAGATCATGGCCATAATAGGATTTCTATGTTAGCTCTTAAATGGCTAGACGTCTCCAGGATTTCTAATGTTAGCGCTAGTGTTGTCAAACCCGAAAGTGTACCTGCTGTCGGTTGCAGTTCTCCTCGTCTTATAACTTTCAGATGTGTACGGGTGTTGTCCAACAGATATGTGGCCATTGTGGAGGCGGAGACTGGATCGTAGAAAGTGGAGTGAAGTGTACATCGCTTGCATGCTCAGTATTCTACGAGAGACGTAAAGTCCAGAAAGAACTTAATGCTGTTTCTACTGTTGCAACTGAGGTTGGTTTCTACCCTAGTTGCATGGTAGAGTGGTTTTGACCTAAGTCAGTCTCCTAGAGATGGTAAATAACTCAGTTATTCAGCTTGTTGTCGATAATTTTTTTTTTTTCTTTTTCGGTTCATCTCATGTATAGTAATGTACTATATCCTGTATATTTTGGCTTTATCATAAACCTTCATTCTTACAAATGTATGTAAAGTTTTATGAGTGTAGCTAAATTGACATGGATGTATAAAATGGTCATAGATATCTTCTTCTGTCTCTAATGTCTCCCTTGCAATATGAATCTGCCTCATAGGAGGAGATAAAAAAAAGTCGGGGTGTTTATTGCTGAGTGTAAATCTCTAGTCCTATGATCTTTGATCTGAACACATGTTTGGTACAATTTTTAAAAACAGTTTCCTGTTTTTTTTAAATAGAGAAAACATAAAACGGGAGAAAAGTCATTTGGTAGGGCATTTTCAGAAAACGCTTTTTGTTTTCTATTTTTAAAAATAAAAAAATGAAAACCAAATTTTCTTTTTTTTTTTTTTTTTTTCTCGTTTTTCTTTTTTTCCTTCCTCTTTTTTTCTAAAACAAAAACGGGAGAGATTTGGGGAAATGGCTGCAAGTGAGTCATGAAAACCCTTTTCGTGTTTTACTTTCTCTTCCTCTTCTTTTCTAACAAAGTAAGAGATCTTTACATTTGATCTGATTTAATCCATCTTCTTTGGTTTTCAAAAACAGTTTTTATCCTACCAAACAATTTTTAGAAAATCAAAACAAAGAAAAAAAGATATGTTTTTAGAAAACTATTTTTGATTTGAAAACTGTTTTTAAAAATTGTACCAAACAAGCCTAATTTTTTTTAAGAGTGTGGTTGTTTAAAAGTTAAAAACAGTTTTCAAATCATGATTTGAAAACTGTTTTTAAAAATTGTACCAAACAGGCCTAAATTTTTTTAAGAAAAAAACAGTAGAAAATGGCTGAAAACACATTTGCTAGAGAACTGTTCTTAAAATTTGTTTTCTAAAACAAAAAAAAAAATTACACTCAAAAAGGAAAACGGAATAAAATCGTTTTTCACTGTTTTTTTCCCACTCTTTACTACAGCACGCAAGCTTCCTCTCTTTTCCCGTCAATTCTTCTCTCTCTAACTAACCTACCGTTGCTACTCTCACCGTAATTATATGACTTTTATTATTTGTGGATCGGTAATGCATCATCTAACTTCGATTCATAAGTGATCACATTGCGGCTCAATCTAATCAAAATATTATTATATTATTGGTTAACGATTGTTACATGAAATTAGTTGGAAGCCTAATAAACTAAGCTCCAACGACATACTATTAACCATTATGTGTTGTAAGTATACGGTAAATGTGTTCGATAGAATGCCACAACGAATACCTTGATTCTTTAGGTAATTAATGTAGGTATGAAATTCGGGACTTGACGAAAATGATCTTTTTTTTTTTCCCTTTGATCGATAATTTTTTTTGGTGTTGATGAGTTTCGAATTCAGGTCATCACTGGTATGGTATCATCACCCAGTAATTTTACCACTGTACTACATTGACATCAGCAAAGAATCTTTTTGAAACTAGAACTTACAGTGCATATACATGCTATTCTACCATTACGTATATGCACTAACACGATTGTTATATACATTACCTTGGTTGCAACTTAGAATTGATCTTCGAAAATATGTTTCCAAAGTTTCATAACGAATATCCTTTTTAGTCTAAAAGAAAATGAAAACAAGAAAAGGATATGTTTTAAAAACAATTACAAATGAATTTTCATAACATTTTTCAAAACCACTACCAACCAGGCCCTTACTGTATCAACCATATTAATTATAATTGTTTTGCGCAATGAGGCTGATGTAGGATCATGGGAACATTTTCAGGTATCAAGGTCTCAAAAAAGAATGCCGCTTAGAATTTAACCAAAATTCAACTCCAATGCTAGGATCAAGATATTTTAGAATGATGACATGGATAAGTATGGGTGAAAGAGAAAGTCTAGGTTAGGTAATTTTCCACCATGACCTTAGGTATAAGTCCACATCATCATATTTGCCTCTCTATATTTGATTATTTTTTTTGATAATTAAATTTATAATAAAGGCTAGCGGGAGGTGGTAGACTTATTGGGCGTTACTCTAGGCAGAGATATCCCCCATTGATTGCCCGTAACAGTTTATCAAGAACTCAAACATACATATAGAATAAAAAATGGAAATAAAATACATATAAAACGCAGTAGTAAAACCATATCCCTAGACGAAGAGATATGTATAGTGTTAAACACGTATGTTGCCACATTAACACCTTGACAAAGGAAAAGGAGTAAAGCGCAATAAGCCTGATAACCCGAAACTGAAAGTTGTTAAAATTGTACAAGAAGAAGGGAAATTAAAAAGTCTAGTCCACTATCAGCTGGGAAGGAGCAAACAAAAATCAGCTAGGGAGGAACAAACTATCAAGTATTAGCTACTCAAACGAAACATAATCGAAACTGAAAAGATGCAAAATAAGGATTTAAAAGCAGTTAAACTGACACTCCAAAGCTCAAAAAAACTGTAAGAGTGCTGAAAGATACTAACCTAAGGTTTTAAATCTGAGTTAAAGTATACAATAATATGCAAATTGAACAAACACAAATTTATTGGTTTTACCTATTTCCCACCCTTATTTTCTCTAATTCCATCCCATCTACACAATTTAGGAACAAGATAAATAGAAATCACTAAGATCTTTTCGTTTCAGACTTTGTAATTATATAAAATATATATATATATAAACTTTTTTTTTATTTAGTTCGATCGTTCTTGTGAGATGGTACTAATCTAGGCTTATCTTTGATAAAAGTGTAAGTGTTCTGGACCCGTGAGGCTTGCTAGACTTGTCTACTGCAAACAGATTTCCAAAGCTTGATTGAAACATATAGAAAGGAAATCAGTAATATTGTTTGTTAAAGGAAGATAGGTACGAAAAGTCTTCATTGGGGATGAATCAACAATTAGGTGTAAAGGACGTCAGCTAAGAGAATCAAGTATGTAGAACCACGTTGGTTTCAGAGACGTACAGGAGCACGGAAGATGGACTGCTTGGAGGGTTAATTCGGTCTCAACTAAAGTCTAATCCAAATCTGATAGTAAGCTAATGTATGTAGTGGTTTAATACAATATGATATTCAACACTTGACGAGGTCCCGGGGTTTTTTCGCTGGTGCAGTTTTCCTGTTAAAAAAATTCCGGTGTCTTAATTGTGTTGTTTCATTTTCCGCATTAATTTTTTTTTCATTATAATAAAAATATCACAAGTAGTACATAAGCAATCTTGATAGTCTAAGTCCTTAGTGACAAGACTTGTTCTTGTTGAATTCAAATCTTGAAAGATATATTACAAGTCTTGTGCTTGTTAGAATTCGTATCTTGTAAAGTTCGGGTACATACTAGATTGATCTTGGATATTGATTTTTGAGATCGTCCAAGAACTCTTTTACACAATCAGGTACGCAGACAAAAGATAAAGATAGAAACTCTACATACTATGTTGATCTTGGATATTGATTTTTGAGATCTTCCAAGATCTCTTCTACATAATCAGGTACACAAGCATTTGGTCTATACATATTGATTGTGGAAGAGAAAGAGAGGAACAACCTTATACAAAGGTCCTACTGTTGACCTATTTTTGGTTGTATTAGGTTTTGTTCATATAGGTTGCCGAACGTACAAGTTGGTATTCTACTTGGTGCCTTCTCCTTTTCAGTTAGTTATAGGGTATAGGGGAAGGATAGACACGAAAATTCATCCAATAAAGGAGATTGAACAACTTTAAGGGGAAATTTTGGATTTAACTCCACAACTGGTGCAAAACCAAAAATCTATAATACTGGAAGCTTTAGCTAGAAGGGTAAGGACTATTCTAAGACCTCCAAGGTTCCTGGCAATAAATTGGAACTATCAGGTATAAGAGAAACTACAAAAATAATTGGAAAGACTATATTGTGACTAAAGGAATTGTATAGAGGAAAGAAGTGCGGAGGTGTTATTCCTCCAATAGTGGAGACGCTAGTTGTGATAATAACCCCAAGAGGTCAGTAGAGGATATAAATGAAATTTTGACGTGCTGGGATTTAAAGATCAACTCTCATAGAACATCCAAAACAAGATTTACCATATGTTGTGTATGGAGTGAGCACTAGAGGTGGCACATGAGGGGAAGCCTCGATCATAGGTGGATAAGTTCCCTATTGTGGGTTTTCTACCGTCTAATAAGAATTTTAGTATAAATATTATAATTTGGAATAATACTGATATAGATATTTAATCCACAAGGGACTTTAAATGGTTTGTGTATGCGATGGTCACTGCTAAGTGTGAAGTTCATTGGTTATTTTTCACAGTTCATGCTAGCCAAAATAGAAACCTAAGAAAAAGATTATGGTATGAGGTGAAAGTTGTTGCTGATATTCAGAACTCTCATTATGATGTGACGGGGGACTTCAGTTCTCTTTTATATGTTCATGAGAGAAAGGTGGAAAGCGACTCATAAGTAATCAATTGGAAGAGGTGAGACATTTGGTGAGCAATTGTTTTATTATATATGGTGGTACAAATTGGCCCGTCTACATTTGGAATAATCTCAGAAGTGGTGCTTCTAATACAAAAGATAGCTTAGATAGTGTTGATGAATGAATTATGGAGGGGTTACTTTAAAATGCTCAGGTTTTTCATCTCCCCTATTTTAATTCTGATCAGAGCCATATTAGTATATACTAATCATGTTAGGAAGTTTATCAGAAGACTTTTTCGTTGTGAGAACGGACAAAGGATTGTCGATTTAAAAATGTGGTTGAAACTAGTTGGAATAACCCAATTTTTGGTAATGCTTCCAATAAAAGTTTGTGTTTAAAATTAGAAATGTTCAGCTTACAATGCGACGGATGACTAAAGGAAACTTGAATACTAACTTTTTTCATTTAACAACTCTTATTAGGAGAAACAAAAACACAACTCTATGGTTAAAGAATGAGCATGGAGAGTGGCTAACTAATGTAAACGATATTCAAAATTGTATTATGAGACAATTTATTATTATTATTATGAAATATCACCACTCATGGATTGTATTAAAAAAAGCAAAGAGTATCTACAACGGAATGACTGGGAGTCTAGCAACAAGCTGAGCACTCAACACCTTTTTGAATAATAATATCAAGCCCATGAAATAAAGAACCTCCTACTTTGTTGTTGACATCATGAGAGGCTAGAAAATTCCTTAATATTTTCAGAAAAACAATGATATCCTCACCAAGTTCACCTAGGGTTGAGAAAACAAGAACGCCAAAACCATGCTCATGCGTCGTGCATTTGTCCAAATACTTGTTGCGTTTATGCGTAATAGCGACTGAAAGCCCAATGCGACCTCTTTCCTTGCCGCGACTCCTGCCTTGTAGCACGTATCTTCTAGTACATCCCTAACTAAGTCAACTTAAATTTGAGACCCACGTCACTTGCACAATGGAGGGCGTGATCGCCATACACATCCATATCTCTACCATAGCAGGAACATATGCTATCTGCGACAAAAACGGGAATGCCTAGACGATACTGTAGAACGGACCTGAACTGGCAAGGTCTAACACTCTAGTTTAGCCCAGCAATAGGTATTGCTTTGAGATAATGTTGTGCATGGACTACCTTGTTACACTTCCATAAGAAAGAGTCTCATGCAGACATAGAAAAGTTAGTGTGTAAGCTTCTCTTCACAACATTAAAATATAGCACTGCTAATGGTTGCATTGGATGGGGGCAGTGTCATTGACTCTGAAGGTGGAAGGAGATATACCACAAACTTGCTGAAATTTTTCGAGGGACTGTTGAAAAGTGAAGCTAGGCTCTGAGCATCAAGGGATGGCAGAATAATACCTTGTAAACACCGTGTCTGAATGTAAGAATCAAGGTAATAGTAATGAGTTGTATCATCCATTGTGTAGACCCCTATACGCTATCTTTAAGAGGCAATGTAGTGATACGATGCTGTAAATGCCCATAGCCTGCAGGCAGTACAAGAGGATTGGTGGTACGATTTTTTATTATTTTTTTTAATTATTTTATACAAATTATATTTATAAGAGAGAAATATTTACACGGGAATGGTTGGTAATCGGGCAACAATTTTTGCACCGACACCTTTCTGGATAGCCAAGCCTACCCTATGAAAAAGTAAACTTCCTACTTTGTTATTTGTATTATTATTATTATTATTATTATTATTATTGGATAACGAATATTACAAGAAACTAGTTGGAAGCCTAACAAGCTAAGCTCCAACAACGTACTACTACATTAGTTGAACATGTTTCCGTGCTAGCCTACCAGCGAGCCTCATGAGTAAACCAACTAAGGGAGCCGGGGGGTTGATTATGTCGCAAAGGGGGCAAGCTAACTCTACCTTCCATGTAAAATATTAGTTGAACAGGTGTTGATGGTGGTTTTTAACTTAAGGTAAAATCGTAAAACCCTAGTCAGACAGTGACGTCACAGAACTTGAGTAATAATGTCCAAACAAAGCACAACCCTTTAATTTGTCTGCGAGATAATTACCAGGGTACCTTTTTTTTAATGTTAATTAGGGTTTCGACAAGCCAAAACCCTAATTCTCACACCGCACGTGCCAATGGCTCATCATACCAGCCACATCCTACCGCGCCAAGGCATGCCAACCATGCTAACCGCACCCTTGTGCCAATGGCAAACCATGCCAGCCACACCCACCGCTTCAAGGCATGCCAACCATGCTAGCCGCACCCTTGTGCCAATGGCAAACCATGCCAGCCATACCCATCGCGCCAAGGCATGCCAACCATGCTAACCGCACCCTTGTGCCAATGGAAAACCATGCCAGCCACACCCACCATGCCAAGGCATGCCAACCATGCTAACCACACCCTTGTGCCAATGGCAAACCATGCCAGCCACACTCACCGCGCCAAGGCATGCCAACCATGCTAACCGCACCCTTGTGCCAATGGCAAACCATGCCAGCCATACCCACCGCGCCAAGGAATGCCAAACATGCTAGCCGCACCCTTGTGCCAATGACAAACCATGCCAGCCACACCCACCGCGCCAAGGCATGCCAACCATGCTAGCCGCACCTACCAAACCCTTGGCCCCACATGCCAAGCCGCACCTTGCCTTGGCCCTAGCCATGCAAGCCGCGCCATACGCCAACGGCATGCCAAATCCTTGACCCCACCATGCCAAGCCAAACCGCACCTTGCCTTGCCTTGGCCCTAGCCATGCTAGCCGCACCTACCAAACCCTTGGCCCCACATGCCAAGCCGCACATTGCCTTGGCCCTAGCCATGCTAGCCGCTCCATGTGCCAACGGCATGCCAAACCTTTGGCCCCACCATGCCAAGCCAAACCGCACCTTGCCTTGGCCCTAGCCATGCTAGCCGCGCCATTTTCCAACGTCATGCCAAACCCTTGGCCCCACCATGCCAAGCCAAACCGCACCTTGCCTTGGCCCTAGCCATGCTAGCCGCGCCATTTTCCAACGTCATGCCAAACCCTTGGCCCCACCATGCCAAGCCAAACCGCACCTTGCCTTGGCCCTAGCCATGCTAGCCGCGCCATGTGCCAACGACATGCCAAACCCTTGGCCCCACCATGCCAAGCCAAACCGCACCTTACCTTGGCCCTAGCCATGCTAGCCGCACCTACCAAACCCTTGGCCCCACATGCCAAGCCAAACCGCACCTTGCCTTGGCCCTAACCATGCTAACCGCGCCATGTGCCAATGGCATGCCCAACCCTTGGCCCCACCATGCCAAGCCAAACCGCACCTTGCCTTGGCCCTAGCCATGCTAGCCGCACCATGTGCCAACGTCATTCTAACTCCTGGGCCCCACCATGCCAAACACACCTAGCCACGCCACCATGCTAGCCTTCCCTACGCGGCTACCAAAACGATTGCGTGCGACAATCAACGGCCCCCCTTCAATCCTAAGAGCAAATCCTAGCCATCCAAGGTTACCAGACAACGCATGGTAACCTTTGGCCCGAAAACCTAAGTTTGGCCACGCCATGCCAACGGCATGCCAACCTAGCCGCGCCACCATGCTGGAATTCCCTACACGGCTACCAAAACGAAGGCGTGCGACAATCAACGGTCGCCCTTCAATCCCAGGAGCAAATACTAGCCATCCAAGGTTACCAGACAACGCATGGTAACCTTTGGCCCGAAAACCTAAGTTTGGCCACGCCAAACCATGCCATGCCAATGGCATGCCAACCTAGCCGCGCCACCATGCTGGCCTTCCCTACACGGCTACCAAAACGAAGGCGTGCGACAATCAACGGTCGCCCTTCAATCCCAGGAGAAAATCGTAGCCGTCCAAGGCTACCAGACAACACATGGTAACCTTTGACCCAAAACCCTAGTTTGGCCACGCCAAACCGCGCCAAGGCACGCCATGCCAACGGCATGCCAACCTTGCCGCGCCACATGCTGGCCTTCCATATACGACCACCAAAACGAATGCGTGCAACGATCAACGACTACCTCTCGTTTTAAGATGCAAAATCTCGACCGTCGGAGGTCACCAAGCTAGCAAGTCTCCCAGGCATGACCTGCCAGGCAACAACAATATGCTACATGTTTTTCACAAAAACATTCGAGACATCAACACATATCACAAACTGGAGGATCCTCTTTGGGTATTGGTTTGGCGGTTTACAACGTGCGGCGTACACTACGCCCGTCATAAGGATGAGGCGGTTAGTAAATACAAGGAGTTAATGGTGAAACGTTCTTTTTATGGAACATCAATTCCATGCGTTAACGGTTTTATGGAACATCAATTCCATGCGTTAACAGTTTTATGGAACATCAATTCCATGCGTTAACGTTACCACCTCCTCCCATTTACTCACCCATTTTTCCATTCCTTAATGAGGCCAGAGTACGTTTCACTTCGACTTGTATAAATAGGTCTTACCTATTTCCATTTAACAACAAGTTCATGGGGGAATATACAACATTCAGGAAATACTTGCTAGCTTACCATTTGTTAGCCTTCCCACTTTTCTGATACAAGTCACGGTAACACAACTACTCTTCCAGAATCAACTATTCTGGTCTCATCACTTTCCTTGCTTCCCTTCCCAAAACCAACCCATTCTCCTTCACTTTGTGACCGAAACAAGTCTGGAACGACCATTTCTTGGTTTAGGCCGGACTTGTGCATGCAGATTGATCTCTCGAATCTAAAGTACTCCTTTTTGCAGTACATTGTTTAGGGTTTAAATTTGTTCCTCACTCGCACACCCGAAATAACCAAAATTAGCGAAACTATTTTCACCCTCAAACAATTGGCGACCACAGTGGGAGATTGATCTTTCGATTCAATATAAATCTTCGACCCGGACATCAAGATGGTAGAAGCGGGCGATCCGCTCAAGGATCGGCGACTCGGCTACTGGACGGCTCGGTTATCAGTCATGACACGACAAGGGATGACTGGGGACTTCCCAGAAAATTGAAGCAAATGAATCCGCCTGAGAATCAGCAAGGCAACTCAGTAACGACTGGGGACTTTCTACAATCACGACGGTGCTTCCCATAAAACTCGAGATTACACTCGGAAGGTCCCCTTTTCATCAGGAGACCTGATAAACCAAGTAAGTCTTACCTAGACAAGATACGTGGTTTGCTATTTCAAGTTTCCATGAGAATGAAAAAACCGATAGTCATGTTATGTTTCATCCCATGTCATCTACCAACGCACGGTTCCATGGTTTCCCTGGGATGCTTGCAACACTTTCAATCATAACCAAGACAACATTCATTCCTAAAAAATTCATTCCTAAAGAATTCATTCCAAAATAATAATCCAAAACCATCAAGGTAACATTTATATGTCAACCCGAAAAATCCAGAAAATCAAAACCATAAACCAGGCGCTTCCATTTGCCTTTCAAAAAAAAAATAAAAAAATAAAATAAAATAAAGAAGTTCAGAAGATAGAAATGTATTCAAGGAAAGTTTTCCAACAACGGCTTTCTCCTCTTAGCAAAGGCCTCCCTCGTGCTCTGGAGAGCCACCCTTTTCAACTTCAGCTGCCTGCACAATATTTTGAATTCCGCTTCCTGCTTCTTCACCATGTCTGCGGAAGGACCTTCGACTGTTTGGGCCAGCAACTTTTCAACCTCGGAGAAACCGTCGACGAACCAAGGAGCATTGAACTCGAACTTTATGCACATGTCACGGTAGAACCTCCAGCTCGAGATTACGTCATCAGAAACCGTATGACCAGTCACGTTGCACATGTCGTCAATCGAAGTCAAGGCTTCCTCCACACGCTTGACCAGCGCGTATCGGCTAGTAATTTTCTTGGTCGTGGCAATATGACCGTAGCTTTCCCATATCTTGGTATATAACGCCTCATGTTTAGCTGGCACGCTAAATCCCTCAATCAACACGTGATACGGATAAGGAACCAGGTATGGAGGAACAAAGGTGGCGCCTGCGACTGTATCAGTAACTGGCGAAGGATTCCTAACAACAATTGCGCCAACATTCACGTGAGCAATCTCGATGATGTCTGAGTCACAACAACGCTTCCATCTTGATCGGCCTCTGTTTCAAAGCCACCAGGCTTGGCTGACATGGCTGGAGACAAAGCCGTGTCTTCACCAGTCTCCATCTCAAGTTCGTCTTCAGAACCGTCTTCGCTCTGTGATATCATGGCTTAGACACTCTTTTAATAAAATTAAAAAAAAAAAAAAAAAAAAGAGGAAAAGGAAGGAAGAAGAAGAGCATGGAGAAGACTCACTGATTCGCTTTCAGACCGACTAGAGGAAGATTTAGCACTGCTATCGGAAGAACTACTCTCGCCATCTCTGGACTCTGAGCTTTCATCCTTCTCGGATTCCCCTTCTCCATGGGTAGGCTCAGCATCGCTGCCTTCCGTCTCAAGAGGTGCAGTTTTCTAACTACGTGCAAGTTTAGTGAAGGCGTTCACGCTGCTAAGACCCTAGGCAAGGCACAAGAACAGACACTCAGAAATGAGATAAAGATATACGCAATCCAACTGAATCAGGAAGAAAATTGTACGTACTCGCATATTGGAAGAGCTAAAAGTCGGGAGAGCCATCGGATCCGACTGAAAACCACCAAAGACGGATTTTAGATCTTCGCTCCTTCACTTGGGGACTATCTGCATTCGGACTAACGGATTTTCGCTTGAGATCCTCGGAATGGATGTTCCGCTAAAATCGCAGGAGAAGGCTTACCGCGACGATTTTCTACCACGTCATTCACGAATCCATGGATAGCAAGAAACTCATCCTGCCAAAATATGTTATATTTGGAGGTTGTTGATGGATTTCGTTCAGGGAGACTTTGACCCGACGCAAGAGCACTAGCATCGAGAACAGTGGATAATGGGATTTCTGGAACAACCGGCTGACGAACGAGTGAGACCCCTTGGTCAAAACCCATATGCCGAGCCGCCCTATCAAAGTTGTAAGAGATCGCTTTGTAAGATCCTCGAAAGAAAGACAGTACATGACCGGGCGTGCAGCTTCGCATGAACACCATCTCTCCAACACTCAGATCCTCTTTATCATAAGACAAAGACATGTTCGGAACATGAGCAAAGGTACTGATCTGAGTTATAGACACATGCACCGGAGCCCATGGACGAAAATTAACCGTGTACGAGTTGTCAAGAAATCCAACCAGGTTCGAGCCAATCTTTGGACGCCTATTCGACCAGCGGAATATCCTGGAGCCACCCCAAGACTCGGGAAGTACAACCAACGGTTTTGGGGCGTACTTCTCGAAGTGCTCCCACAGCCACGCCTGAAGAAAGGCAGCATGAATATACGAATCCAGTTTCATATAGCCGTTTGAAGCACACATATCCGAGACCAGCTGATCTAAGTGTGCGTACAGAGAACCAAGAAACAAACCGCCAATAGGGAGAACGACGCCTTTCCAGTTTTATAGCAAACTTGATAAGTTCCTGCCTTATCTCCTTCTTACCGGAGCCGTCATCAAAAATATCTCTGGATAACCAAAGAGCCAAAAACGCCGCGGCATAAAGCGTACTATTCTTCTGATTCGACTCCAACTCATCAGGAAACCACTGAGACACCCACCAGTCATAAAAGCACTTCGTATCGTTTCCTTTCTGAACGAATCCTTTTGATTTCGCAACCATGGTGGCATGTATTTCTTCTTCAACCACAGACAACCTAACATCAAGGTTTCCAATTACGGGAAGTTTCAGTTTCACCCCACCTGCATATATCCGTATGAGTGTTCGGACACCATCTGGTAATAAAAGTAACCAGGCCTGGAATATCTTTCCTAATTTGAAGAACTGCGGAAGCCGCGACATCATCAATAATCTGTGCCTTGGTCAAGCTGGCCTTTACACATTCTTGGCTTAACATGAACCGCATCCATTTCTCAAAGGGACGCAAAGGGCTTACACTGGTCTTAAAGTCAATGGGAGAAGCATGGTACTCTTTTCTCTGAATACAAAACCTTATTACACTACCAGGACGAACCGACCGGGCCTCTCCTTCACTTTCCGAACCAGTCAGGAGGATCGACACATACTTGGGATGATTTTTTCTAATTGTAGCGGATGTTGTGAAGAACTCATCATCTATGCTTGGCTTGGAATTACCCACATCCTTCAGTACGACAGAAATTGTTGACATCCTAATGAAAATTCTCTTACGCTGTTTTCACCGCAGAGATAACTACAATGGAACAATACAAGCAGAGATTATTACATAAAGCACATGGAAATATTTTATCAGACATAAGAGAGCCATCCTGGACGCAAACCAATTGGTTTCAAAGTTATTTTGTGCATATGCGAAGAAATGGGACTGACAGACTCTGCATCACCACTTCATGCAGCCGGAAACTCGCGCCCAGCCGAATAGGCGCGCCCTCAAAGGAAATCATACACACGGCCACACCAGAAAGAGGAGGAAACCCTAAAATATAGTTCTTTCATGGGAAGGGAATGATAATCCTCGTGCACATCTACTTCGCACAATAATCGAGGCGGCCAACATCACTACAGCATTCGCGCCTAGATTTTATTACAAGTTCAAGCAAAGCATACCTACAGCTAGTGTTCACGCTAATAATATTTCTACAAGCTCATGAAAAAGTACGCCTACAACTAGGGTTTACACCAACACAAAAAAAAGAAGAAGGAGAAAGCAAGTTAAAGAAGAAGTATTGGAAGGCATACCTGGGATTCTCCTGTCCGCCTTGCTTTACTACTACCACACGGCTGGGATAAATAAGTAGGCGTGAAACAAAAGGAGAAGTCGGCCCTCCTTTTATATGCGTGGTGCATGGGAGTTTGAACAAGGAAAGGATTTCCTATTTGAGCCAAGTAAGGAAAAGAGGAAACCGGTCCCGCAAAGACCCGTTACCACGCCAAAAACGTCCACGCCATGCCTTGGCCCTCACACGCCAAGCCATCTATCATGCTTGCCTTCCCAAGACCGCGCCACCCCTTAGCCCCACGTGCCGAGTCGTCCGATATGCTTTGCCTCTCCAAACCGTTCGCATGCGCTTTGCCTCTCCAAGCTGTCCGCGCCGTGACTTGCCAGTACCAACAAATTCGCCAAGTCAGCGTCATAATGCTTCCTAACCCAGTCAAGGTGATGTACGGCCAGACCAAACTAGCAATTTCCGTCTCACCACTCCACGGTCCTCGCATCCCCAAAGACAATTTATGCAGGGCTGCCAATACGGAAAGCAAAAACTCTCTTCACCTCTCGAAAAGGTTAGTCGGACTCTTCTGACCATCTTGCATGTCCTACGTTTCGATTCTGCCCTCGTCTGTCACCATCATATGCTTACCTCGTAACAAGGCACCTGTTCCGAGCTAAGCAGGGGACTTAATATTGATGGTGGTTTTTAACTTAGGGGTAAAATCGTAAAACCCTAGTCAGACAGTGACGTCACAGAACTTGAGTAATAATATCCAAACCAAGCACATTTATTGAACCCTTTAATTTGTCTGCGAGATAATTACCAGGGTACCGTTTTTTTAATGCTAATTAGGGTTTCGACAAGCCAAAACCCTAATTCTCACACTGCACGTGCCAATATCTCATCATGCCAGCCACATCCTACCGCGCCAAGGCATGCCAACCATGCTAACCGCACCCTTGTGCCAATGGAAAACCATGCTAGCCACACCCACAACGCCAAGGAATGCCAACCAGTGCCAATGCAAATCATGCCAGCCACACCCACCGCGCCAAGGCATTCCAACCATCCTAACCACACCCTTGTGCCAATGGAAAACCATGCCAGCCACACCCACCGCGCCAAGGCATGCCAACCATGCTAACCGCACCCTTGTACCAATGGCAAACCATGCCAGCCACACCCACCGCGCCAAGACATGCCAACCATGCTAACCGCACCCTTGTGCCAATGGAAAACCATGCTAGCCACACCCCTACCAAACCCTTGGCCCCACGCGCCAAGGAATGCCAACCATGCTAGCTGCACCCTTGTGCCAATGGCAAACCATGCCTTCCACACCCACCGCGCCAAGGCATGCCAACCATGCTAGCCGCACCTACCAAACCCTTGACCCCACATGCCAAGCCGCATCTTGCCTTGGCACTAGACATGCTAGCTGCGCCATGTGGCAACGGCATGCCAAACCCTTGGCCCCACCATGCCAAGACAAACCGCACCTTGCCTTATCCCTAGCCATGCTAGCCGCGACAATCAACATGTGCCAACGGCATGCCAAACCTTTGGCCCCACCATGCCAAGCCAAACCGCACCTTGCCTTGGCCCTAGCCATGCTAGCCGCACCTACCAAACCCTTAACTGGGATTTCCACAGTGTCAGAGCCATATTTTTACGGCGCTGGAGCTTTCCCCAGCACAAAAGCATGTCACGACATGTCATGAAACTAGCCTATTGCTAGCAACATCCTATGTATTGTCTCTGTATTTCTCATGCGTGTTTCGAGTCTGAGATATCTCCTTGGAACTATGAGTTATACATATTCTACGTAAGAATCTGTCATGAACAAACTCAAAGATTAACCTTCTTCAGTACCTACACTCCCTCAAATAAGTTTGATCCTCAATAAAAATTTCAATCATTGGTTGAATGAATCCACCAATACAATTCCCAGAAGAAATACTAACAACAATTTACTAACTAAGCCATTGGGTGCAAACAACGGATTTATTACCCTAATGCAGAAAAAAGACTTAAAAGATAAATCACCCAATAATGAGATTTACATTAGATATAGGTCTGAGACCATTGTACTAGCCAAAAAATCCTGACAGGCATATTAGATACATGACAGAATCTCTCAGTTGTGATCATACATAACACCATCATTGGTTATTTATATCATCCCTGAGCATCATCATGCTCATATGCTCATGATATCGTCATCATAGCTCAATGCTCAAGCCATAATAATATGGTCCATTCTTTAACTCACTAAAAAATACACCTCCAAAGACTCAATATCGTTACAATAAGATTTGTTGCTAATCATCCTATTCAAAGTAGAACACTTGGACGTAGCACATCATAGCTATGGCCTATCCAAGATAAAAGGTGGTCCATGACTCCATTATTTCCTACGAGATATCAAATATGTCACATGGGGTGATCTTCATGGGTATTGGTAAAAACACGAGAGTACCAAATATACCACCAATTTTTTCGTTCGGCAACCTGTATGGACAAAACCCAATACAATTACAAGTATACCAATTTAATGATCCTTGATAATATATATATATATAAAAAGTTTATATCTGTATATCTTCTCAGTCAGTATTTTTAGAGCATTGCTCGGCCGAACTCGCATGCGTTGCTATCTCAAGCATGTTTGTCAATGTTAGTGATCAAAACTATGAGTCTTGATTTCTAGCCTATTTAGATGTCTCGGACTAGGACATAGATTATGTAGTTGAGATTTAGACTTCACGACGTTCATCTCTTGAAGAAGAAGAACTACTAAGGGGATCTTGTAGAACTTCATCGACAAAAGGTATGTGGAGACTGAAACTTATCTATCACTTGGAAAGTCTATTTCTACTCTATCTCCTATATTGAGACATAAGTCGTGTTACGATATAGTTTTCTATTATACACATTTGAGATTTCGAGCTGAGTTTATCTCGCTTATATATTTCTCGGAATATGTGTTGGCAAGCTTTCGCTTTGGCCAAATTCATCGTACATTCGTTGATGAAAGTCCGAATAAGAACATATGAAAATTTCTGAGTTACATCTTCATGGTTTGTGTGATACAATCATTTGTTGTTGTCTTGGAATGTTTCATTATGATAATTTCAATAACTTGAAAATTGCTTTGACGAAAAATAGCTTGTGAACAACAACTATATAACGTCCTCTAAGAAAGTTTCAATGATTGAAATAAAGAGTTTTAGAATCATGTAACCATATTTGGATATAAGCATAGTGTGTTAATCACATTAGTGTACAAATCCAAAACCGGGAACCTGAAGTATGCGTACCCGTACGCGTACTGGTGGTTACTGATGAGGGAAAGTATGCGTACAAGTACGCATACCGGCGGAGAGTTCACTTCAGTGAAAATCTGTTGGAGTTTGAAAATGTGTTGTAGTATGCGCACCCTGTACACGTACCAGTGTAACCAAACTCAAGTCCGGCTACTCAAGTATGCGTAGCCGTTTGCGTACTTGAGTGGGTTACTTTCTAAAATCGGTTGTGTACATGAACTTAAACATTTATATTATAAGGAATGCAATCTTTGCAAACCGTGGCTATAATTTTCATGAATTGATTCGAGTGAATCAAACCGATTTTGTTTCGATTGTGTTCTTGTATCTTCTATGAGAATATAGCAATTGAACGACTCTTTAGCTAGTTTCATTTGAGTCATTTGAACTAGTTTGGAATAAGATGAATATGGTTAATATGAGAGTTAATCATATGGCTAACTTTGGTTGACCATGTTGAGCCAACATAGGTGTACACGTTTGGGTACGGTTACATAAACCTAAATGAGGGTACATTTCATTTGTGTGTAACAAGCTAAGTTCGATCTAACAGTTGAAAGATATTAGCTTGGTTGAATCAGGTTTTTCATCTAAGGGTGAATATTGAATGCTTTGTTACCAAGGTAACTTGGATTGCAAACCCTGATTTGAAAACTGTTACTAGTTGCATAAGCTAGATTCGATTCTCCTTTAACCTTAGGTTTTCCTAAACCTTGTTGGTTAACGACTTGAAAGACTTCATTGGGATTGTGAAGCCAGACCCAACTATTTTCTCTTGTAGTTGCGTGTTATGATCTTGCCCGATTCTATCGTTTGAGTACTATCTTCTCTAAGATTTTCTCGAGATTAATTTCTCCGATAGGCAAGATAAAACGTGATCACAAATATCTTCGTCTCATCGTTTGTGATTCCACAATATCTAGTTTCTCCATCATACGATTTAGATTATTGTGAGGTGATTGATAATACTAGGTTGTTCTTCGGGAATATAAGTCCGGTTTATCAATTGGTTCCTGTTCACCTTGATTTATCAAAAGACGGAACAAAAACTCTTGGATATTTCTGTGGGAGACAGATTTATTCAATCCTATAGACTTTTCTGTGTGAGACAAATTTGTTTATCAAGTCGTCGACTTTGGTTCGTAGCAACTCTTGGTTGTGGGTGAGATAAACCAAGGGAATCAAGTGCGTAGTATCCTGCTGGGATCAGAGACGTAAGGAGCGCAATTGTACCCTGAATCAGTGTGAGATTGATTAGGGTTCAACTACAGTCCAGTCCGAAATTCATTGGTAGTAGGCTAGTATCTGTAGCGGCTTAATACAATATGGTGTTCAAACTGGACTAGGTCCCGGGGTTTTTCTGCATTTGCGGTTTCCTCGTTAACAAAATTCTGGTGTCTGTGTTATTTCTTTTCCGCATTATATTTTGTTATATAATTGAAATATCACAGGTTGTACGTTTAGATCAATCAATTAGAGTATCCAACCTTTGGTTGTTGATTTACATTGATTGAAACTTGAACATTGGTCTTTGGTACCATTCAAGTTGTTTCACATAATAATCAGGCTCGCGGATTTATATCTGTTAGATTTGCTGATTACATTGTGAAACAAAGATATTAATACTCTTTGATATACTTTACTCTAGATTGAGTCTGACTGTCTAGTTGATTATCTAGAAAGTGTATTGGAGTAAGTCCTCTCAGATTGACAAACGAATTGTTGGGTGTGGTTGTTAGACCCCGTATTTTCAAGTATATATATAGACAAAGGAGTCCGTGAACCTGATTGTTAAGAAGAGTACTTGGACGATCCCAAAAATCAATATACAAGATCAATCTACTCGTATCCAAATAATCCAATCGGAATTTTTCCAAGTAATGAACTTGTTATCTATCTTTCAAGATATGAATTCTACAAGAAACAAGTCTCTTAATGAATTACAATTAGATGGACGTATATACTAAGACTGACTACGTAAACTTGTGTAAATCCATTTATAAAGATAAACAATATAATGCAGAAAAGGAAAAACACAAGACACCAGAAGTTTTGTTAACAAAGAAACCACAATTGTATTAAAAACCCCGGGACCTCGTCCAGATTTGAACACCAAACTGTATTAAACTGCTACAAACACTAGACTACTATCAGACTTCGCACTGGAATGTAGTTTGGACCGAATCCACCCTCCAAGCGATTCAGTTACACTCGCGCTCCTTATGCCTCTTGAACCTCGCAAGGAACTGTCCTGTACAGCCTAAGAGTTGCTTCAACCTAAGCGAAGACATTTGATTCCAATTTGTCTCTAACAGATAAACCTATATGATTTCCCTTTAGATCAAAGATCAAGGCTTGGAAATATGTTTGCAATAGACAAATCTAGTAAACCTCACAATAGATAACACTTACACTCACTTATATGAGAAGCCTATATCTTTTACCACCTCTCAAGAACATGTTAGGTTTAGTTCCGTTAAGTTCTGGAATTTTCCAGAACGGGTCAAAAATATTACTTGTGGTGTTTTCCAAGTTATGTGGTTTCCTAGTTGAGTCGTTTATCTAATTTAGGTAGAAATCTAACCTAGGAAGTTCTTGGGGGACAAGTTTGTGTGATCTATAAAATGACCCGTAAGGTTAAAGTTATAGATATCTTCTTCTTAGAGAGTCTACAAGCGTCTGTTTGTGAGCGAAAAAAGGGCAGCTAGGGTTGTTATTGTTAGAGAACTTTGAGTGACTAGTTTTTGTGAGGTAAACACTATTGTAAGAGTTTTTTCAAAGAATTAGTGAAATCTTTTGTTTGTCGAATTGTTTCTTGTTTCTTCGTAGTTCTCTATACCGTTGTTTGATCATTAGAACATCTTACTCGAAACAAACAAGTGGTAGTGTTTTTTGTGTTAAGGGAAAACTCTACTGGATTCTACAGAAAAATCTTCATGTTATCACTTAAGAATAGTTTTCAGATATCTATCTTGAGGAATCACAAAGTCTAAGACGAAGAAAACTTTGCGATTTCTTTTTATCTTTTCTGAAAGAGATTACAAAAAGCTCGGTAACAGAAAGCAAGATCATGATACATGAACTACCAAGGTAAAGATAGTCGGACCTGGCTTCACGAATCCCCAAAGCGAAGTCTTTTAGTTATAGATTTAATTATGTTTCTCAGAGAAAACCTAGGTCAATAGAGGATGACTATAACAATCAACTAGGAAACAAAGTGTCAGGGATTGAATTTCCCAGTTGAAAGACCATCTCTATTTATATTTTTTCAAGACTGAGGTTTGCTTAGAATTCAAGCTAAGATAACTTGAGAATCAAGAACACACTTTCTCGATTTAGATGAAACATTGGTTAGGGTTTCAATCAAACATATGAGAATTTTTCTTGAGAATACAATAAAAGAATATACACTATGGTCCGGTTACGGAACCGTGTATAATGATTGTTTGGTTTGGAAAATATGCCATGTGAACAATAAGCAATATGATAGTCATTTAAACACCGAAGAATTCAATCATGATGCGCACACATAAGTGTAAAAGTGATCAATGAAGTCTTATAAGTGTTTAAGAGAGTCATAACAACGCTAAACGTATTTTAAAAAATAAGTCTTCGAGCATCTGCTAAATTCTACTGGGACTGTTGGTGAAACGGTTCGTGAACCGTAAGGCTTGTTCACGAGTAAGGGTTCTACGGTTCGTGAACCAGGTTCGCCAACCCTACAAGACTCCCAATCTCAGATGGCTACAGTTCGTGAACCGGGTTCCCCAACTGCTAGCCTTTTATACAAACTTAAAAAACTCCGTTCCCCACGGTTCGTGAGCTGTCCTCAACTGAACTTACGTTTTGTGAACTGGTTCGCCAACCTTCCTTGTATTTCTGAAACTCAAATATTTATGGTTTGCGAAGTGGTTCGCCAACTTACCCTGAGCAGAAATCTCAGAATTTCAGAATTTCTTTCTTTTCATGTTTGAAGCATTCCCAAGTGATAAAATCACTAGCATGAGAAATTTTCAATTGATCCACAAATTAATTTTCAAACAATAAACTGTTTAGAAATTAATATTTTAAGGACCATTGAACATCTATACTAAAATCATATTTCAAGATTTTTGACAAGACAACCTTGACTCGAAATTTCTTCTTTATAAATCTACTAGAAGTCATACGACATAGTCTCAACAGATAGAACGGTAAGACAGTGAGTAAAATAGAATGGTTTATTCTTCACATACCTGGCAGAAGTTCTCTACATGTCTTCATCGATCTCCAGTCTTCGAGGGTGATATGTGATACTCAACTACTACCAAATCCTAACCTAGTCCGAGAATTGACTTAGTAGATTAGAAATAATAGATATAGTTTTAATCATCTAATATTGACAATAAGCTTGAGATATCAAAACTTGTGGTTTCAACCGACATTGCTGTAAAAATTGGTCTAGTAGTTTACAACAACATGCAACATGAGAAAACCCAATGATGAGAAAGAAAAAAGTAGTGGTGATGATTGAGAGTAATTAGAAGAGTGATGAAGTAATGATGCACTGTCTTCCCTAACACAATGGATATGACTTCAACATTACTTCCACAATCTCCACTTCTCTTTTCCTTCACTATATCCACTACTTACGAGGAGTTGATGTGTACTATTGTAGCGCCCCCTAAGCTAGAAGCTGACTAATCCAAGAGATTAACTAAATACAGAGGCACTAAGAATCTAAATCATATACTTAAGCATTCAATTAAGAAATCTGCTACAAAATTTAACCCAAAAACTAGCCCCGCTCAGAAGTATATATACAAGAACTTCTCTCAGATGGTACATATACAATAGTCATTTATTTTGCAAATATAAATGACATAATAAACATAACATAAGATAACTAAGTAACGGAGTCAACTCCTCGAAGCTTTCGCTGCGCAACTCTGCACATCTTGATCTGTCTCTGAAACTGAAAGTGGGAATGGGTGAGCACATCATCCCTAAAAGGGGTGCCCAGTAGAAATAACATTTAACTTTTGAGTAATCATTGGAAATGATTTGAAAACAATTCATGTTTTCCCTAACACTAAACACAACCAATTCACAGAAGTAAACAATCATGTATATGGAACTAACTCCTTCTAAATAATATGGTGACTCATCCCGCACCTAGATAATAATATGGTGAACTCATCCCGCACCTAGATAATTATATGGTGACTCATCCCGCACCAGTAAATGAAGGAGCAGTACCCTATATACCACAGATGGAAATTCTCATTTCCAAACAATCAAGTGGAAATTCTTATTTCCCAAACATTTCATAAAGACAAACAAGGCATTACAATTCCTTTCCAAACAATGGAAAGATTAAAAGAAACAATGGTACTTTCGGAAATTTAAATAAAACAATGCATGGAATACACAATCAGGCAATGCATGAATTTGTTAAACATAAACTTTTGTAAAAGAAAACAACAATAATCACAAAAGAGTTAAATATAAATTCCCACCTCTTTTGATGACAAGCCACGCCTACCTCGAAATCCACGATATACTGGTTCATCCTTTGAATCGATCGTTGTTAATAACTAACTGTTAATCACACAAGAAGTCTAAGAATCTAGCCAAAAGGCTCACACAAGAATCATACAAGTCTCTCTAATGGTTATAAGCCCATTTATGATTCTACACATCTTCATTATCCATCTCTTGCATAATTAAAGGTCTACTAATTCAATTAGGTTGTTTCTCTAGTCCATTAGCTAAGTCTTGCGAACATCTACAACTTTGTAGAAGGAACCAAAGTCTAATTCGGACCTTAAGAGGTCCAAAACATCTAATTAAGAAAGACTGATCCTAAGCCCAAGCCCATGACTAGCGGGCTTACTCCGGCTCGACCCATCAAACCGGCCCGTTAACAAAAGGTGTGGTCCAACAGAGTCAACTAACGGTCAACATCTGATCTAAGGTCAACTAACAGTCAACGTCCAAGGTCAGGTCAAGGTTCAGGGTCAATGGTCAAATAAGTCAACCAGGAACCGGTCAACGATCCAACTCAGGTCAAGATAGGGAAACGCAGTGAGTTAACTCAGTCCACAGGACTGATTCAGGTTATACAAGCCTAGGCCCTTGCTCAGGCCAAACATTCTTATAGTAGCAGGAAATCCCACACTACACCCCTCACTAGAATTCACACAATTAAGTCGTTTTAAGATGAACAATTATATTCTTTATTGATTAAAACTCACTAATATTACAAGGTGGAAAGGAAAATAAGCAAAGGACTTTACAACCGCTCTAAACTTTCTCTCTCTTAATAACTTTCTCCTCACTCGAAAAGATCTTCCCCTCTCTTAAGCCTATTCGGCTCTTTATATAGGACATTACATAGTGGTTGGGATGACTAAAGTGCTGTCCTTTATTTTCGGATCTGACTTGCGACATTCTCGCGAGTGTACAAATGATAAATCTCGCAACACTCCTAAATGTCGCTAGGTCTTCACATCTTTCTCGTGTTCAAGCTTTCGTCATCCGTTGCGTCATTTATATTATCCATCTGCGACATCTTCGCAATGTGTCATTTATGGATTTCGCAAGGATCTTGGTGTTGCAATATCCTGATCCTACATCTTGCCTCTTCTCATGTCTTCTCTGCGAAGGGGAGAATGTCATGAGAACTAATACTTTCAAAATGCTGCAGCTGTTCATTTTTTTCTGCCGACAAGATTCTGTGAATTAAGCACAACCGTTTACACGTGTTAAATTTTCCCTTATTCACCGACACTTTAAATGTTAACCGGTCATCATTTTTTTTTGTCTATTTAAGAAGAGATCCATCGTAAAAATGTATTCTTTCTTTTACTTCGTCTTCTTCATCCGTAAATCCTCTTTTTGTCGTCTGCAACTTTTTCACTGTTCATCTTTCCGTAAATCCTCTCCATCTTTCTGCTACTGTTCTTATGGAGCCACCAAGGTTTGTTTATTTTGCTGAAAATGATCTTCTTAAAATTAATTTTCTCTACTGAAATTATTTTATTTGATATTGTTCATCTTTAGATAATTCCCATACTGTTTCTGTTTCAGCAAAAACACTTCCAGCACCAAGTTTACAATCCAAAACCCTAATGTTCCCAAGAGTTCGCAGCAAAAACTCATTGTGAACAAAAGGAAGCCTGCGAATAGCAAGGTATTAAGAAATACTTATTCTTTTAATAAAAATATTGTTGCCTCTGTTTCTTATATGATTTGTGATTCGCAGGGTGATGCAAATGTCGAGAGTCCCCCCAAAAAACCTCGCCATCCTAAAAATATTGAAACAGCTATTCCATTTCCTTTGTTTAATCTTTCAACACCTCCTGCGACATCTTCGCAGGCGGAATCTCCTCTTCTCATTTGCGAAAATGTCGCTGCAGATTCATCCCCTGTAACTAATCTTTCTATAAATGAAATTCCTCACAATAACCCTGTTGCGAATGAACCCCTTTCTTCTTCTACTGTCCATGCCTCTTCTCTTAACATTGCCTCAACCCCATTCATTAACCTTCATCAAATCTCGTCTTCCGATGACATACCTATGGCGAAAGATGATTCAACTCTCCCACCTTCTGCCATCATCACTTCATCATCCGAATCTCTCCCTTTTACTAAAGAAAATTTGGAAGGGATGGATATTGCTTTCAAGGTTTTATCCGACCTTCTCGATGATGTCAAGAAAGCTTCCACTGATCCTGTCAGATTTGGTGTTTGCGAGGTTGTAAGTAAATATTTTGGCTCTGACAGAATGGTTTCGCAAACATCTTTGGATAAAGAAGTTGAAGCTTTGAAAAGTAACCTCCAAGCTATGACCTTGAAATGTGACACTCTTCATCTTGAGAATCAAAAACTTCAAAATGTTTCGCTGGATCGTGATAATCTTCGCAGGAAGAATGAAGAATTAAAAGGTAAAAACCTCTTACCCCCCCCCCCCTTTTAAAAAAAAAAAAAAAAAAAAAAAAATCTTTATTCCCCTTTTAAGCTCTAAACCAGAAAAGAAAAATGGAGATATATCAATTTGAATCCGTCGCCGAAGAAGCCCGAATGGATAGAGATGCTTGGATGGATCAATATAACCAATTAGATAATCTTCATACGTGCTCTGTTGATCAAATAGATAACCTTACCAAGGAGAATGCTCAATTAGTCCAAAAGCAAAATTTATTAAATAATGAATTGTCTCGCCTCTCTTAATTTTTGACTAAAGCTAATATGGAGTTGGAAACTTTATCAGATGAGAATCAAACCCTATCTCAGGAGAAACGAATTCTTTTGAATAAGGTGGCGATCTCCTCGCAAGAACTTAACATTTGCCAAAAAGTATGTAATGATCAAGAACGATCTCTCTGCTTATTGAGAAATAAACTCAAAGAAGTAACAGAATCATCTTCTGCGGAGAGAGATAAACTTATTCAAGGTAGAATAGCTTTAAGCATAAAAGCAAGTCAACTCAAAGATCAATATTCCAAGTTAGAAGAATCCTACATTTCTCTTGCGAAGCAAAACACCTTACTTATTTCTAATGAAAAAAGTTTACGATCTCGGCTGAAAGGCTTGGTTGGTGATAAGTTTGACAATGCCATGGATCACTTGGAGAATAGTTGCTTGGCTTTAACTCAATATCTTATCTCGCAAAAGGAAGGTAGTCATAAAATTTGACTGCCTCAACCATTTTTTCTTTGTTAAATCTTTTTATTATGTCTTCCTTGCAAATCTTTCACCTATATGATTTTCTTTACACTTTGTTTTTGCAGAATTTGAGAAAAATCTTCGCTCATCCCTTTCTACTTTGGAATCTAACTATGCCAAGATTCGCAAAGAAAATGCATTACTTGTTACTTCTCTTGCTCGTTCTCGCGATCGGGCAGAAGGAAGACTTGATTAACTCTCTTACTCCAAATATATCCAAAGTAGGAATCACCAGAAGGCACTTCTTCGCCAAGTTCATCTTAAGGCTGAAGTTATTGTGAATGAAATTTTATTATCCAAATCTCTCTCCCCTGTATCCATCGATCCTTTGGAAGTAGATGATGATGAAGTCCCTGGTACTCCGGACAGCGATTATCATTATGAAAGTGGCGAAGATTTCGCAAATGAAGAAGAGATTCCTCCAAATGATAAAGGTGTTGATAATAATCCAGATGGAGGAGAAATTAAAACAAACCAAAATGAAGGAAGGACTGGCGAAGCTGAGAAAGCCAACGAGATCGAGAAAGCTAGCGAGAGTGATAAAATTAATGAAGGATGTCCATTATATTCTTCTTGCGAAAAAGTTAATGTTGAGAGTTGAACTTCTTTTGTAATTTTATTTCTTTGAACCTCTTCACCTATATAACTTCTTGCATATGATGCATTTCAATCTTCTTTGAGGTGCACTTATTTCTTTATTATTGTGTTTATTTGCGAGAAAGATAATGTACATTGTTGAATAATTCCCATATTGCCTCTTGATGGTTATTTTCAATGATGTTGTAGTAATAAAGGTTGTCGTTCACTCGGACTTTGTTGGATTGATTTTAAGTTTTAATAAAAGAAAATACTAAAGATAAAGAAAATATATATACAAATATTGTCACAGGATGAAGAGATGTGCTGGGACTGTGGGTTCGGCCAAACTCATAACAAAAAGGTTCAAATATTAATTCTTTTAACAATTATCGCTCAACAAATAAAAACATGGACTCTTATTTTTGCCAAGATAGATCCTCAAAAGATTGGTTGTAAATCCTAAGCATGATGTATCAAAACATTTAAGCTAAGCATACCTCATCAAATTAAATGACAACCAATTAATTCAAATCATATTTCAATTAAAATTAATGCAAAAGTCTAAAAAAAGAATTAAATAATTTTACCCATGTATGAAATTCGTCTTCCTCCGTCGTCCCAGTAATGGGGTTTAGCTCATCATGTTGGAAACACGCTCAAAAGTTGATTTCATTGCTCAAAAATGGTTTACAAATGATGAATAAGGGAGAAATAATGAAAAATCGGGTTTGTAACAATTATTTTTGTTACAAACCGAACTGTTACAGAGAATGATAGATATTAACTGTCGTTGTTACTGTTGCTTTAAGTCTGTCTCCAAACTACGACCCACAGCTGCGAGTCGTTAACACTGTTGATAAACGACGGTTTGACGTGCGTCTTATGTTCTTCGTGTTCTTCAATGGCAGCAGCAGCAGAAAAGTTCTCTGCAACTTGATTTTTCGCCTCTGTGATGCTCTAAACTCACCCCCAAACTCTCCATACCTTCTCTGCTACCCTAAGACCCTTTTTATACTCAACAGTGACAAGAATCTTTCCTCATAATTCCAAAATATCTCCGTAATAATAACAAATATTTTTTCACGGGATAATTTCCTTTTGTTGATTCTTCAAGCGTCTGCAGCTGTCGAGTCTTCCTTATTTAATCCCTCCACGCTTCTTCGGAGACAAATATTTATCCAAACACGAGCAACACTCGTTTATCTCGCTGTAATCCCGTGATTATCCTCTTCTTACACGAACTCCCCTGATTTCTACGAGTTCATGTTGCGGCTCATTTCATTCGATTCTGATGGACTTACCAGTCCTGTTTAGCTGAAACAGGGTACTCTGAGTCGTTCACAGCAATTTAATCTCCTTCAAACACGCCCAAAATCTTCACAGCACTTCTCAGGTTTTTACACATACCTTCCCGCCAAAAAAAAACGACTCAAATGGTGAAGAAGATGGTTGCCCCTTAACAACAGCTGGGGTGCGAATATCACTTGGTGCCCTGGGGTGCAAATATTGATTGAGGTGCCCCTTAGTAATTGAAGTGCCCCTTAACCAAAATGAGAGTCTGCATAGCAAATGTCCTCCGGGGTGCTTTAGACAACTTTTCGAGCCGAATTTTCCAAAAATGTTTATTTCCCAAAAATACCTAGAAACACACAAAAAACCATAATTAGTACAACATCGAGCGCTAACAATACAGAACATTGAGAACAAATAGACACAAAAATGTATCTATCACCTCTCATTATCTTTCTTGCGATGGATGACCTGCATAAATAATAATTAGTTTTTATAAATATTTTATTGAATCATGTGGTCTTATTTTGCCTTCCTAGTTAAAGGTCTTATTGCGCCACCTCTTGTCATTGCGACAAAATCGCAGGATGTCTTTACATTTGCATGCAAAAACCCATTGATCTTGCCTTAACCTTTTCTTTGAAATTTTTGTTGCGACAATATGACATGCCTAAAAATTCTTGCGAAAATAAAGCCCCATGACATTGTCGTCTTGCGACGAAATCGCAGGACGTCCTTACATTTTCGTGTACTGACCCATTGATCTCGTCTTATCTTTATCTTTTGTATTATTGCCTCTTCAGGATTGTCGCACAAATATGACAATCCTAAATTTCCTTGCGAAAATAAAGCCTCATGACATTTGCGTCTTAAGACACTTATCAGCTCCCTAATGGAGGGTGCCGCCCTTATCATCTCCCTGGTTGCCCCTTCAAGGAGGCGTACTTCTGCCATATAAGGCTAGCTCTCCCCATCCGGTCTTAACAACAACCAGTTGTTTTCGCAGCCTCTTATCCCTTTTGCCTATAGGGCTTATGGTTACGAGACTGCACCCTAAGTGGATTTTTCTTCAGGCCGAGTGCAGCATATGCCGAGACTTGCTAAGAATGGCCGAGACACTTCAAATGCCCCAGGCACTCTTGGCTCAACCGTGTACCTCGGCGCCTTGGTCAAATGCTGACTCCTTAGAAGAGACCCTCGGTCGTCCAATCTAAGTCATAAGCTTAGATTAAAATCCAAGGTACCTCTCCTGGATGGGCTTTATTGACCCCAATTCTCCATGACTCAGGTTCTAGGGGCGGTGTAACCTTTTCCCTGAGCCATGTTAACAGGTACCCCCTTTTATGACGTACTTTAGGTCTTACATTTGCCTCTCGCGAAATTTTGATTTCGCGAACTAGGGTGTACGCCATAGCAGGTTCGCCCCTTTCTGATATGTCATTGATTTTTGATTATTTCTTGTCATTTTCTGAGCGAGATTTTCGCATGTTCTTTCTTTATTTTGTACAATCTCGCAATAATTCTTGCACAAGATTTTCATATAAACTCACTTTGATTCAATCATACATTATTTCGCAGTCTAATCTTTTCCTACATTTTTTTTACGGGTAATATCTCTTCAAGTATAACCTATTCCATGGTCTATCCAATTTGTGGCCCATGTCTTTACCCTCAGGATCCATCAATCTATATGCCCATGTTCCAACTATATCCTTAATGATATAAGTTCCATCCCATTTTTTCGCAAGCTTGCCACCATTTTCTCGCTGATATATTGGTGTTTCTTCGCCAAATGCTTTGGTTGAAATTCGTATCTTAACACGTTTATTATATTCTCTCGCTAATCTTCGTTGGTAATTCTCCATATCGGAGCTCTTTCTCTTTTCTAATTCATCTAGTTTCCCGCCGTTGATGGTGGATTTTCATTCAAGGTTAGATTTGTAAAAACCAAATCACGTGACATCTTGTAAAAGATAAAGCCATTTATAAGTGTTGGATATTCCCTCACTTAATTCACCAAGAATGGATCATGTAGCAACAATCTTCTTGTGAATTTCATATCGTTTATTTCGTGCTATATTCTTATAGAGTAACATGAACCTCAAGCACTATAATGAATCATTATCAGTTGGTACTCATTCTCCAAGCACTATAATGAAACCATTTTACCCGTATGCTCGTGTGTTATATTAGCTCTTTTATATTAGCCCGATTATTCCCTTTGTTATATTAGCTTGAGCATAATTCATCTAGATTTGGTTATGACCAATGTCACCCTACCCGCACTAAGATTTTTCTCCCAAACTTCTCTCTTCGTCTGTTTCGTCCACATTCGCGGCGTAGATGGAGGGGTGTAGATGTAGACTCAAAGGGCCCTGGCATGTCGACACAATCACCATGTGACCGCCTACACACTCGACCAATCTGTTCGAAACCAACCATGATTGGTTACAACAAATCGTCACCCGAAAAGAGCATGGTCGCGCTGACTACACCTCCCAAATCCTAAACTGATCTCGACCGCTCAACTCAGGATGATTTGGATTGGCTTAGATCACGTTTTCCATGGGATAATCGGTATAGGTGTGAACACCAACCTACCACCTACATGGTATGATCGATGGGTTCTCAATGAACGTCGCCCCTTCTTCACGCCAAACCAACTGCCAAAGGCAAGCCAAGGCTAGGTCGTGCCTGAAAATGCTCCATCAAACTTCCGTCGCAATCAATCTCGACCACTCCTTTGACGGTCAAATTGAGTGGCGATCGGTCCTCTCCAAAATCCTTCCCATGCTTGGTTTCTAGCCAAGTTTGCTTGCGCACCTCTTTAAAACCCTAATTTCATCTGTATGAGTGTCTCAAACATCATCTCATCCGTCCGAACCAAATTTTGGTTATACAACCACGGTCGTAGTTATTTGGTTAGTGAGCAAAGTCATACACATCACTTTACCACACCGTAATCCTTTGCATTAAATACACACGATACTTCACAAGTATCGACTTGTGGGAATAAATACACACTTTCCGTTTTGGAATAATCTTTCGATCCAACTTCTGTCTCGCGGTTTACAAACTCACAAAACGTGTTAGGAAGTCATGGACTCGTTAGAGATGAATTGGAAAAGTGCCGACACACAACTCCACTACTCCATCATTCCACTACCTCCACTTCCCGAGAAACGTGAATGAGGCTCAATGACTTGTATAAATAGGTTCTCCGCCCTATTTTCCAACAACAAGGAAAGACAAGACGAGACAAAACCAAGTGTTGAGCACTGGTCATATTCAACCATCTTCTCACACAAGTCATAGTGTTTCAACACCTTCACAATCTCCAACACCTTCTTCGCTTCCCTCCCTAAAGATCAACCCCATCTCTTCACTTTGCTGACCCGAAACAAGTTGAACGGCCATTTCTTGGTTTTAGGCCGGACTTGCACTCGAATCTATCACTCCTTGTACTTCTGCATTTGTTGTAGGTTTAAATTCATTCCTTATCACACCCCCAAATTACCAAATCTAATTTTCACCCATCAACAATTGCCATCTCGTTGGCATGTCTTGGCAAATCAGGTATCACTGTTTCGCCTTTTTGAATGACTTCGGACAATTACAGAAGGATGCATCCATTGAATCCTTAGCCAGGGATCACACCTTTGCAGGGGAGAGAAACAAAAGAGCGCCAGCGTAACAAAGATGAACAAATAGCGGGTCCCGGTCGGCGATGAGAACCGAGACGACTCCACGTTTATAAAGAAAGCCTGCAGCCTATGGAACACGTGTTAGAAGATTTATATCTCAAAACCCTGGCTAATCAACCTTTCAACTGAGTGAAGAAATGCTTGAGGAAGGAGAGATCAATCAAGGCCACGAGAGACATCGCAAGCTTGCCACCATTTTCTCGCTGATATATTGGTGTTTCTCTCAATACCAAATCACCTGGTTGAAATTCGCGTATCTTAACACGTTTATTATATTCTCTGGCTAATCTTCGTTGGTAATTCTCCATATGTTGTAGAGCTCTTTCTCTTTTTTCTTCTAATTCATCTAGTTTGGTTAAAATGTTACCCGCACTAAGATTTTTCTCCCAAACTTCTCTCTTTGTTGTTGGAATAATAACTTCTGTTGGTAGTACAGCCTCAACTCCATATGTTAAACAGAAAGGTGACATTCCGTAGCTTCTTCGCTTTGGTTGTATTGTAAGCCCATACTTGCATTATGCACTTGTTCACACCATGCTCTATTATGCCCTTCTAATTTCTTCTTCAATATATCTCTGCGATTATTTTATTTGTTGCTTTTTTTTGTAATAATAACACTTTGTCCGTTGGCCTGAGGGTATAAAAGAGTTGACTTTCCACATTTTATCTTAAATGCATTAAGTAACAGTTCTATATTCAGTCCCTCAAATTGTTTCCCATTGTCAGACAACAACTGTGCGGGGATTCCAAATCTGCATATTATATTCTCAAATATGAATGTAAAAATATCCTTGTCGCGAATGTGTTGTACTGCCTTTACTTCAGCCCATTTTGTGAAATAGTCTGTAGCGACAATCAGATATCTTCTTTGCCCAGTTCCCGGTAAGAATGGTCCCACAATATCTAAACCCCATTTTCCAAAAGGCCATACACTTGTTGAAGATGTTAGTGGTGCTCCTGGTGCATGTATTTTCTTTCCGTGCCTTTGGCAATCTTCGTAACGCCTTGATATTTGCTTCGCATCCTCGTGCATAAATGGCCAAAGATCTTCGCTTTGTATGCCAAAGATCTTCCACCGCTATGATTACCAGCATCCCCACTATGTAACATCTTTAGTACTTCTTCTCCTTCTTTCCGTGTTAAACATCTGAGTGAAGGTCCGTTAAAGGCTCTCCGGTACAATATTCCATCCCTTAGTTCATAATTTGTCGCACGGCTTTTTAATTTGTGTGCCTCCAATCTATTCCTTGGTGTTTCTCCTCTTTTTAGATATGCATGAAGTTCTGCTCTCTAATCTTCGATACTAGGTATTTGTTCTCCATCTTCTATTATCATTACATCTACCTCTTGTTCTTCTTCTTCTTTATTGATTGATGGTGATAAAAGTGTTTGTATCTTTATGCATCTCGCAGCTGGGTCTGTCATCATACTTGAGATGAAAGCAAAATCATCTGCGAGTCTGTTATCTTTTCTTGATATGTGTCTCCATTTAATTTTTGGGATTCTCGCTGACAACTCTTCAAGAAGTTTTTTGTATTTCTTCATGGATGATTCATTTGTAGTGTTTTCTACTTTTATTTGACAAATGACTAATTGCGAATCGCTGGTGATTCTTACATTTTCCAACTTCATTTCTATTGCGAACTTCAAGGCATGTATCACAACCTCATATTCTGTCTCATTATTGGTGGATGCAAACTCCAATCTGAAGGAAAAAGCCATTTTGTTGCCCTCTGGCGAAATCAAAACAACTCCAACTCCATTACCTTCCCCATTTGATGATCCATCCACCAATATTTCCCATCTGTTTGGCTCTGTTAATAGATCTCTTGGATTTCCATGCTCTTCTTCTCTATCCATCATTTCTTCCACTGCTTCATCATATTCTAAGGGAAATTCTGCTAAGAAGTCTGCAACAACTTGCGATTTTGGTGAAGATAGTATTTCATATTTGATTTTGAAATGTCCTATCTATGCATTCCATCTCTCAACTCTGCCTGATCTTTTTGAATTTTTCATTAGACTCTATTGGTATTTTTGTCAGTACCCTTATTTCATGCGCCTGAAAATATATTCGAAGTTTAAATGCTGCATAAACTATTGCCAAAATTAGTTTTTCAATCTTTGAATAATTTTTCTCTGTAGCATTGAAGGTTTTGCTGATGTAATAGATTGGTTTTTCAACTCCTGCGTCTACTCGCAATAACACACCACTTAACGCATGCGAAGTTGTCGCAAGATAGATTAATAACTCTTCTCCCGGTTCTGCCTTTTGCTAAATAGATATATTTGTCAGATGTTCTTTTATTCCTTGAAAAGCTTTCTCGCAATCGTTTGTCCATCTAAACTTCACCCCCTTTTGAGTATATTGAAAAAATATCTACATTTATCTGATGATCGCGAAATGAACCTTCCCAGCGAAGCTAAGAGTCCATTTAACTTCTGTACATCTTTTACCGTCGCCGATGTTGGCATGTCGCGAACTGCTTGTACTTTCTCTGGATCGACTTGTATTCCTTCTTTTGATACGATGTAACCTAAAAATTTTCCCGATGCAACCCCAAAAATACATTTTTCTGGATTTACCTTGATGTTAAAATGTCTCATTTTTTCAAAAATTTCCCTCATATCTTGGATATGATTTTTTGCTTCTTTACTTTTTATTAACATATCATCTACATATACTTCCAATGTTTTGTGTATCCATTTCGCAAACACCTTCTCTACCATCCTTTGGTATGTTACTCCAGCATTTCGCAAACCAAATGGCATTTTTGTGTAACAATATAACCCTCTTGGAGCGAAAAAAGCAGTATGCTCCTGATATTCTTCAACGAGAGGAATTTGATTGTACCCTTTATATCCGTCTAGAGAAGATATTCTATTATTTCCTGTTGCTGATTCGACCATTTGTGGGATATCCGGTATTGGAAAACTATCCTTCGGACAAGCTTTATTTAGATCAATAAAATCTATACAAATTCTTATCCCTTTTTTCTTCTTTGGAACTACGACCATATTTGCTATCCACTCTGGGTATTCTGCTTGTCTTATAATCCGTGCATCGAGCATCTTCTGAAACTCTTCTTCTATTTGAGGATGATACGTTGTCGCGATTTTTCTGATTCTTTGTTTGAATGGTCTTACATTTTTGTCAATTTCCAATCTGTGACATGCCACAAATGGGTCTATTCCAGGCACCTCATCCGTGTTCCATGCGAAAATATCTTTAAATTCTCGCAACAGACCAATGGTTTTTTCTTCTTCAACTGATTCCATCTTGGTCCCAATTTTTAGTATTTTGGGTTATTCTTCGGTCCCAACATTCATTTCCTTCGTTGGTTCTGCCGCAGTGTAGCTGGCCTTAGGTTCTCCCATAGGTGTAGGTTCTTTTATCTCCTTCGCAAGCTCAGTTCCTTCTTCCAAAATTTCGCTGGGTATCCCTTTTCCTTCCTCTGCTCTTATCATATAAGCTCTAAATTCCTCCCCTTTCTTTGCTTCCTTCATCATTTTTCTGCGATTTTTTCGTTTCTTTGCACGTCCTTCATATTGTTTCACTTCAATTTGATAACATAATCTCGCTTTATCAGCTTCCCCTCTAATTTCACCAATCCCACTTGGCATAGGAAATTTGATGCATTGATGTAATGTTGATGCTACAACTTTAATTGCATCTATCCATGGCCTTCCCAACAGCATGTTGTATGGTGATTCCATATCCACTACGCATAATGTCGTTTGTGTTTCAATCGCTCCCAGCAAAATTCACACCTCTATTTCTCCTTTTGGTTTTGTTATAGATTTGCCAAATCCATGAATATGATAAGTTGGAGGAGACATCTCTTCATCTTTGTATCCCATTCCTCTGTATGCATGGTAAAAGATTATATTTGCCGAACTCCCCGTATTAACTAGAGTTCTGTTTACCGCCCATTCTTCCATAATTTTTGCTGATTTTTCTTTTTCTTTCTGTGTGGTTACTGTGATTACCAAAGGAGATGTGTGGTTTAGGTTTTCTCTTGATATCTCTGCTGTTGTGAATGTAATCTTCTGTTTTTCCCAATCTTTCATGGGTGACGTTTTCTCCGTTGTTACGATTTTCTTTCCTTCAAAATCTCGTTTATGTATTCTCCCTCTGATATATTCATGAAATTCATTAATCATTGTTTTTGTAATCAAACTACATTCCAACTTTCTATTACATTCCTTGATTTTGATTTTCTCTACTTTAACCGATTTATCAATCATCTTCTTAATTTGAACAATCATAACAACAATCTCCAATCTTTAATCTTCAGTCCCTGTTTCTAGCGCCATATGTAGTAGCAGGAAATCCCACACTACACCCTCACTAGAATTCACACAATTAAGTCGTTTTAAGATGAACAATTATATTCTTTATTGATTAAAACTCACTAATATTACAAGGTGGAAAGGAAAATAAGCAAAGGACTTTACAACCGCTCTAAACTTTCTCTCTCTTAATAACTTGCTCCTCACTCGAAAAAGATCTCCCCCTCTCTTAAGCCTATTCGGCTCTTTATATAGGACATTACATAGTGGTTGACAGCTAAGCTGTCCTTTATTTTCGGATCTGACTTGCGACATTCTCGCGAGTGTACAAATGCTAAATCTCGCAACACTCCTAAATCTCGCTAGGTCTTCACATCTTTCTCGTGTTCAAGCTGTCGTCATCCGTTGCGTCATTTATATTATCCATCTGCGACATCTTCGCAATGTGTCATTTATGGATTTCGCAAGGATCTTGGTGTTGCGATATCCTGATCCTACAATTCTGATGCACAATCATTCCAACACAAAGTTATTTTCTTAATGAGTTTATCACTTTCATTATTGTATTATCAATTTTTCCTATTTGATTACTAGCGTAATTACAATATGACCAGAATAACTACTTGGTAAGGACTATGAATTTAATTTTATTAAGCATGAATCTTATAAATATAATTCTACTTTCACGTAAAGATTGTTATAACATATTTTATTTATTCAGATTGAATCTGCATAATATATCTTGTTAAAGATTGACGTTGGTAATTTAATATGATTTAATTTTTTAATTTTTTTTTTATTGTTGAAAGATAATTATTTTATTAATCATTTTTTTTTAGTCTATAAAATTTTTAATATGGGGTGGGATCCGTTGACATGGTTATAATGACATAATCTTGACATTTTAGTGTCATTTTTTCTACCAAACCCAACCGGCAATGAATTTGAAGCTAATCTTTTGATGACATGTTCTTCTTATAAGTTTCTACACTCCCACCAAAAATGAGAGCATTCCGAAATGTATAAGACCACCATCTACCATTTTGAATATCAACCGTTCGAAAATTAACGGTTGAAATTAAAATTTGTGGATGGTAAAGTTTCGTATTTCGGAATACTCTCATTTTTGGTAAGAATGTAGAGTTTTATATGAGGAACATGTCACCAAAATATTAGCTTTAAATTCATTGTCGGTTGGGTTTGGTAGAGAAAATGAGAACCATGTCAACGGATTATGTCATTATAACCATGTCAACGGATCCTTCCCCTTTCTTGATAGTCTTTAGATTTTGGTATTAATAATAAGTATCTTTTTCACATGCAATTTTATTCTCCATTAAGTCTAATTTTGTTCTAAGCATTCAAGGATCATGAACATCATTTCATGTATATAATTTAGTGATTTAGTGAATCATTTATTGGACTAAAGATAATCTGAGTATAAGATTGTTAACAAATTAGTCTCTATATATTTGCAAAACTTAACCACAGATAAACACTAATAATTTTCCATAGTTATTTTATCCAAATCATTATTTTATCGCTATATATTTGCTAATGGAATTTTAATTTAAGTTATGCTCAACATAATACTAATTTAAATTCTCTTTTCCATTTCAAATGATGACTGCATCTATTTACGAAGAAAAATCCTATCAATAAATGAATTTATTTTCTTTTAATTCTTATATTATACTAAGTATCCGAATGCTATTATTACTACTTGATGTATATTTGTTTCATTTTAAAGATTTACTGGATCATTGGTTAGACTAAAGATAATTTCGGTACAAAATTACTAAAAAGTTGAGTCTTTGTATTTTATACATTGTATCTTCACTTCCTAAAGTCTAACGCTCATGGGCATTAGTTTAACTATCTAGTTTAGAAGGAACATCTATTCCTAATTTTTCATTAGCTTAATTTACAAAACTTAAGCATCATTAATTTTCCATAACTATTTAATCATACTTATTATTTTTTTATCGTTATCCATCTTTAATAAAATTTTAGTTAAGTTTAGTTCAATATGACACTAATTGATAAATGCTAACGTACTTTATTAAAATTATTATTATTGAAATTGTCATCTATAATTACTATTATAATATTATTATTATTAACATTTATGTGATTATAAATTGTTGATTCTACATATAAGTCAAGGTATTCGATAAATTTTTATGTGACTTTCAATATTTATCAATAATACCAATCTTACTATTTTTAATATTGGTTTGTGTACTTGTTCACTCTTTTTAGATTAATTATTCTCTAATCTTTACTAGCTAAAACTATTGGTGTACCCTACAATTTTTACTTCATCACATATACAAACAACCAACAGACAAATCAATCAATCAGATAAATATTTTTATTATTGATAGCTTTTAGTGATTAAGATTTATCTCACAGCCCAACCCAGTTCTAAATTATTCTAGTTCACTAACTAGCACTGACTATTCCTATCTTTTCCCATATAAGATCTAATAGTGAGCTCTGATACCAACTTTGTAGCGTTCCCTAAGCAAGTAGCTGACTAATTCCAAGAGCTTAACTAAATACAGAGGCACTAAGAAATTAAATCATATACTTAAGCATTCAATTAAGAAATCTGCTACAAAATTTAACCCAAAAACTAGCCTCGCTAAGAAGTATATATACAAGAACTTCTCTCGGATGATACATATACAATAGTCATTTATTTTGCAAATATAAATGACATAATAAACATAACATAAGATAACTAATTAACGGAGTCAACTCCTCGAAGCTTTCGCTGCGCAACTCTGCACATCTCGATCTGTCTCTGAAACTGAAAGTGGGAATGGGTGATCCCTAAAAGGGGTGCCCAGTAGAAATAACATTTAACTTTTGAGTAATCATTGGAAATGATTTGAAAACAATTCATGTTTTCCCTAACACTAAACACAACCAACTCACAGAAGTAAACAATCATGTATATGGAACTAACTCCTTCTAAATAATATGGTGACTCATCCCGCACCTAGATAATAATATGGTGAACTCATCCCGCACCAAGATAATTATATGGTGACTCATCCCGCACCAGTAAATGAAGGAGCAGTACCCTATATACCACAGATGAAAATTCTCATTTCCAAACAATCAAGTGGAAATTCTTATTTCCCAAACATTTCATAAAGACAAACAAGGCATTACAATTCCTTTCCAAACAATGGAAAGATTAAAAGAAACAACGGTACTTTCGGAAATTTAAATAAAACAATGCATGGAATACACAATCAGGCAATGCATGAATTTGTTAAACATAAACTTTTGTAAAAGAAAACAACAATAATCACAAAAGAGTGAAATATAAATTCCCACCTCTTTTGATGACAAGCCACGCCTACCTCGAGATCCACGATCCACTGGTTCATCCTTTGAATCGATCGTTGTTAATAACTAACTGTTAATCACACAAGAAGTCTAAGAATCTAGCCAAAAGTCTTACACAAGAATCATACAAGTCTCTCTAATGGTTCTAAGCCCATTTATGATTCTACACATCTTCATTATCCATCTCTTGCATAATTAAAGGTCTAATAATTCAATTAGGTTGTTTCTCTAGTCCATTAGCTAAGTATTGCGAACATCTACAACTTTGTAAAAGGAACCAAAGTCTAATTCGGACCTTAAGAGGTCCAAACATCTAATTAAGAAAGACTGATCCTAAGCCCAAGCCCATGACTAGCGGGCTTACTCCGGCTCGGCCCATCAAACCGGCCCGTTAACAAAAGGTGTGGTCCAACAGAGTCAACTAACGGTCAACATATGATCTAAGGTCAACTAACAGTCAACGTCCAAGGTTAGTTCAAGGTTCAGGGTCAATGGTCAAATAAGTCAACCAGGAATCGGTCAACGATCCAACTCAGGTCAAGATAGGGAAACTCAGTGAGTTAACTCAGTCCACAGGACTGATTCAGGTTATACAAGCCTAGGCCCTTGCTCAGGCCAAACATTCTGATGCACAATCATTCCAACACAACTCTGCAATACCAATTTTACACAAATCCTTCATTATAATAGACTTCTACAGTTCAATACACTGAATTCTAAGCTTACCTGCAAATGCCATACTAAGCAACACTCATTCTACCTATATCATTACCTAATTATCATTTCAATTCAATTATAATAAACAAAATACCAATTCCAATTATAATCAAAGATTAAGCCTACCTGCAATTGCGGTTCCAAGCTTTTACAGCAGCAACACCAATAATCTTGACTAACTCTATTTGCAATTTCATCATCTGAATTTCACATATACACAACCATACAATTTACCCCCTTCACAACTAAAGTTCAACTCCAACTAAGACTACCACCACTATAACCCCAATTCCTTTACACTCCACCTGCACATTCATATTCTTTGCAACTCAACACATCTAACTACTTATCAAATATCATATAACTTCCACGGCTGCAACACCAACTCAACCTTCAATTCATTCCATCTTCATTAACATCCATAGCACCACTATAATTCTTCCACTAACAGTTCTCTGGCATTCTCATTATCATTAACTCCACCAGCACAAATAGAATCTGTTGCTCCATCAGAATCACAACACCACCATCCAAACACATTTTGTCAGTACTTCTTAACCCTGAGATTTCAACTTCATCTCACAAACTAACACCAACACCTCAGCTCAGGATAATAACAGCTTAGCTCAACCATTTTCAGTAATACAAATCTCCATATTTGTAACTTTATAAATACACAGCAAATCCATTCATTCATATCCCCTGATTATCAAACACACTGCCATTCCAACCCATCACCACTTACAGTTCAACTTAACTTCACAATAAAATGATCTGCATCCATACCCAACAACTCCTATAATTCACCAACACCAATATTTTGTTCATTCAGTCACAATCACTCTTTGTAAATCAACATAAAGCTAAACCACTACTATACAGTTTCATTCCAACATCTTTAACCTAAACAATTCAACAATTCATTCTTCAAATAACACAATTAAGGCAAATAAAGACTTACCCAAGAACCTGCATCCACTGAAAAGTTACTTCCTTGCCTGAATCTTGATTATACTTGAAATTCCACCAGCAACAACCATTCAACTCCAACACAAAACACATTCAAGCTTCCTGCAACTCAATCCAACATTTCACTTACACAACCAAACTCCAACAATTGCAACTCCAGCAGCCCATGCAGCTGTGAATACCAACTCCAACAGTTCCATTTATAAGCAATTGCATTAGCACCACCAATTTCAGTAGAGCATAGCTCAAATACACATCCACCCAATTTGCATCAATCTTAGTCTCATTGGCATCTCCAGAATCTTGTACCTTATCAAACTTTGACCACCGGCATCATCTCATTCATCCCATATCCACAACCACCAAGAATTCCATGTAAATTTTATCAATTCATTAATAAACTCATAAACTCAATAAAGAACTTGAACTGATTAATACTCATAAAACAATTACCTCAAAGACCATTCAACTCGAGCAGTTGTGAGCGAATTCCTCAAACCTCGACTCCTTGAAAACAATTAGTTTCGAACCATAACCAACTTCTTCTCCATCCATCTCTGAACCTTCTATGAACCCTTAACTCTTCAATTCTCAATTGAACTTCTTCTCTGTAACTAATCCCCAATTTGAATACCCAATTCTTCTTCTTTGTTCTCAATACACAAAACCCTAATTCAATCTCTGAGAAATCCAAACTCTTGATTCATCTACCAAAACGACTCTACCAGTTCAATTAAACATCAACCCAGTCGTTCTTCATCTGCCAACCACTCGATTTGTATCTTAATTCGCCACAACTCAAAGTCTAGACTTAAATCCCTAATTCATGTTTTTATGGATCAACACCACTCTCATCTCTTCATCAAAGACAACAACATCTTCTAGTTCATCTGCTCTAACTCACCGATGGACTCTCTTTCTCAAATCAACTCTCAAAATCATCACTCAACTTCCGCAGAGAATGGACAGAGGAGTAGAAGAAGAAGATAAGAGACTCTTCTCGATTTGGTGTAGATAATACCAAGTCCAAATTACTGATACATCCAACGAGTTGGATATGGGCAGCCCATGTCGGCTTGGATGCACAAATCCTATTTTTCCCTTCATACGTATCTGATGCTTACTTCTTCGTCGGATAACCGATTGACACGTTCGAGTTGTCCACTCTGCGTAACTTTTAGAGATCTATCCAGCGGTACTAATTTCGTATCTAGATCGTTGTTAGATTAATTCTTATTAATTAACGTTGGTGTTAAACTAATCGAGTTATTATCGGCTAAATCGTCTCTTGACCGGTCTAATATCGTTGACGAGCTTGAGGGTCTTTACAATCTCCCCACCTTATTCATTTTCGTCCTCGAAAATCAAACCATCCTTCTAGTCTTCAAAAACTCCCCACCTTATAGAATAATCATCTATCTTGTCTAAGCACAAACAATATAAAACAAAGCACAAACTTAAATGGCTTTCTACAACTAAAATTTGTGGCTATAAGTTCAATAGACTAGTTTCTATTTCAATAAGTTATTGGTTCTAATTATGAAAATACTCTATAATAAGGTTTATAAGTAAAATTTGGGATCTATCAGTTCACTAATAGAAGCAAGTTTTCCTTCTAGGCCTAGTGATACAAGAATGCAGTTGCCATGTCTAGGTTCGCGATGCCTGACAATGCCTACCTACGTAACAAGTATCACCCGAACACATCAAAATTACCAACCTCACTATTGAGCACATGGATTAACTAAGTGCAAACTTATTACGATTAACTAAGTATTAATTTTAATTAATCTTTAACTTTTATCTTAACTTGTGTAATTCTGATAAATTTACTTCGTAAAATATATAAATAATTTACATCATTTTAAGTAATTTAATCATCAAAATTTATTTTATTTTATTTTTATTTATCATTATTATTAGTTACTTATTTTAATGAAATCGAATTTTAATTTCAAGAGAAACTATATTATTATAACTAAATAATTTTTAAATTCATATACTATTAAAGAATAACCTAATGTTATAATTATTATCCAAATGTTACTATTATTATTTCATAGTTGTTTGGTATTTTATTATTGTTATTACATTTATTTCTTATTTCTCAAAAAAATAAAAGTTAAATCGTAATCGTAATTAATCATAATGCCAAGTTTAAGTTTATTATCAATATTAGATTTGATTTGATCTAACTTTATTTCCTTAAATTTATATTATTGCTAAATAAACCTTAAGTTGTATTACTAATAAAAATTATATTTTGTTATTACTATCCCAAAATTATTATCCAAATGATATTTACAATGACTCTAAATTTTATAGTAATTAGCATTATATAGTATTATTATTTGCTTATCTTATCAAAAGTTATTTTCTTAATGAGATTATCACTTTCATTATTGTATTATCAATTTTTCCAATTTGATTACTAGCGTAATTACAATATCACCAAAATAACTACTTGGTAAGGATTCTTAATTTAATTTTATTAAGCATGAATCTTATAAATATAATTCTACTTTCACGTAAAGATTGTTATAACATATTTTATTTATTCAGATTGAATCTGCATACTATATCTTGTTAAAGATTGACGTTGGTAATTTAATATGATTTAATTTTTTTTTTTTTTTTGAAAGATAATTATTTTATTAATCATTTGTTTTTTTTTAGTCTATAAATTTTTTAATATGAGGTGGGATCCGTTGACATGGTTATAATGACATAATCTTGACATTTTAGTGTCATTTTTTCTACCAAACCCAACCGGCAATGAATTTGAAGCTAATCTTTTGATGACATGTTCTTCTTATAAGTAGGGCTGTTCATGGTCGGTTTTGGTTCAGTTTCTAGCCAAACCAAAACCGAAACCAATATTATCGGTTTCTAAAAATCTAAACCAAACCAATCCATTAACCATTGGTTCGGTTTCCAAATGGTTCCAGCCGGTTTCGGTTTGTCCCAGTGGTTTTTGGTTAACCAATAATTATGTCAAACCAAAAAAAAAAATTACACAAATTTACAGACAAAAAAATCGTAGATGCTGATAGTATTGGTTTACACAAATTTATAGACAAAACAAAATAACAAAAATATCAAGAATAGTTAAAGCTTACTCTAAATCCAGATATCAGAAGAAGATATATAATATATCTTAATTTAGTTATTGACAAACAAAAAATAAGGAAGACGGGAAGAAGAAAGTCGAGTAGCAACAATGGCTGCTTTAGTTGGGGGTGGAGAAGGGAGGCGACTAATAGAAGGAGAAAGAAAAAGAGGGAGAGTATCATAATGAAATATTAGATTTAGGGTTTCTATTTATCCTCTAAATCAATGGGTAGAATCTAATACTTGTAAATCAACGGTAGAAATTAAGTTTAAAAATTAATCGGTTTTCCAATCGGTTTTAGAGGTCAAACCAAACCAAAACCAACACTATCGGTTTTCCACTTTCTACACCATAACCAATCCATTAGTAAATGGTTCGGTTTGGTTTCTTCCTAATTGGTCTGGTTTGGTCCGGTTCTATCGAAAAACCGTAACCATGTTCAGCCCTACTTATAAGTTTCTACACTCCCACCAAAAATGAGAGCATTCCGAAATGTATAAGACCACCATCTACAATTTTGAATATCAACCGTCGAAAATTAACGGTTGAAATTAAAATTTGTGGATGGTAAAGTTTCGTATTTCGGAATACTCTCATTTTTGGTAAGAATGTAGAGTTTTATATGAGGAACATGTCACCAAAATATTAGCTTTAAATTCATTGTCGGTTGGGTTTGGTAGAGAAAATGAGAACCATGTCAACGGATTATGTCATTATAACCATGTCAATAGATCCTTCCCCTTTCTTGATAGTCTTTAGATTTTGGTATTAATAATAAGTATCTTTTTCACATGCAATTTTATTCTCCATTAAGTCTAATTTTGTTCTAAGCATTCAAGGATCATGAACATCATTTCATGTATATAATTTAGTGATTTAGTGAATCATTTATTGGACTAAAGATAATCTGAGTATAAGATTGTTAACAAATTAGTCTCTATATATTTGCAAAACTTAACCATATATAAACACTAATAATTTTACATAGTTATTTTATCCAAATCATTATTTTATCGCTATATATTTGCTAATGGAATTTTAATTTAAGTTATGCTCAACATAATACTAATTTAAATTCTCTTTTCCATTTCAAAAGATGACTGCATCTATTTACGAAGAAAAATCCTATCAATATATGAATTTATTTTCTTTTAATTCTTATATTACACTAAGTATCCGAATGCTATTATTACAACTTCATGTATATTTGTTTCATTTTAAAGATTTACTGGATCATTGGTTAGACTAAAGATAATTTCGGTACAAAATTACTAAAAAGTTGAGTCTTTGTATTTTATACATTAGTATCTTATAATGAAACACTTCCTATTCTCGGTGTGTTAAGTCTATACTGGCTTGAGCCCTACCGGTGTGTTATACTGCAGCATTTGGCTAGTTTAACTATCTAGTTTAGAAGGAACATCTATTCCTAATTTTTCATTAGACCATAACTATTTAATCATACTTGCCGGATTATTTTTTTATCGTAATCCATCTTTGGAATAAAATTTTAGTCCGCAAGCATAAGTTTAGTTCAATATGACACTAATTGGGTTTGCGGCATAAATGCTAACTCAACCATCCATCTTCGCGGTATAGATGGAGGTGTGAATCACTCAAAGGGCCGGAGCATGTATTAAAATTATTATTATTGCATGGTCGCGCGGCTTTGAAAGCCAAAATTAGGGTTCATCTCCATAATTACTATTATAATATTATTCATTATCAAAACGCCCCGCTCAAACATTTATGTGATTATAAATTGTTGATTCTAGACATATAAGTCAAGGTATTCGATAAATTTTTATGTGACTCAACCACTCAACTTTACCGGTCAAATATGGCTTATCAATAATATGGGACCAATCTTACTATTTTTAATATTGGTTTTTAAACCTAATTTCATCAGTCGCCGAGATGAGTGTCTCACATCATCTCATACCTCACCACTTGGTTAGATTATTTGGTTAGTGAGGAGTCATTTAGATAATTTCTTCACCATTTTTCAATAAAAAATTTTATTAGAGAGCCTTATACTATCGTTTGTTTGTTGCTTTATCAACATCACATTTACGTTTACATCCGCCATAATCGAATATGAAGTGCTAAAAAGTTTAAGTAATCAAAAGACTAAAACTGCATATTATTGCAAGTGGCAAAATTCGGTCCCGTGCATTTTTCCTCGTTTATTATTATTTTTTTCAATATCGTAAAGATTTTCTATTATAATATTATTATTAATTCATTTATGAGGCTCGATGACTTGTATAAATAGGTGCAAGTTTAACTATCTTTCTCCTTCAATATTTATCAATCTCGAATCTACAAGCACTCTTTCTTTGTTGAAGAGTTTATTGTTAGACTAAAGATAATTTGGTACAAAATTACTAAAAGTTGAGTCTTTGTATTTTATACATTGTATCTTCACTTCCTAAAGTCTAACGCTCATGGGCATTAGTTTAACTATCTAGTTTAGAAGGAACATCTATTCCTAATTTTTCATTAGCTTAATTTACAAAACTTAAGCATCGTTAATTTTCCATAACTATTTAATCATACTTATTATTTTTTTATCGTAATCCATCTTTAATAAAATTTTAGTTAAGTTTAGTTCAATATGACACTAATTGATAAATGCTAACGTACTTTATTAAAATTATTATTATTGCAATTGTCATCTATAATTACTATTATAATATTATTATTATTAACATTTATGTGATTATAAATTGTTGATTCTACATATAAGTCAAGGTATTCGATAAATTTTTATGTGACTTTCAATATTTATCAATAATACCAATCTTACTATTTTTAATATTGGTTTGTGTACTTGTTCATTCTTTTTAGATTAATTATTCTCTAATCTTTACTAGCTAAAACTATTGGTGTACCCTACAATTTTTACTTCATCACATATACAAACAACCAACAGACAAATCAATCAATCAGATAAATATTTTTATTATTGATAGCTTTTAGTGATTAAGATTTACCTCACAGCCCAACCCAGTTCTAAATTATTCTAGTTCACTAATTAGCACTGGCTATTCCTATCTTTTCCCATATAAGATCTAATAGTGAGCTCTGATACCAACTTTGTACCGCCCCCTAAGCTAGCAGCTGACTAATCCAAGAGCTTAACTAAATATAGAGGCACTAAGAATTTAAATCATATACTTAAGCATTCAATTAAGAAATCTGCTACAAAATTTAACCCAAAAACTAGCCTCGCTCAGAAGTATATATACAGAACTTCTCTCAGATGATACATATACAATAGTCATTTATTTTGCAAATATAAATAACATAATAAACATAACATAAGATAAGATAACTAATTAACGGAGTCAACTCCTCGAAGCTTTCGCTGCGCAACTCTGCACATCTCGATCTGTCTCTGAAACTGAAAGTGGGAATGGGTGAGCACATCATCCCTAAAAGGGGTGCCCAGTAGAAATAACATTTAACTTTTGAGTAATCATTGGAAATGATTTGAAAACAATTCATGTTTTCCCTAACACTAAACACAACCAACTCACAGAAGTAAACAATCATGTATATGGAAATAACTCCTTCTAAATAATATGGTGACTCATCCCGCACCTAGATAATAATATGGTGAACTCATCCCGCACCTAGATAATTATATGGTGACTCATCCCGCACCAGTAAATGAAGGAGCAGTACCCTATATACCACAGATGGAAATTCTCATTTCCAAACAATCAAGTGGAAATTCTTATTTCCCAAACATTTCATAAAGACAAACAAGGCATTAAAATTCCTTTCCAAACAATGGAAAGATTAAAAGAAACAACGGTACTTTCGGAAATTTAAATAAAACAATGCATGGAATACACAATCAGGCAATGCATGAATTTGTTAAACATAAACTTTTGTAAAAGAAAACAACAATAATCACAAAAGAGTTAAATATAAATTCCCACCTCTTTTGATGACAAGCCACGCCTACCTCGAGATCCACGATCCACTGGTTCATCCTTTGAATAGATCGTTGTTAATAACTAACTGTTAATCACACAAGAAGTCTAAGAATCTAGCCAAAAGTCTCACACAAGAATCATACAAGTCTCTTTAATGGTTCTAAGCCCATTTATGATTCTACACATCTTCATTATCCATCTCTTGCATAATTAAAGGTCTACTAATTCAATTAGGTTGTTTCTCTAGTCCATTAGCTAAGTATTGCGAACATCTACAACTTTGTAGAAGGAACCAAAGTCTAATTCGGACCTTAAGAGGTCCAAAACATCTAATTAAGAAAGACTGATCCTAAGCCCAAGCCCATGACTAGCGGGCTTACTCCGGCTCGGCCCATCAAACCGGCCGTTAACAAAAGGTGTGGTCCAACGAGTCAACTAACGGTCAACATCTGATCTAAGGTCAACTAATAGTCAACGTCCAAGGTCAGTTCAAGGTTCAGGGTCAATGGTCAAATAAGTCAACCAGAATCGGTCAACGATCCAACTCAGGTCAAGATAGGGAAACTCAGTGAGTTAACTTAGTCCACGGGGAATGATTCGGGTTATACAAGCCTAGGCCCTTGCTCAGGCCAAACATTCTGATGCACAATCATTCCAACACAACTCTGCAATACCAATTTTACACAAATCCTTCATTCTAATAGACTTCTACAGTTCAATACCACTGAATTCTAAGCTTACCTGCAAATGCCATACTAAGCAACACTCATTCTACCTATATCATTACCTAATTATCATTTCAATTCAATTATAATAAACAAAATACCAATTCCAATTATAATCAAAGATTAAGCCTACCTGCAATTGCGGTTCCAAGCTTTTACAGCAGCAACACCAACAATCTTGACTAACTCTATTTGCAATTTCATCATCTGAATTTCACATATACACAACCATACAATTTACCCCTTTCACAACTAAAGTTCAACTCCAACTAAGACTACCACCACTATAACCCCAATTCCTTTACACTCCACCTGCACATTCATATTCTTTGCAACTCAACACATCTAACTACTTATCAAATATCATATAACTTCCACGGCTGCAACACCAACTCAACCTTCAATTCATTCCATCTTCATTAACATCCATAGCACCACTATAATTCTTCCACTAACAGTTCTCTGGCATTCTCATTATCATTAACTCCACCAGCACAAATAGAATCTGTTGCTCCACCAGAATCACAACACCACCATCCAAACACATTTTCTCAGTACTTCTTAACCATGAGATTTCAACTTCATCTCACAAACTAACACCAACACCTCAGCTCAGGATAATAACAGCTTAGCTCAACCATTTTCAGTAATACAAATCTCCATATCTATAACTTTATAACTACACAACAAACCTATTCATTCATATCCCCTGATTATCAAATACACTGCCATTCCAACCCATCACCACTTACAGTTCAACTTAACTTCACAATAAAATGATCTGCATCCATACCCAGCAACTCCTATAATTCACCAACACCAATATTTTGTTCATTCAGTCACAATCACTCTTTGTAAATCAACATAAAGCTAAACCACTACTATACAGTTTCTCCAACATCTTTAACCTAAACAATTCAACAATTCATTCTTCAAATAACACAATTAAGGCAAATAAGAACTTACCCAAGAACCTGTATCCACTGAAAAGTTACTTTCTTGCCTGAATCTTGATTATACTTGAAATTCCACCAGCAGAAACCATTCAACTCCAACACAAAACACATTCAAGCTTCCTACAACTCAATCCAACATTTCACTTACACAACCAAACTCCAACAATTGCAACTCCAGCAGCCCATGCAGCTGTGAATACCAACTCCAACAGTTCCATTTATAAGCAATTACATTAGCACCACCAATTTCAGTTGAGCATAGCTCAAATACACATCCACCCAATTTGCATCAATCTTAGTCTCATTGGCATCTCCAGAATCTTGTACCTTATCAAACTTTGACCACCGGCATCATCTCATTCATCCCATATCCACAACCACCAAGAATTCCATGTAAATTTTATCAATTCATTAAGAAACTCATAAACTCAATAAAGAACTTGAACTGATTAATACTCATAAAACAATTACCTCAAAGACCATTCAACTCGAGCAGTTGTGAGCGAATTCCTCAAATGACTCCTTGAAAACAATTAGTTTCGAACCATAACCAACTTCTTCTCCATCCGTCTCTGAACCTTCTATGAACCCTTAACTCTTCAATTCTCAATTGAACTTCTTCTCTGTAACTAATCCCCAATTTGAATACCCAATTCTTCTTCTTTGTTCTCAATACACAAAACCCTAATTCAATCTCTGAGAAATCCAAACTCTTGATTCATCTACCAAAATGACTCTATCGGTTCAATTAAACATCAACCCAGTCGTTCTTCATCTGCCAACCACTCGATTTGTATCTTAATTCGCCACAACTCAAAGTCTAGACATAAATCCCTAATTCATGTTTTTATGGATCAACACCACTCTCATCTCTTCATCAAAGACAACAACATCTTCTAGTTCATCTGCTCTAACTCACCGATGGACTCTCTTTCTCAAATCAACTCTCAAAATCATCACTCAACTTCCGCAGGGAATGGACAGAGGAGTAGAAGAAGAAAAAGAAAGAAGAAGATAAGAGACTCTTCTCGATTTGGTGTAGATAATACCAAGTCCAAATTACTGATACATCCAACAAGTTGGATACAGGCTTGAGCCGTTACGAATTTGCCACGTGGTAACATTCGGGCCGTTATGAATTTTTTTTGCAACAACGAGTGTTGTAACAGCTTAGAGCCGTTACTGAACTTTTTTGTAACAACAAAAAAATTACTGCCGGTCAACCTTGACCTAGTCAAAATTGGTCAATTCAAGGCTGGCCGTGATAATTTTTCTCACTAGAAATATCTTAGGAATTCAATTTTTTTTAACCTGCATGAACCTTTCATTCAGTTTAATCATATAATATCACCCATTCAATAACAATAATTTCTTCTATTCTTTCTACATTCATTCAAGCAGTTTAGAACTTGGGAGAGTACCAAAATTCTTCTAAGTTACAAAATTTACTAAGTTCATTGGGCAATTCGAAATCTACAAAGCAATCTTCTCACCATTCATACTTGTTGCACCGGTCCTCATATTTGCCAGTCCTTGTATTACGAGATCCATGAACCTTACTCGCAACAAAATCACAACAAACGGTTATTAGATTCACATATGCGAAATAAAAAAAAAGGGTGATAGAATTGAGAAATGAAACATGGTTCTCAGAACTTCATTATAATGCTCAAAAGACCCCAAAGAAGCACAAGCATGTGCGAGCAGAAAATGACCAATTAGCTATTTAATTTAAACAAGATTGGGTGCTCAAAATAAAACAAATGTTACAACTGATAGGAACCAAATCCAATCTTACCCTTGCGCCGTCGTTCTTAGGATTGGATCTCCTAGCAGGTAACCTAATCCTTCTCTGAGGGTTGTGTAGGTTAAAAACAATCAGATTTCTTCTATCTTATGTTCCAACAACCATCAGAGGATAATTGACAGAGAGTGAGTAACATCATTCTGGAAGCTGTTGTGTATGGATTTGCGTAACAGCATCTTCAAGACGACAAAATCAAACCCTTTGCACTGTCCAGTCTCTGGTCAAGAGGCACCAGCTCCACGGCCTGAATGGTTCAAACACCTGGAAAAAACAATATCACCTAAAATAAGATCAAGTTTGAACATCGGACATCTTACTTATTACACAACAGAGCACATAGTAATCCTTACAAGAAAAGGAATGCTATTAGAGAGCCATAGAAAGAAACCAAAACATAATGAAAAGAAAAGATAAAGAACCTTGTCCAAGGAGCAGGTTCATTGTCACATCGAACACAAAGATACCTGCAGACTTTTTTGCCCTGTAAATAACACTTTATCATTAGAGCCAACTTAAGAAAGTACTAAAAGAGCATAAATGATCAAAATATAACATGATATTACCCGGAAGCATGCATGGTCTCCCAAGTGCACAATGATTCGAAAGCTTAGGTAAACGCCTCAAAAACAGGATAAGAAGTATAAATGCTTGGACCGAGGATAAATGTATTTACTTGGTAGGATGTATCGTTTGTGATGCTTCGCAGTAGCTATTGACAGAGATTGTTGGGAAGGCCCTCACAGTCAATATAACTTTGGCATGTCTTTAATCTCCGAAAACAGCTGCCAAGAACAACGAAAAAATAAATCGAGTGACTCGTAATGTTCAACAACTTATCTTTGGGTTAATAACATTAAACAAGATTGGTACTGCGAACTTTTCCAAGTTTCGGGTCTTTACATGCTTTGATACTTTAGCATATAACTTTGTTTAATGGAAAGAAACTTTGTGATGCAAATAAAAAAACTAAAATTAGTTTTAGTTACTGACAGGAAAATATAGTTATCAGCTCATACAAGCCACATAATAATCCACACTTGTATAAACTTCACTAAAACATTTACTCACCAGAATCTCGAGCTTTGTATCATCACCTTCTCCTAGAATTTCCTTATCTTAAGAGCAAGGAACCTAATTTTATCCGAAAAGCCGTTTAAAGATCAATAGTAGAACTTAAAATTGACAACTACTCGACATTAACTAAAAGCAATACAGATGATAAATAGTAGTGTACTACATCAAAAATAGAACCTGAAGCGAAAGAGCTTACTTGTGATTATAGATCCAATTGTGTTACTTCCTTTGTCACTCACTCAAAATAAGTATTCCCACGCTCACAGTTCTGCAAAAGTGGTTGCAAGTATAAGAATCATATACAGTCCTACATAACTAAAACAAAAGAACATGGTAAGAATAACTTACATGATTTTGAGTAGATTTTGAATGAGACAACAGTCCCACCGATGAACCAACGTTGAACAAAAGACGCAACTATCTTAACTTTCAGTCCAAATTCCTGCATCATTTTCAAATACAAACAACAAGCACGAAGGCAGTTACACCATGAACTAGACTTACACCTTGACAAAATGACTTCATGAATCAAGCAAAATTTCTCATTTAACATGATATATTCTACAACAAATCCTCTGGCAGTTGCTTTTTAGTTTGTACTATAATGATAATCATCCGGAAAGTCTGTCAATGCAAATAGGCATTAGTTATAACGACTTACTAAGGTGATTGACAACTAAGGTAAATTGAAGCTTCGAATAGTCGAAACAAGCTTTATGATAGTTAGAAACAAAAAGAAGTAACAAATAGTAGAAAGAAACTCAACACATTGAATCTACGGCACTCCATAGTTGTGCCTTTGAAAGTCAACAACTAGTAGAAACAGAACATACCAAATAAAAGACAACATAAAAAAAGCACAAGTAAGTATGGAGAGAATGATCAGCAAAGGCTAATTACCTAAGTAGTTATTTCGGCAATCAAACCAGTAGGAAAATTACCTAATCATCACCTCATACTCTCCAATACTTAGAATACCCTTATAACAATAAGGTGCACATGAGCTACAAAGATTCAAAAAATTCATATATGCGCAGGTAAGACAAATACAAATAAATGCTAGTGAAATCAGATGAGTATTACAAATCCAACATCAAAATCATCAAGAATACCCATACAACAACACAGTTCAAAAACAATAAAAACATTCAGACCCAAAAAACAACCAATTACTTAATTAACATACCCTAAAACATACCCATTAACACAAGAGTAACAACAAATGACTTCAAATAACTTCATTAACAACAAATCTGATCAAGTAGAAGTGAGGGATAACTTATGCATGGGCTGAATATCTTCAAGAAATGCAAGTGAAGATGTTGAAAGTTATTCTACTAATTGCTACAATAAAAAAAACGAATGGTACTTAAAACCTATCAACCAATTAAATTACAAACCCTAAGTTTTCCTGATATAATTTGTACCCTAACTTCGAAATTGAAAAAAATACACAGAACACGGTACAAATCAGATCGAAAAATCAAACCCAAACTTCAAACCCCATCTTTAATTGATAGAAGAAGAAGAAAACAAAACCCTAAATTTGTATAAATATTCTACGAGGCGGCGAGAAGGAGATACAACCGATGAAAAAAAGTGAAAACCCAAATCAAAATGGATCGAAAATCGATTTTATTTTGGAGTTAAAAGAGGGATGAAAGAGTTACCATGAATTTAAACGGAGATCTGCAGAGGAGAAGTGGGTTTGATAAGAACTGAAACCAAGTCATGGATTAGTGTAAGATAAAAAAGAGAAGAAAAGATGATGATGAACACTTACACAGATCTATGATTGAATGTTATTGAAGATTATTGATGGTTTCTCGGGTAATAGTTTTACTAGGGTTTTGTTCGAGGAATGAAGAGAGCGGGAGCGAGAAAGAGAAAGAGAAAGAAAATGAAAAGTGAAGATTCGATTCACCAAGGCATGGGAGGAAAAGCAAACGCACGCATGTGAATGGCACACACATGGGAGGAAATATCCTCTAGTATTATTCATATTGGGTGGAAACAAAATAGCATGCATGTGAATGGCACACGCACAAATTCCAGTGTTACCACCCAAGTGTGACCAAGCGTGTGGTCTGCACGTGTATAAAAAAATTCGTAACGGTTGTCTTACATTTACGAATTTTTAGAAAATTAGTAACAACTTCACTGTTACGATTTTTTTTAACGGCCATTTGTAACGGGAAATTCGTAACGGCTCATAAGCCGTTACAAATTGTTTATTACTAGAATCCGGAATTTGGTGTAGTGTTGACATGTTCGAGTTGTCCACTCTGCGTAACTTTTCGAGATCTATCTAGTGGTACTAATTTCGTATCTAGATCGTTGTTAGATTAATTCTTATTAATTAACGTTGGTATTAAACTAATCGAGTTATTATCGGCTAAATTGTCTCTTGACCAGGTCTAATATCGTTGACAAGCTTGAGGGTCTTTACAACTATAAATGGATGGCTTCATCTATTCTTAAAGGACATCTCAGAACGGTCTTATGTTCAAGGCCTCATCCTTCAAACATTGGATAAAATAACTTCACACGACAAATACATCACCATTGTGATTCCTCAACATTTTATGCTTCCTTCTCATAAGATCAACCTTTATCCTTCCGCTGTGACCTAAGCAAAGTGGAGCAACCATCTCTTGGTTTAGGTCGGCCTTGTAAGATTTTGATCTCTCGAACTTTAAATACTTTACAGTACATTGCTTTACCCTAGTTATAAAATTTAAGTACAAACAACTATTGATGGTTTGATTTTCCATAATGGTACTCACTCTAATACTCTTAACTTTAAACGAGTACTAGATTGATAAGTTTGCAGTGCTCGGGGACGTTTTACGCTCTACTGTAACCTACGTCACCAGTAGTATCTCCTCGAAGATGTGCGCTAGGTATCACAACATCACGACCAGCGGTGTCTCGCGGGGACGTACACTAGAAATCGTGGCTATGGGTTCCTTGAGCTTAGTCTCTTCCACATGAGTTGAGTTTTTTCCTATGATCTTGAAATGACATATTTTTCCCTTATCCAAATTTTACCATCTACATACACCAAGGAATTTCCAAAACCGAAAATATTCTCATGATATGCAAGCACCTAGATTTTGTTTATGTCTAATTCTAACCAATATCCAAATCGTAGAACCGAAATCTCTCATATACAACTCAATATTAGCTAGCACTTAACGAATATATCTTTCCCGGAGAGATATGTTTTGCTTTCTGATAAAACAAAACATATATATTCGAAAATATCAAAAAAAAATTCTCAAATATTTTGGTTTGGGATCTCACCTTGAGTATCAAGGAATATCTTTGAACAATAAAATATAATATTTTAGCTCATGTTCAAATTACTCATTATGTCGGCATATTGAACTTTCCTACCTTAATTCCATGTATAGGTTAGGACCAGTTTAACCTTAGATCTTCAATGAAACCCGGACTTTCAATCATATTGATTTCTTTCAACTACGAAACAAGTTCGTACGTCTACTTCCTTAATATTATGTAATTAAACATAGTTTCTAGGAATGAAATCAAGCCTAAGTTCACTACACAATCTAGTAACAAGTTACAAAGATTATGTTGATATCGCAATTACGAAGTTCAAAAGATAAGCATTATACTTTGTAATATAATATACCAATATAAAACATTCACAACTATTGATATTTTGATAATAATAAGGTGATCAAGTCTATATTTTCAATATAAAACGACTTGAGAGCAACGATATAGAAATGGAAACAAGTAAAGTTATGTATTACTAACCTGAAATGGAAGGATGATGTCTTCGTTAATGTCAACATGTCTTGGATTCTTGAGTCTTGAGAATAATACTTTTATGTCTCAACATTTCAAGAACCTAATGAAGTTGACTATAGTAATATAATCAAGCAACTTATGAGTTTTGATACTAAAATATGACAACCAACCTTGACATACCAACGCGTAGTGGGTTCAACCGATCGGTGCTCTAACAGATTGAACATTAGGGAAAGATTGTACAGGAAAACTTGTGTGATGCTCCTTCTTACAAGCTTATTTAATATGAATTTTGAAAACCTCTTCAATTAGTTCTTTAGTTGCAAAATGGTTGCACCAATTTTGGAATTAATGGAAAACAGATGGGACATAAAGATTGAGTTGTAGTCATTCTCTACAGAATGGTTCAAGAGACAATGCACCAAGGTTCCTTAGAAGGATTTTGTTAATTACCAAAGTGCCTTTTTCGTATCACTTTTTGGAAATATTTAGTTAGCAACCATTGAATTTTTATTTAAGAATTAGAAAGTTCAATTGGAGGTACAGTTTTTGGAAAGCTTTTAAAGAGTAGAGGGACTATTTGAATGTTGTTGCTCTGAAAACTAAAACTAAGGAGACTCGAAAATATAGATTTATGTTAACTGGTTTATGCCTGGTGTAGGTTTTGCTAGATTAAATACTAGAAGTGCTCATGATGGCAAGTGTCACATGCCCATTTAATCGCCTAAAATTTTCATGGGACATGACCGGCAATGATTGTGGTTCAATGAATCAACTTCACCCAAAATCATTCAGCCTTGCATACTTGCATCAAAGTACGCATCTGCCTTCAATCCAAAGGCTTTGCACAACGGAAGTCTTTTCTTCTTTCTCTCTAACTCTTCATGCTCCCATAAGCATAAGAGGTTCTGCCATGTACTTCAATAATTCTCACAAGATCTGCAACACAATGAACACAAAGATATACTGCAACAAACCCATTTTATTACACTAAAGGAAGATTATACAAAACAGTCCATCACATGGACCAAATATGCCATTCACCCTCTTGGTGAATGCCTAAAACACTCTCTACATTAGTGGTTCTTATCTCAATTGAACAACACTAAACTTATTGATTCCTAGGCTATTTATACTAACTAGGATCAGGCCAAAACTTCTGTGCAACCGCTGCACAAGCAGCCTTGAAAAACCAAGTGTCCAAGTAGTTTCCATAACCGCCAACTTCAACTACCACCTTTTGAGTTGTCACGCCAACAAAGCCACACCTGTTCTTGGTGGTTATGAACACTCACAAATGGTTATAAACTACTTATATAACCGTTCTCCCTTGTCTCACACATTTGGCATGCTTGTAAAGCTCGTAACCAACTCTAACCGCCACTTGAGCCATATTGCACAACCGTTGTGCTTTACCGAATCTCGCCTCGCCTCCAAGCTCATCCATCTTGGCCCTACATGCTTCTCACTCTAAGCTAATGCACGGATAATCCTTTTGCTTCAATCATCAAGGCCAGCTCCTTAAGCTCATTCTGGTTGCTCATGTGTCATATGCTTCACTTCGCCAATTTGCTTGACAATAGTAATGCCACTCTTGCCTTACTAGCTTGTTTGTATTGTTCAAGATTTGGCCAGCCTTGAACTAATGCCATAGACCAACTCTTGCATCATCCTTGATTTTGGGCCAACTCAATTCCACGGATATGCATCAATGGCAACATCGCATGTTGCATCTCACAACTTTGGCCTCATCTTTCCTTTCCTTCAATGAAGCTTCATTGTGTCGGCCAATAAGCTTCATTTCTTATCCAAAGGTCTTTACAGTGTACGACCACCTTTGCGCTTCACTGGCCCTGCAGGGTTCCACTATCTTAGTGCTTGACACCGTATACCGCTATTATGGCTTGCGTTGCGCTATTATGGCTTCGCATTGCGCCATTACGGCGGAGTACTGACTTGTCCTACAACACTGTAACGCGCAATCATTGTGCGACACTTGCAGCCATTCCATAGACCTCCCGTACCTAATCCGTTCAACGCCCTCGTTGAACGCAACCAAGTATAAACTCTATACTTGTTCTCTGGCCTTGTACGCTTCTGAGCCCTTCTCAGAAATTAACAAACTTTGCTTGGCCTTCAACCTTTCCAAAACTTCTTTGCCTAGTACTTTATTCCATCACTTAGCTTTAATGCCTTTCCATTGATCCTACTGATCTTGAACTTTTGTTGATACGTTGCGCATATGTTCCAACTCTTCTTCAAGCCGCATATCAATACCCAAATGCTTTTGTGATCTATTGCACCATGCATTTTCAGAACTCTTCTGAAATTAGACAATACTCTTTTGGCTAACCCTAAACCAATGGTCCTCATTCGATTGCATCCGCATCACAAATATTTTCTTCAAGACATTTCATGCCTAAGTGTACACTTTAAACAGCCAACATATCATTATGATATGCATAACTTAGCTTACTGCCTTCAATTTTGACTGACATTGCACTCTTGCAATTCAACATGCCTTACTGTAGACTAAGTGTTCTTCAATCATTTTGCAACACTCATGTGCAAACTCGATTGAAATGAATGACATTAGACATGACTTAGGAAACCCGGGTTTTTATGGTTGTCTCATTGGACTAGGTTCCTCTTCACGCGCCTTTGAAACCAACACTTTAAGCATCACTTTCTCTTTCAAACTGCTACGCTTTAACTTGGCGGAAAAACAACATCATGTTCTTCCTAACAATGAGTTACTCTTAACTCATATACTTGATGGACTTACATCTTCATTCTTGCTGCGTTACTCCATGCCTTCGCTGCCAAATACCTTCGCACTTCCACATAACTCTCAAAAGCAAACTCGACTATGCCACCAACTCTTCTATTTGATTCTTTCACTTTCAGCATCTTCTATTGCATATTTTTGCTTAATATGTTGTGTAGCATCTTCCACGCGAACTGGCTTTACTTTGAACGAAAGAGGCAAGATATTTCACTTCAAATACCCTCATTCACTACTACCTTACATAGAGAGACTTCATTCCAACACCAAGGTCCACTCGACCCAAACTGAAAGTATACTCAAACGTGAGCAAATACTTGTGCCAATTGATTGCAACTTGTAAGACCTAACAAGCTTTGCAATACTGACTTCATCTTCGCTTCTAAGCAACAAAAGAAGCGAGACAACACTTACTATCCCCAATTTAGAAATTCACTTTGCCACATGCACTCTTCCAACTATCAACATTCTTGTGCAACTCCCATAACGAAGCACAATATAATTGACAAATAGTTGAATACTCCTTAAACTGATGCCATCATGTTGCTTTAGCTTTCATGAATATTTCTTAAATAATCGCCACATGTCGTCTTTATGCATCACCACTACTTTGTCCTTATCTTTCCCGCATCCAAAATTTGGCCTAACTTGCATCTCTAGCCGCATCATGCATTCTCCCATGCCCAAATCCCATTTGGCGTATGCTACTTATTGCATACATGCTATGCCAATTAGCACCCAAATCTTGACATAAACTTGTGCACCTTTGCACAACCGGAACGGACTTTACTTGGTGATTCTCGAGTATCACCATAGAGCTCAACAAAGTCATATCACTCAATGACTTCGCGGCTAAACACTTTGGACAGTTGCAAACAAGGCCATCATCCTTGCAAATGAGGCGCCACTGTCCACGTTCCATGAAGCAAGAATGCCGCATTCTTCTTCAAACTTGGAACTCATTTTTACCCCATGCACATCTCGGTTACTCTTGTCTTTCCCCTTCTCTAAAATCAGCTTTGTAGCAATAATGCGATTTGTAGTTGACAAGAACATCCGCTTGTGGTTATGATCAAATGCGAGGTCTTTGGACACCCTTTTCCAAGCATATTGATCCCACTCATAAACCAGTGCAAGCACACTCCTTGTGCGCATCTAGCATCAACGAAGAACTCTTTGCAAACGCAAGACCGTGGTGTATCAGTTTTCCCTAACTTGCGCTTCTTTCTTCAACCTTTCAATAAGATTTATGCTAGATAAGAGTTGGCCATCCAATTCTTCTTCTATGGCATCACATTGCCACAAAAATGCTGGTTCACAACCAGACTTTGGATTACCACCAAGGTACATGCATTCGAGAGAGGTAACTATAATCTTCCATCAACTGGCTATGATGAAAACACCTTCAATCTATCACATAGACATGTTCTTCATCTACTTTGTCATTGCAAAGGCCATCAACTTCTTTGTGTTCAGGAATTTACCCTAAAATTCCCATTACAACTCGTAACGTACTCGCTACTGATAACACTACGAAAGAATGCATTCCAAATGCATAATCTTCGCATACTTGTGAGAAACATGGACTTTAACACCTGACTTGCACCATAGAAGTCAACATACTCCTTAGTTTTGTCATGCCATCACTTGAAAACCCGGTTTTCAATGATTCTTCTTGCGCGTTCGTCTAACACTTTGGGTAGGAATTTCGACACCTTTGTCATAAACTTTCATGGCCTGTTGCTACTTCAAGCTTCAAGTTCATTCCAATTGATCTTTCCACACAAGACCAAATTCTTCTAGTCTCCATACTAGCGAAACCCAAACAATTCTTCACTGAATTTGACAAACAAATGACACCAACTTGAGTAAAAGAGAGAAAGATCAGCAACTGTGTCCCCTAACGCAGCTCTGATACCTGCTATAACATGCCCATTTAATCGCCTAAAATTTTTATGGGACATGACCGGCAATGATTGTGGTTCAGTGAATCAAATTCACCCAAAATCATTCAGCCTTGCATACTTGCATCAAAGTACGCACCCGCCTTCACTCCAAAGGCTTTGCACAACTAAGTCTTTTCTTGTTTCTCTCTAACTCTTCATGCTCCCATAAGCATAAGAGGTTCTGCCATGTACTTCAACAATTCTCACACAAGATCAGCAACACAATGAACACAAAGATATACTGCAACAAACCCATTTTATTGCACTAAAGGAAGATTATACAAAACAGTCCATCACATGGACCAAACAGGCCATTCACCCTCTTGGTGAATTCCTAAAACACTCTCTACATTAGTGGTTCTTCTCTCAATTGAACAACACTAAACTTATTGATTCCTAGGCTATTTATACTAATTAGGATCAGGCCAAAACTTCCGTGCAACCGCTGCACAAGCCTTGAACAGCCAAGTGTCCAAGTAGTTTCCATAACCGCCAACTTCAACTGCCACCTTTTGAGTTGTCACGCAAACAGGTGCCACACCTGTTCTTGGTGGTTATGAACACTCACAAATGGTTATAAACTATTTATATAACCGTTCTCCCTCGTCTCACACATTTGGCATGCTTGTAAAGCTCGTAACCAACTCCTAACCGCCACTTGAGCCATATTGCACAATTGTTGTGCTTTACTGAATTCTGCCTCGCCTCCAAGCTCAGCCATCTTGGCCCTGCATGCTTATCACTCTAAGATAATGCACGGACAATCCTTGTGCTTCAATCATCGAGGCCAGCTCCTTAAGCTCATTCTAGTTGCTCATGCGTCATATGCTTCACTTCGCCAATTTGCTTGAAAATAGTAATGCCACTCTTGCATTACTAGCTTGTTTGCATTGTTCAAGCTTTGGCCAGCCTTGAACTGATGCCATAAACCAACTCTTAGCCTATTATTCACTCTTGCATCATACTTGAGTTTGGGCCAACTCAATTCCACGGATATGCATCAATGCCAACATCGCATGTTGCATCATCACAACTTTGGTCTCGTCTTGCCTTTCCTTCAATGAAGCTTCATTGTGTCGGCCAATAAGCTTCATTTCTTAGCCAAAGGTATTTACAGTGTAGCGACACCTTTGCGCTTCACTGTCCTTGCAGGGTTCCACTATCTTAGTGCTTGACAGTCTATACCGTATACTGCTATTATGGCTTGCGTTGCTCTATTATGGCTTCGCATTGCGCCATTATGGCGGAGTACTGACTTGGCCTGGAACACGGTAACGCACAATCATTGTGCGACACTTGCAGCCATGTCGTAGCAAGTATAATGTAGGTGTGAGAGAAGTTATCTCCTCTCGAAACATAAGATTTATGTTAACTGGTTTATGCCTGGTGTTGGTTTTTCTAAATTAAATACTAGAAGTGCTTATGATGGAAATTATAATATAGGTGCGAGAGAAGTTATAGGAGGAGAGGATGGTGAATTCTTGGCTTGTCATGCCAAGTATATCCATAACCTTAGCAGCAACATGGCTGAGTTGTGTGCTATCAAAGAGCGGTTGCTGCTTGCGATCTATCTTGCTATTTCTATTTTATTTTTTATGATATTCCTAAGCTTGAGCTGGAAATCGACCCAACAGTGGTGATCTAGATGTGCAACGGAGTTATTCCTCTATCTTGGTATTTTGAAAATCATAGCCTTTGAGAGTTGAGATCGAAGAACAAATACATAAAGGAAAATGGGGTAGCTGATACACTTGCCAAAGGTATTGTTAGTAAGTAATAAGCACAACTTCTATGGAGCCAAAAGTCATCCATATATTTGTGATGATCCATATTTTATAGACCAAAAAGTGCTACTCCATATTTTATAGACCAAAAAATGCTACCATGGTTGACTTTAACATCCATAAGTTTGTGAAGTCCAAAGGGGACTCTCAAATATGTGGAGGTAGCTCTTAAGAGTCCATATGGTCATGTGGATGACCGAGATACCCGCTTCGGACATTTTATTATTCTCATCCGGTCACTAAATGACCGGATGTATATCTTCTTTTTCCTTTTTTTTCCTCATCTGATTATTGACTAACCGAATAACAACCTTTTTAGTTTTTTTTTTAATATAATAAAAACAACAAAAAGATATGTGAGTCCCAATTAGTGGATATTTATCTAGATCTACATAGTGAAATAAATCTCCATAAAATTCGATCATCCTATTTATATGGATTCTCTTTGAACATCCATACCATAGGAGTTGCCCTAATCAGGAAACGAATTGATATTCACAATAGAATAACTATAAATTACCAAAATAGTTTAACATTGAGATTAGGAATGCTATAAATCTACTCGAGTTTGTTAAAGCCAATGTTCAAGATAGGATAACATTTTCCGTCTAATAAAAAAAACTTTTTTGTTGTTGTTTTTTTTTTTATTCAAAGACAAGTGGGCCTATTCTCCTAAGCAAACCCAACCAACTAGAATAGCTCCACCGTTAATCCAAATAGGCATTTCACTCGAAGAGGAGAAAAAGAGAGGATCCAACCGTCTCTAATAGGAATCGATTTCCCTACCTCGGCTCGCACTATGGGCAAAAAGGAGATGTGTTGTCTGTTGTACTAGACATTGGAACATAAACCTGTATTTTTGTGTTGTTTATCTTCTTAGGCCTCTTCCTATGCACATGCCAAAAAAATAGTGTTTGGCATTCCACCTGGCATGCCAAACCATTTGCGCCACTATGGGGAAATCGGCGAGCGATCGAATCGACCTAGCGATCGTCGATATTGACAATATCGATATTATGATATTCACGATATTCACTCTAGCGGTAATGGCTATTTCTTCATCGCTATAAATAGGTAACTTTCAAACTCAACACTTACTCCAAATTTTTTACACAAAAAATTTCTCTTCTTCTCAATCTATTATTCTCTTCTTCTCAATCTAATTTATTTCTTCTATTTTATCCAAATGGCACAATTAACCCAACTTGATTCGACAACACAACTTGATTTTTTTACGAGTAGTACTTGAAGGTGCCGTTGAGTAGATATGTGATAGATTTAAAGAAATAAGTAAGAAGCAAAGAAGTCTCCAAGTTTTGGATATCAACCAAGTCAAAACCGCAACTAAGAGAAGGCCAAGAAAGGTTAAAGGCAAGGAAAATCAAGGCAAAATAAATTTGAAGCCAAAGAAGAAGATAAACAAAGGAGACTCCGTTCATGAGCACATTGATTGGAAGTTTAGTGAAATGAAGAAGATGAACAAGATGAAGAACATTGTTCCAATTTTATTTTATTTTAGAGTCTTTCCAATTATTGTCTAGTTTTATGTCTTGTAAAATGACTATTTTAATTATATTGAAGTTTTTAATTTTGTGAAGTTTAATGAATTTGAAAATTTGACGAATATTGTTGAAAATTAATATTAATTATATTCTTAAACATTAAAAGTATTACAAATATTTAAACTTAAACAAATATTAAAAATATTAATACTTTAAAAATTTTAAACAAATATTAAAACTTTAAAAGTGGACAATTGAGAAATTACAACACAAATGTTGGACAATATTGGGGCAAATATCTTAAAACCTCGAAACAACTTTCAAAATGGAATTTTTGCCCGTAGATGCGACGATATTCCACACGACACCTTTCCTGAAATTCCACCGTGGTTTCCACTTCTCAAGGTTGGACCTTCTCGCCAAGTAAAGCAAAATACCTAGTAACTTCCTCGCGCTTAATTATACTGAAGCGTTGAACCAAATCTGAAACACTACGACCGCGTAGGTTCATTGTTTGTTCTTGAAATTAAAAAAAAATCCTTTCCCACAATAGTTGGTGATCAAATACTGGCTCCATTGTCAAATCAATATAATTCCTGCAAATACATTTAATTTTGAATTTTAGGTTTCGCCTCACTTGACATCTCCTAATTTGACTTCTCCTAATACAGTGGTTTGCCATGCACTCGGCCGATTCATATTATCACCATGCTCTCTAAGGAATTGGAAGAGTGATGAAAAGAATTGGAGATTAAGAAATTCTAGAGAGATTGAGAAATTCTTAAGAGATTAAGAAATTCAGTGTGAGTTGAAATGAGATTAAAATTAGGTATTTATAGAGGGGGGAAATATTAGCCGTTGGATGAAGATCTGATGAGCGATTATCATAGTATCGAGCGATAGCTTGACTGTCGCTGTCGATTGAACGACCATCGAACGATTGTTTGACCATCGAGCGACCGAGACTCTATCGCTCGCTGAAACTCGTCGTGTATGCCTATATGCCAGGAAAAATATATTGGCATATGAGTTTGGCAGTTTGGCAGTTTGGCATACCCATAGTGGGTGCATATATGCCAAATACCATGTTTTGGCATGTGCATAGGAAGAGGCCTTAGGGTCAAAAGGATAGTGAATAAACGCTTGTCCAAGGCCGTCAATTCCCCACCACCATCAGATGGATTCCATTTTATCAAGAATGGTATGATAATCATAGACCAACTTTCGTTTTTTTTTTTTGTTTGTTTTTTTTTTTATCATCCCTTCACAGTTACACGAGCCATGTAAGCTTACCTAGTGATCCAAAGGCTGAGCTGTAAGGCCACACATAACGTCAACCTGACCAAGCATAGAGCTTTGTCTAATTTTGGGCAATATAAAAGGCCATAACCACATTGGCACTAGAAATAGTAGGGAGTCGTCTCTAAAAACCACAAATATATGGATCTTGGCTCATTGAGAAAATTTGCAGACAAAATGACAGTCTGTAAGCATAATAAACAAGGACATAGACCAGTTTGTATATAAGCAAGTGGGTACTACGAACCGCAAAAAGTCAAAAGGATAGTGAATAAACGCTTGTCCAAGGCCGTCACATCCCACATCCTCAAGCAAAATGAGTGGGAAAATCGTGACAATTTACCATTGAATTCTAGCAAAAACCATTGATTGTCACGTTATGTTCTGTCGTCCAATGGTGATCCCTGAACTTTGATTTCAAACTACATTGGTTCCAACTCAACTATACTGAGAAACAGAAGATAAATTATAGAGAGTTAAAAAAAAAAAAAAAAACTGGTGACACCCAAATTCAAGACAGGTAAAGAGTTTTTACAGCATCAAGAAAACTGACCAAAGACATGATGTTGCAATGCAATTATGCAAAGCACAAATTTGCTTTTATGAATGTTCACCTCATTTTCTTCCACAGATTAAGACAACAACACATCCAAACAACCTCCTGTTTTATTTAGAAACCCACAATTTCCCAAGCAATGAAAATTGCTGACCTAGCACTTTCTTTCCAGCTCTGATCTCTGCAGAACATGACAACCTCTATTCAACCAATCTCTCTACTGGCTTTAAAACCTCAAAACAAAACAAAACACAACAGAAGCCTTATATTAAAACAAATAACATGAAAACAACAGCTCTTGAAGAGCTTTCCTACTCCCTTCCTCGAGTCAGGTTTTGATACCCCAAGTTTTCCATAAACAGGTTGATAACCCTATAAAGTAAAGGTGATAAAAAGAACCTGCAATACCCATTTCATGAAAACAGATAAAAATAACAAGAAAAGAAAGAAATCCTAGCCATGTAAGTTTCCTGACTTCCTGTTGATTCTCTCATATTTGCTGTCATGACCCCATAAACAAAAAAAGAGGAGAAACCCACCATTGTTCAGAAAAATGACAACCAAATTTCATTTTTCTTTTCAAATCATAGGACACAAAAAGCATTAGAGAAGAAGGATTTTATGTTGACAGGAAGAAGATACTTGAGGGAAATTTGATTGGTACTTCTCTCAATATTTGATCTGCCTTCAATAATGGTGTCTCTTCAGTCATGGCGCAATTAAAGCTACTTTCTTCTTCTTCTCTGTCAACTTTCACAAGGTAAAAAAGCAAAAAATGCATATTACAGTTGGTAACAACAAACAACTACCCACATGGGTTTTGGTTTTGTTGATAAATCTCCTGTTCACAAAGAATGACATAAATTCTTACTGCATGTGTTATAACCCCTCTTGTACCAACTCCATTAAACTGACCAGAGTATACCCATCTTAAATTTGTGTTTTGACTTGTAGAAAAAACAAGAATTTCAAAGTACAGTCATTAATAGAGTGATTAAGTATACTAGGAAAAAAACTTCACTCAAACAAGTACTCATTTCTTGAGAATTTCTATTGTTTAGGGAAATCATCAACACTTTATTGTTTGAGTTGTCTCACTTGCTATATCTTTTTATGGGGAATGATGAATTTTCATTATCTGTTTATCTGTATTTCTTCTTCTGCTAATGAAGGAGAACTTTTGAGAAACATCCATCATATAAGATGAGAAGATGAAGACTAGAAAGCAGAGATAGGTACCTGGAAAAGGCCAGTTTGTCTGTGTTACCTTGTTTTCATTGGTGTGGCATTGCCCTACCCAACACAACTATTCTCTTTAAAGGAATATTTGAGATCTACTAATTTGATTTTCTAAGTACTTTTTGAAGTAAAAGCCCACTTGCATTTTGTACCTGTAGTGATGAAAATTATGCTATTGGGATGACTGATTGACAGGGACTTCGACGGCATCGGTCAGTGTTACTTACAATCAGTATAACACTATACTGCTCTGTATCTGGTAGAGTATGAGTGTTATTGGAGATGGGCAATTCAGTTCAGTATCTTTCTTTCGTTTCAGATCCTGATTCCTCAACTAATATGTATCACAGTTTCAATGTTTAAGCTTGTGGAAGAAGACTCGGAATTTCAAAGGATATGGCAGGGTCACTTGCTACCAAAATAGGAAGTGCTGCAGGAGGAGTTCTACTGGTTGTGATAGTAGCCGGCTTACTATGGTATTGGTTACATTACAGGAAGTTATCGAATAAGAACTCGGAGACAGGTTCTTCAGATCCATCTGCTTTAGGTAAGGTTCTTTCTGATATTAGCCATGAAGAGTTTCAGCTGGCACACTTTATCCTAACACTGTTTTTCTGGTATTCAACATTTACAGTGGAATGGAACAGGGGAGGATCAGTTTCAGTGGGAGGTCCCACGATATATGGACCACAGGGAGCAAGACAATTCAAACTTGAAGAATTGGATCAAGCAACTAAGAAATTCAGCGAAACGAATTTTATCGGAGTTGGAAGTTTTGGTTTGGTTTATACGGGTTTGCTTCATGATGGAACTTTTGCTGTAGTCAAAAGACGATCTGGTGCTCCTCGACAGGAATTTGTGGAAGAGGTAATACTCACTTCCTCAAATACAGACTAGCAGCAGTTATGATATCTAGTCTTTGGTTATAAACTTGAGGTGAGATCCCTCCCTTAGTATAATTAAATAGCAAAATAAAGCCGAACCTGAATGTACCGGTAATAGTTGCGGTAACTTTCAGTGACGAATTTCCAGAATAGTTTAACAGAGGAGGAAATCACTTCCGCTTACTTAGACTGCAAAGTTGAAATCTGTACGTAACATAACATTCTATACATTTGACCAAACAGGTGTGCTACCTCTCGGACATTCAGCATCGTAACCTTGTTACTCTCCTCGGCTACTGTCAGGAAGATGGTTCTCAAATGTTAGTTTACGAGTACTTACCAAACGATAGTGTTTGTAGTCATTTATACGGTAAGTGTCAATACATCAGAATTTGTTTAACAATAGTCATCACACGATACATGTCAAATAACTTCTTGCTCAACAGATAATAATGGGCAAGAATCAACGACAAAACTAGAGTTCAAGCAAAGGCTCTCAATTGCTTTAGGAGCAGCTAAAGGTACGATTCTGAATATCTGAACTTCCTGACAAAGGTAATTAGATAAATGTGATTGTGTAATTAGTTTCTACTTGAATCCATATGTGCAGGTTTATGTCATTTGCACTCACTGAAACCGCCTTTAGTACACAAGAACTTCAGAACAGCAAATGTCCTGGTCGACGAGAATTTCATTCCTAAAATTGCAGATGCGGGGATTTTAAGACTACTGGAAAAAATTGAAGAGGCTGGCCCTTCATCAGGAACCGCTAATGACAATGCTTTCCGAGATCCAGAGTAACTTCATCTCTACTCACTTCTTTTATGCTCGTATAAGAAATAACTTCTTTTGTTAGTCAATTCTGTAAACACTTTGTTCAGGGTTGAAGAATCAAGACTCCTCTCTGAATCCGGCGATGTTTACAGCTTCGGTGTATTTCTTTTAGAACTTATAAGTGGACAGGAAGTTTCAAAGATTAGCTTCTCAGCACCTGGTGAAAGCTTGATAAAATGGGTAAATAACCAATTTCTAATTAGAGGATTTATTATATTTCTCCATACTAAATCTTACTCAGAATGTAAATCTGCTGTTTTCACCAATTACATAGATACCTGTACTCTATTTCTTGCTAAGTTTTTACCAGAATACCTATATGTTTCAAAAATGTATAAATGCGGTACTGACTGAATCCTTGCCCCAATTTTCTGAAGGTTGAATCCCGTCTGGGATTAAATAGCCTTGTGGACAATCGACTAACTAGCAACTTCACTTCGGAGGGAATGAAAGATCTGATTAGGCTGACAATAGGTTGCCTAAATAAAATTGGAAGATGGCGACCGAAGATGGATATGGTTGTGAGAGAGCTTGACAGGATTCTCGAAAAGGAAATGACACGGACAACAGTTATGGGCACAGGTATTACTACAGTAGTTACACCTGGGAGCGAATTGTTTACTACAAAATAAACAATGAAGAAACTGAAGAAGCGATCTTTAGCAAAGCAAATGACATTGTAATGACTGCAATAGAGGAACGATAAGGCTTCGCCGATGATGATAAAGGCGGAAAAGAATACATTACTTCTGGGTTTGTTAGGCCAAACTGTGTTATATTATATACACTATAAGGAAGCTTGCTTCAACCAACTCTCTTGCAAGGATGAAAAAACTGGTTCCCCTTAAGACTGGGGTGTATAATACTATTTGATTACTGCAGAAATGATTATATTATATACACTATAAGGAAGCTTGCTTCAAACAGATGTTCTTAATCCATAAACAAGTTAATCCATAAACAAGTTATATGGTACTTCACCATGCATATGTTTCATGTTAGCAGTTGCAGTTATCAGCACAAAAACAAGAAGAAAAAAAATGCAAATCATGTTAACAATGGGGGAACGAAGATGAAGCACAAAAATATTGTCAAGCAACTACGAATCCAAATAATACTATCAAATATCACAAACTGTAGAGAAGATATTTGGACAGCACCATTCCATGCGTTTCATATAAAACATGTAATTAAATCCAGAGAAAAGGGGGAAAAAGCTAACAGATAAGAACCTATTTTCATATATCAATGTAATCCTTCATGATTGGGTTACTCTTCTCCAAGTAAGCATTCCTCTTCCAATTCTCCACAGCTTTCTGGACTGCAGACTTCGCTAGACATACTTCTTCTGCGGAGAACTTGTGTTCAATAATACCCAAAGGTCCTGGTTGCAGTACACCTACTACAGTCTCCATTTCTTGCTCTACCTGCCTATAAAAGGAATATATTAAAGCTTTAATGGACAACATGGAGTCCAGTTACCAAAATGTGGCTTTAAGCAAATAAAAATCTGATTCAATGCATGCAGATTGTTTGCTAAAATGTTTAAGACAACAGAATAAGTTATTTTCCCCTTTTTTCATCGATTAATATGTTCGACTGTTAATAATTCATCAAATTAAATCGAAAGAGAAAATTATCACTAACCTTTTAAATTTAGGTGATTTTGATAAAGGCCGGACGATGAAATATATGAAATTAAGAGCAAAACACAGTACAGCATTTATTTAAAAGAAGATGATGAAATTAAGAGTTACCCAGAAATGGGTAGTACCTGAAAAGCCTTGAAATCGGTCTGAAATTCGTAAAACGTGCGAAAGGTGCTGACATTCTTCTCTTCTCTGCTTTGTACCTAGGGATTGAGAGGAGGAGGAGGGTGAGAAACTAATAAGGTTTTCTATGACCGGCCCCAACTTGCAGTTGTGACGAGGACCTTTCTTCCCCAAAGAAAATTGTTTAGGCGCCCACCGAAAAGTTTGAAGCAACCCAAGAATTGGAAATGATCTCTGCAATGCTTTTCGGCCGTTTGGCACGCCGGGATTAGCAATGCAAGGCAATGCCGATTACGTGTAGTTGGATGCCATGCATTTGAACTACATGTAGTTCAATGTTTAGCATTTGGCATGCATTAGAAAAATACCATTTGTAATGATCTGATCCTCCACCGATAATGTCCTTACTTAGACACTCCTATTCATCCCAGGCGAGTGAGTTTTCAACAGCATCGCCACTGTGGACGGACCGGAAATTTAGGCCTAGCGCACCGGTTGCGCGCAGTCATAACTCCCCGATGCGCCACTATGATGCTACTAACCGGTCTTTAAAATTAGGTAAATTCACGTTCATTTGCGCTTGCGGTATGCTCGACAAGCATGATGCAACTAACTTAGCTTCCAAACTGTTCCAATTTACCCTTGTTTTGCAAAGGGTTCAAAGCCATAGAGGCTAGTGCCGACGTATTATTTTATGCATCACTGGCCTTCGAATCCATTCTAGTCATAGAACATGCCTATAACTTGCGCATAGGACATTTCAGGCCTATTTACATCTCTTTACTTAGCTTAGGCATTGCTAAAATCATGCACTTGTCTTGATCGTGTTAAGGGTGAATCAACCAGGCTCATGCCATACTTTCCTTAGGCTTGTGCAAGCTCCACTAACTTGCACATTGTTGTAGCTTACTTTCCAGGCCATGCCTAATGTGTCATTGGTGCATGCAAATGTTGAATGCCTTGATAGGAAGTATGAGCATCAAAGGAAAACAATGCAACTTGCCTCATCAAGTTTGGACATAATCATCCCTTGCACTGCAATGCCGAACCAGATGATATGAGAGGCCAATATGTCGCAATCATCTCGCAATTAGATTATATGAGTGACAACATGTTGGACCGTCAATGATGCAACTCATTGTGGCTGCCTACGTACCCTTCCCTACTCTAAAGGGATCAAACACAGATCGTATTTCATGCTCAAAGGGAATCATCTTAAATCAAATCGTTTGCAAAGTCGTGGCCAAGCAATTATGGTAATGGCCTAGTTCGTGTAAGTCGTTCCATCAAAATGCACAAAGATTGCGCATTACTGAGTCCACGACATGGAATAATAATGCCCATGCTTAATATGTTTCATTGGCAAGGCTACGCATCTATATATAAATGAGGCCTAAGCATCATTTATGCTTTTTCAGCGAAGCTATAAAGCTTTCTTGGTGCATGATCCGCATATGCACCTTCAACTAACTACCGCTCCCTATACATGTTTAAAAACATTTTTACGACTTAAAGTTATGGAGGAAAGTAACATTCACCAAGTCACATTTTTGAGGTGCTTGCTTCACTTTTGATGGTCGTTGCCATATCCTTCTGAATAACCAGACATGATGGTTGTAATTTCGTTTTTGGCCCATAGGCCAACTGCAGTGTATCGCCATAATGGATGTACATTGTCTCGAACAAGTCTCGTGAAGTTCCATAATGATTGTATTTTTAACATTTGGCCCATAGGCTAAATCCAATGTACAACCATGATGTCTGTGTTTCGATATGCTCATGAGTCAATTCCAATGTTTACAACCATGATGGTTATAAATTAACTCGGCCATCATGCTTTGTCATAATGCACCATTGTGGTGCGATATTGACCTTAGGCCGATTCCAACGTATACATCCATGATGGTTGTACATTAACTCGGCTAGCCTGCTTTGGACGGATGCATCATGATGATGCGACATTGGCCAATATGCCTTCGTGATGCACCATACTTGGCCTTATATTGTCTCTAAGCCAATGTTCCTCTTAATGCAACAAAAGTTAAGATGAAGCTTCATCTCGGGTCATGACGCATCTTTGAGCATGTGTCATGCTAAAAACACCGGGTATTACAACCGCGGTCATCCAGCGGAAACTTCCTGGGAGATCACCCATTCCTGGATTACTCCCGCCTGAGCACGCTTAAGCTGAGCTTTTCGCAACTTTAGAACCAATTATGCTAAAAAGGCCTCGGTGTTAGGAAATGACAAACTAATACATATATTCCATTAGTGGAATCCTACCTATCGAATCAGGGTATTACAAAGTGTACAAACTTGTAACCTAGAAATAGTTTTGTACAAAAACCTAAGTCATGTATGATGAATCTAGATTTGCAACTATGACACAAGAGTGCCAGTGATTAAGAAATAACGTTGCAATAGTCTCTTTAATTATAAATTTTCAAGGTCGCAAATAGCTTTAAATTCAAGCTAAGGTTAACTTGAGATTCAAGAAAACACTTTCTCAATTTAGAGGAAATTCCTAGTTGGTAATTCATGTAAGCATATGAAAAGTTCGCATTTAAATTATACAGAAGAATATGCACTATGGTCTAGGGTTCTGAACTGTGCACAATGATAGTCCGTAGTGGAAAGTATGCCTTGGACTTGTGTTGATGGTGGTTTTTAGCTTAGGGATAAAATCGTAAAACCGCATATCTGACATGACGTCACTATGAACAATAGCGCATTTATTGAACCAATCAACGTGCTTACGTAAGAATTACCAGGGTACCTTTTTTATATATATATACATGCGTCATGTTCCATGGCAGAACCCTTAGTATTAACTGACATCACCTCTGTATATGCATTGTAGTTGCAGGAAATCCCACAACATACCCCATATCATATTATGATAACAATTTCTAGATCTAAATCTATTTCATAACTCCGAAAAAACAGGAAATCCCACAACATACCTTTATGGCGTACACCTTAGGTCGCGTATAAAATTTTGCAAGAGGCAAATGTAAGACCTAAAGTGCGTCATAGAAGGGGGTATCTGTTGCATGGCTCAGGGATAAGGTTATATCGCTGCTGGAACCCGAGTCATGGAGATGTGGGGTCCATAAAAACCTATCTAGGAGAGGTACCTTGGATTTTCATGGAGTTATGAAATAGATTATATGATAGATTTTCATGAAGACTCCATAAATGATAGATTATATGATGGTCATGATAGCGAAAATCCATTGTCGGCAGAGGGCATCCAACTGTTTTTCGGTATCGGCATCAACATCAGCGGGTTTTTGTGATCCATCAATTAGGAAGAGTAATCGATGTGCTTGAAGATGAAGTTCAAATAGAAAAACCCATGACGAATATTCATCCTGATTGATATCAAGAATAACAGGGATTATAGTTTTGATGTTTGTTACGGCAAAAGCCGTGTGAAGAGATTTCTTTTCTCCTGCCATTCAAAAATCTCCATACAAATACCCATTCTAATATCGAGTCTTCCCCTTATCTTATTCATCCTTCATATAATCTATCATACCCTTCTTCTCAGAATCCCCCTGCTGTCACCCAACCCACCGTCACCTTCCCTGGCCTATACTCCTCCTCACTGTCGGTCTAACTTCTCTTCCATGCATCTGTCCAGCAACCCCTGCCAACCCTCCATCCCCACTACTGTTCTCCCTCCACCCAACTCCCCAGGTATGACGTCTGTACCAAATTCAACATGTACAGAACCTGCTCCCAGTCATACACGTCAGTCCCACCTTCCCTCCACGTCTGTCCCACAAGTTTATTCACGCCGTTCCAACACGTCGTCTCTGCGTCAGTCTCAACTCTCTTCTACGTCGGTCCAAACCCACCTTCCACGTCGGTCCAACTTCTCTCCCATACGCCTGTCCAGCTCCCCATGCCGTAACTCCATCCCCACACCCACTTCAGTCCATCCTACCTCACCACCTGCCCCCCCCCCCACTACTAACCCTACACCCACTACAAACCCTCCACCCTCAACTTCCCCTCCACCCACTACAGACTCTCCACCCTCACCACCTGCTCCTTCACGACCTGTGACTCGAGCTTTCCGTGGCATTCAAAAACCAATCCACCGTCTCAATCTTTATGTCCAAACTTTACAACATATCTCCCCAATTCCTCGCTCTCACTTGTATGCTCTTAGGGATATAAATTGGAATGCCGCCATGAAAGATGAGTACAATGCTATGTTGAAAACTAATACGTGGGAACTTGTACCACGACCACGTGATGCTCATGTTATTCGTTCCATGTGGCTATTTCGTCACAAATATAATGCTGATGGTTCTCTACAGCGACACAAGGCACGTCTTGTTGCTAATGGTAAATCTCAGCAGGTTGGGGTTGATTGTTTTGAAACGTTTAGTCCGGTTGTCAAACCTGCTACTATTCGTACTATTCTTACTATTGCTACTTCGCGTTCTTGGCCAATTCATCAACTAGATGTAAAGAATGCTTTTCTCCATGGTGACCTAACCGAGACAGTTTACATGCATCAGCCTCCGGGATTTGTTGATTCTGCTCACCCTGATTATGTATGCCGACTACGCAGATCCCTATATGGTCTCAAGCAGGCTCCTCGGGCGTGGTTTCAGAGGTTTGCCAAGTTTATTACTAATTGTGGTTTTCGTGGTAGTATGTGTGATCCATCTCTCTTTGTTTATCAATCCGGCTCAGATACGGCATATTTACTGCTATATGTAGATGATATTGTTTTGACTGCCTCTAACAATACTCTTCTACACCGCTTCATTGATCTAATGAAACGGGAATTTGCCATGTCTGATCTTGGACCGCTACATCATTTTCTGGGTATTTCTGTCACTCGATCATCTTCAGGGTTATATTTGTCTCAGTCATTATATGCTCAAGACATCATTTCTCGTGCCTCCATGACACAATGTAACCCAGTGGCTACTCCGGTCGACACCAACTCCAAGCTTAGTGCAACTTCAGGTCCTGCGATTAAGGATCCAACTCTATACAGAAGCCTGGCTGGAGCATTACAATACCTCACCTTCACCCGACCAGATATTTCATATCTTTGTTCAACAGGTATGTTTATTCATGCACGACCCAAGAGAGCACCACATGCAGGCCCTCAAGCGAATCATTCGCTATCTTCAGGGCACCATTCATCACGGTTTGTTTATCTCGGTCTTCACTACTTCTGGTTCAACGGCATACTCGATGCTTGTTTGGATCGGGATGATGCCCTGATTCTCGTCGTCCGACTTCGGGTTACTGCGTCTTTCTTGGTGACAAATTTCATTTCTTGGTCATCCAAACGTCAGCAACAGATTTCTCGATCCAAAGTCTTTGAAGCTGAATACCGGGGGTGGCAAATGCTGTTGCTGAAACTACATGGCTTCGCAACCTCCTTCTAGAGCTTCATCTTCCTCTACGACGTGCTACTATTGTATATTGTGATAATGTGAGTGCGATTTATATGTCTGGAGACCCTGTCCAACATCAGCGCACCAAGCATGTGGAAATTGATATACACTTTGTACGTGAACGAGTTCGTATTGGTGACATTCATGTTCTACACGTCCCCTCTGAAAACCAGTATGCTGACATCTTCACCAAGGGACTCCCTCGTCAGCTATTTGTTCGTTTTCGGTCTAGTCTCAGCGTTTGCTCCTCTCCCGCTCGGACTAAGGGGGTGTAATAGAATATATATTATCTGCATTACCTTATTTAGAATAAGGAGAATTATCTCCATCATAACTCATGTAATTTCCAGAAGATATTATGGTTTTGATATAAAACAGATTCCTAGAGAAGATTATTCTCTAAGGAAATTATCCTCAATCCAAGAATAGTGTCTTTTCTTTTGCAGAAATTTTGCTACTGTGTATTATTCCTTTGCCTTTGCCTCAAGTATGAGAAACTTATACTGCGAAGACAATGATTAGAGAAGAATACTGTTTTTCTTTGTTACTGTCCTTTTTTTCGCAAAATACTGTTGGCACGACTATACTTCCCCCTTTAGATGGTGAAGATATCATCTCCATGAATTTCGGTGATGAGACATCATCTTGCCCTTACGAGTTGATCAATTGTTGTATTCTGACGAGGTTGTTGGTCAGGTTAACTCTTTTTCTCACTTTGGTTGCGTTGCTCGCAGCTTCTTTGGTTTCTTTGCTGGAGTTGGTGACGAAACTTGTTGTGAATAGTCGATTGGGATTTGACTTCGTGATTTTGTGTGATGTTATTTAACAGGTTATTGGATGACGACAAGATAGTAACAGGCAACTTGCACTTGCTCTTCTTTTTCACGCTATCATGATGATTCCTTCGCCATTAACAAGTCTATCCTGCGAATTTGGTGATAACAACTCGTGGTATCTTTGTCACCTAAGTTGTTGTTCTTCGATGGGTTTGTAAAACAAGTCTAGTTAGTGTGAATTCTGTGATGAAAACTCGTTTTAACTATTTTTTCTTTAGCTATGATGCTTTTCAACTGAACTAACTGCTCTTGTCATCCGCCAATAGTGTTAGCTGCGTATCTTCTACTTCCTTTTCCCTTACTCGTGGTTCCTTTTAGCTGAAGTTATTGTGCGTCACTAACTCCCCTGGATTTTAGCCTTTTGTCTTCATATGGTCTTTTAGCTAAATGTTTGCCTCATTTTCCTTGCTGATATTTCTCCCCTAGGATTCCTGCGAATTGACTTTCCAGATCTTGGATATGAGTTGGTTTATTCGCAACTGTGTGCTATTTCTTTACTTCATGTTCGTTTGTTTCATGCAGTAATTACGAGATTGTTGGGTCTCTGGGACTATCGATAAGTTAATTTAACTTTCGTAAATTTTCTTTTTTAAATATCTTCTCTTGAACTAATTGGTTTCTTTTGCTGCTTCAACAGATGTTGGTGATATATTTGAATCTCGCAGGTAGAACCTCTGACGAAGTAAATCTAACTACAGTAGGCTACCCGTTTGCTGATACTGTCTTTCTTATTTTCCTTTGTCATATTACTGCATTTCTTCTCTTCGCTTGGAGAGTTTTAATTCTTCATGAAATTATTTCTTCTGTATGTTTGATAGAATCTGGTCAGAAGCTTTAAACTTCGCATAAAGCCTATGCACTTCGTAGAAGCCATTCATTGTTTCTTCTCTGATTCACAGTTATGCATATTGGTGATCAATTCCAATCTTTCCTCTATCGACTGCAAAGATTTCTTGACGAAGTTGTTTGATTTCGTTCTTCGCTGCAAGCAATCAAACTAATTCAATTAGCAATACAAAATATGAGCTTTAATGTACCGCTGGTAACTCATACAACTTCGCTCATGCAGAAAAATTCCCAAATCAGTTGAAAATTCTGATGCTCAACATTTTTGAAATGAAATGTTGTAAAATTCTTCACATAGGTTTGTAAAACAAGTTATGTTAACTATAGAAGAACAAATAATATTTTCACAGAGGCCTCTTCAGAATTTAAGTCATCAAATCTAAGGGTTTAAAAGGAAAAGAAATGAATTAAGGAGGAAGAATTTGTCCTTTCAAGATTAATTGTTGGTGCAGATTTGCTTGATTTTGTCGTGGTTGTTGACGTTTTTTTACGAATCCAAATATACTCCAGATCTTTGACATCTTCAACTTTCTTTTCTCTGGTTGCACTTTCTTATCTCAGCTCCTATTCTTTTATTTTGATTATCTCCCATATCAGTTGTTCGTCTCCTGAAGATGTAATACTCTTATTTCTTGATAAAAATTTAGAGATCCATTGGAGTCCATCACCAAAAGTATCTAATTTCTTTAAATCTTCCTCAATCTAACAAGCAGTAGTCCCTGTTTCTAGCGCCAAAAATATAATTGCAGGAAATCCCACAACACACCCCATATCATATTATGATAACAATTTCTAGGTCTAAATCTATTTCATAACCAAAATAAAGATTAAAGTGCTAAAATTATAAAATAAGACACAAAATTTACGTGGTTCGATCAATGTGATCTACATCCACGGGGTTAGGGTTCTTCACTATGATTATTGAAATTATATTTGGATTACATGGAGACTCCATTAATGAGTATTTGGAGCTCTAGATTTAGTTTTAGGGGAAGAAGATGATAAATAAAAATAAAGTCTCTCTCTCTCTCTGTGTTACAAAAATATTTATCCCTCTTTCTCTCTCCTGCCTTTCTCTTTATATAGGTGTTTACACAGTGGATGACAGCTATGTTGTCCCTTATTTTCGGATCTGGCTTGCGGCAATATCGCAAGAGCTTTAATGTTAATCTTCGCAAACACTCTAAACTTCGCAGGATCTTCACACCTTTCTCATGTTTACGCTGTCGTTGTCTGCTGTGTCATTTTTCTAATTCATCTGCGACACTCGCAATGTGTCATTAATGAAGACTTCGCAAATGTGTCCTTTTCGCGATATTCTGATCCTACATGCATAACCTTAATTCTCTCACCGTGCCAATGTCAAACCATGCCAGCCACATCCATGCGCCAAGGCATGCCAGCCGCACCACCGTGCCAATGGCAAACCATGCCAGCCACGTCTCCACGCCAAGGCATGCCAACCATACCAGCCGCGCACCACCGTGCTAATGGCAAACCATGCCAACCACGTCTCCGCGCCAAGGCATGCCAATTATGCCAGCCGCACCACCGTGCCAATGGCAAATCGTGCCATCCACGTCCCTGCATTAAGGCATGCCAACCCTGCCAGTCGTACCACCGTGCCAATGACAAACCATGCCAGCCACGTCCCTGCACCAAGGCATGCCAACCATGCCAGCCGCACCACCGTGCAATGGAAAACCATGCCATCCACGTCTCTGCGCCAATGCATGCCAACCATGCCAGCCGCACCATCGTGCCGATACCAAAGTCATGCCGGCCTAAACTATGCCGCTGGCTACTAGAAGGGTTGCAACGATCAACGGCCACCCTTCCACCTGAGATGCAGATCTCGGCCCTCAAAGTTTTCCACCAAAATGCACGGCAAACTTCCGGCCCTAGGTCAAATAACACGGTTTGCACCTAAACCCTAATTTGGCCACGCTCACCCTATGGCAAATCCATACCGGCCTAAACTATGTCGCTGGCTACCAGAAAGGTTGCAATAATCAATGACGACCCTTCCACCTGAGATGCAGATCTCGGCCCTCCAAGTTTTCCACCAAAAACGCATGGAAAACTTCCATCCCAAGGCCTAAATAACACGGTTTGCACCTAAACCCTAATTTGGCCGCGCCTACTCTATGGCAAAGCCATGCCGGCTTAAATTATGGCGCTGGCTACCAGAAGGGTTGCAACGATCAACAGCCACCCTTTCACCTGAGATGCAGATCTCGTCCCTCCAAGTTTTCCACCAAAACGCATGGAAAACTTCCGACCCAAGGTCAAATAATACGGTTTGCACCTAAACCCTAATTTGGCCGCGATCACTCAATGGCAAAGCCATGCCGGCCTAAACTATGCCGCTGGATACCAGAAGGGTTGCAACGATCAATGGTCACCCTTCCACCTGAGATGCAGATCTCGGCCCTCCAAGTTTGCCACCAAAAATGCATGGCAAACTTTCGGCCCAAGGCCAAAATAACACGGTTTGCACCTAAACCCTAATTTGGCCGCGCCCACTCTATGGCAAAGCCATGCTAGCCTAAACTATGCCGCTGGCTACTAGAAGGGTTGCAACGATCAACAACCACCCTTTCACCTGGAATACAAATCTCGGACCTCCAAGTTTGCCACCAAAATGCATGGCAAACTTCCGGCCCAAGGCCAAACACCACGGTTTGCATCTGAATCCTAATTTGGCCGCCCCTATTCTATGGCAAAGACACGCCGACTCTACCATGACCACTGGCATGCCACACATAACGCCATGTTACACGAAAAACTCTCGAGACATCAACACATGTCACAAACTGGGGGATGCTCATTAGGGTTTTGGTTTGGCGGTTTACAGTGTGCGGTGTACACTACGCCCGTTACAAGAAAGTGTCATAAGAATAAGTCGGTTAGTAAATACAAGGATTAATGGTGAAACGTTTCTTTCATTATGGAACATCAATTCCAGACGTTACCCGTTACGAGACCAGAGTATGTTTGGGTTACGACTTGTATAAATAGGACTTACCTATTTCATCAGAACAACAAGTTCTCATCAGGAGCATACAACACTCAGAAAACAATTTGCTATCTTTCCCATCTGTTAGCTTCCCACTTTCTGATACAAGTCGTAAAACTACTACTCTTCCAGAATCAACTATTCTGGTCTCAACACTCTCTTCGCTTCCGTCCCCAAAACCAACCCTTCTCTTTCACTTTATGACTGAAGAAAGTCTGGAACGACCATTTCTTGGTTTAGGATGGATTTTTACAGATTGATATCTCGAATCTAAAGTACTCCCTTGTAGTACATTGTTTAGGGTTTAAATTTATTTCTCACCCATACACCCAAAATTACCAAAATCAGCAGAAACCGATTTCACCCTCAAACAATTGGAGACCACAGTGGGAGGTCAATCTCTCGGTTGCAATATCGATTTCCAAATTTCCGATATCACCTTTCACTCCCAACTCCAACATGGTGGAACTCAGATCTGGATCAGTTGCCGAGAACACCAACGCAGAATCTATCCCTGGTGTTAACACTACTTCCAACATCATCACTACACCACCCACTGACCCCAGCAGCATCGAAAGCACTCCTTCAGGTATAACACCACCGATCACCAGGGCCAGAGCCTCTTCCGCCTCTAATGTTCATGCGTAACTTGCTAATCCTGGCAGTACTAAAAGCGCTCCTTCAGGCGTTACGCCGCCAGTCACCAGGGCCAGAGCTGCCGCTACTGCTCCTAACGCTTCGTTAAGCATGGCGCCTCCAACCTCCACTAAGGCTCCAATTACCCCACCAGCGAGACAAGAAACCGGAGGAACCAGAGGAAGCCGACCATCTATCAACATCGCTGATTTGATGGAAAGACAGGAGGTTCTCGCTAGAGCTCAGACAGACGTGGTCTCGACACAGAAAGAAGTACTCGTATTTCTCAAAGCCCTGATAGAGTGGCTGCCGCATGAGTCACACCCTCCAGAGCCGATTAGAAACGCCTCCAACACCCCCGGCGCCAGCACCTCGGCAGAACGCATCTCCGAGGACGAGGAGATTCGTGCCAGAATCCCATTGGAAAGAATTCAGCCATCCAATCTTGTCACACGAGAAGATCTGGAACAACTTCTCCGGAATCGAATCAAGAATGATGAAATAGACACGCATCAGCATCAACCTCCTTACCCACCTGAAATATAAATAATTCCTCTTCCAAGAGGATACTCCTCTCCTCAATTCACCCTGTACGATGGCACCGAAAATGCACGCGAGCATGTGTCTCGATTCCTGGAGTCCTTAGGCGAACATGAATACAATCACGTTCTTCGTCTGAGGGAGTTTTCGAAATCACTTACCGGAAGAGCATACACATGGTACAACAACATCGCGCCAAATAGCATCCCCAACTGGGGTGGCATGGTTACCGCATTTTACAAGAAGTACTTCTTTGTGTCTGAACAAGTTACCTTTTCAGACCTAGGAAGGATGTACCAGCGGGACAACGAACATCCAAATGATTTTGTCAAGAGGTTCAGGGTTCAAGCACTAGACTGTCACGACCCAAACGTGACCGAGCAACAGTTGGTGAATTCATGCATCAACGACATGGCCCCTATTTATCGCGCATTGCTAGAGAACCTGCATTTTTAGATGTTCTCTGAGCTCCATGAAGCTGCCAGGCGATCAATAACGACAACGCCAGCATTATTAGAAAGAGCTAGACCAACCAGAACCGAGGACGTGCGCGAAACCCGCTGGAATATACGTCTCATCAACAAGAAGTACAACGCCGGTCCCTCCTCTGGGAGCGTAGTAAATGAGGGAGGAAAAAAGAAAGCCCCAGTTGTAGACCAGCAGCCTAAACGTGAAGCACCAGCACGACGAGCAACTCCTCCACGGAAGGCCGCCGCTAAATCTCCCATGCGTCATCGCGAAACTGAAGGAAATGCTCCGGATTTCCCGTTTCCCATTGAGGAGGTGATCGATCTCTTAGAAGCATGGATTCAATATGACGTTATCAGACTACCGTATCCTAGATGCCCATCGACTGAGACCAAGATGGAAAACCCCAAATACTGCCACTACCACATATTTGTTCACCACCCGACCAGTGATTACAATAGACTAAAGCATATCTTCAAAGAAAGGATAGAAGCAGGGGAACTTCAGTTAGAGAACGAGGGAGTACATCGAGACCCACTTCCGGTGAGGAACTGTGGAGTCCCTAGGGACTCCATGCACGAGACTGTACGATCCATGATGCAGCATGTATATGAAATTATTTACCTTTCCAAGGTGCAGCGCCAAGATATCTTCACGTCTCTCAATCGTGTCGTGTCGGGCAAACGGATTTTTCCCACTACGGAAGCCACGCCAAGAGCCCAAGATCTCTCGGGAAGCGAACTGAAAAGGACAACTGGGGATTGCTGACCACGCCATATTTAAGAGGTGTTGAATTCGGCAACACGCTAATTGACGCGGCCTATGACTTCAACATTGTTACCTTCAAGGCTCTGAAAGCTGCGGGATTTTCGAAGCAAGAGGCTACCCATTTTCGTCCATGATTAGGAGCGCGAAAGGGGAAGCCTTGAACGCGTACGACTCATTAACCTCGAGATCAAGATGGGAGACGCTATAACGCATAGCAAATTCCACATTCTCAAAAAACTAGGTTACGACATGATATTGGGGCACTTGTGGGTACTCGACAACAAGGCAAAATTGGGAACATCCTCTCTACCGATGTCAACACCCGAAAGAATCTCCAACAAGCCGTCCCACCCGCTATCGTATCGACAAGTTACCAATGAACTCGGTCACCTGGAGAAAACCTGTTGGCGCTAACTCATAGATTCCAAACTCAAGTAAGTTTGGCCAAACGATCTCCTCTACAACCGATCATTTCTTCTCCTATTCCGTCATGGGGACTCGGCACGATTACCGGCACGGATGCTGTCAAGAGATGTGAGTGGGGCGCTGGGTCGTTCGAATGCTTTGCTAAGAATTTAGAAGCTGCAATCGAAATCGATGAGACCAAGACTCAAGCTGTTACACAACACCCGAAATCGTTTCAAATCGGAGATGTGGTAGTCAAAGCGAACTCATTTCAAGTCGGGAAGATGACGGTGAAGATAGTTGTTCGAACCGATTTACCCGAGGAAAAAGAAGACGAGCCATATCTGGTGGCATACGTCCTTCTGGGGGGTTATTGCAAGCTCATCAACACAGACAAGCTAGGAGGTGCGATAGTTCACTCACGATGGCTCAAGCTTTTCAATCCCTAAAATGTTGTACTACTTTCTCTTCTAGCACTCCCCCTTTAGTATTTCCTTCAGCAATTTCTCCTTCCACTTGATATTTGTATTCCCCCGAGATAAATGCACCGTTTGCATTCTTCATTAGGGCTTCCTTTTTATTCGAGAACATACCTTTTTTTTCGAATGAGTGTTCCGAATCTCAAAAAAAAAAAAAGTATACCTAATAAATCCCAAATCATCAAGAAATCATCAAACCACGACCAGAAATACCTTATTTCAATTATTCAAGGCTCCGAAGGGAATAATGTACGAATAACGAAGGGCAACAACTTGTTTTTGTTAGAGCATTGCTCGGTTGAACCCACCAAGCGTTGGTATGTCAAGTTTGGTTGTCATATTTTAGTGAAGCAAAACTCATTTAAGAGTCGATTGATTTAAATGTACTAGAGTCAACTTCGTATAGGTTAGCTTGAAAGTATTAGGGTGAGACGTTACAAGTATTGCGAAGACTTGAAGAAGTGAAGAAGTGCGGAGCTACAAAGACAACATCATCCTTCGACTTGAGGTTAATGATATTTGACTTGAACTGTTTCATTCCCTAAAGTATCTTTCAAGTCGTGCATATTGAAAACATAAAACTGCGAAGCATGAACACTCTAGATAGACATAGTATTAAGGAATACAATATGAAGTTTCTTGCTTAACCATTAAACTTTGTATATAAGACATCGACGTAATCGTATAAATGCTATTGTGATTATGTATGAGGTGAGGATTTCATCCTAGGGAACAATGTTTACATGTGTTCTAAGGAAGTAAGTTCATGATATGTGTTGTGAATCGAAAAGGAAATCAACAGGCGTTATAGGGGTTGTTCTACATTGCATATCTTATGAACGACCAATATGTGTGATTAGTATAACCGCTCATGACTTGTTTGTGTTCTTGGTAAAACTATTCACATGAGGCCTGACTTATGTATTGGTATGATTTTTATTAGTGAAAACAATCTTAAGTAATCACATGGGGTATGATCGGGTTGTGAGTGTCTGAACTTATTACTGGGAAGAGGGGAACCGATCCTAGTAAGAAGTGAAGTGCATCACAAGGGGAACCGATCCTTGTATGAGGTGCAACAAGGTTTATGGAAGAAAGGGGAACCGATCCTATGAACATGTGCAACAGTTTTTGGGAAGGGGGGACCGATCCTATGGACATGTGCAGTGCATACAAGTTAGATACCAAATATATGTGGGGAACCGATCCTAGTACCTAGTCAGCCGAGATCGAGATAATACAACAATAAGATAATTAGGTGATTGACTATGGATACAATATCGAGACAATACGACGATGAAGTATGTTACTTGATAATAGGTTCGGACTTAACCAAACTCTACAGGATCACTATCAAGTAATGCGGAGTTAACATAAAGTGCAATTTACTTTAATTATAATAAAACAATTATAATGCGGAAAAGTAAAGTAAATGACACAACAAGATTTTGTTAACGAGGAAACTGCAAATGCAGAAAAACCTCGGGACTTAGTCCAGAATTGAATACTCTCAGAATTAAGCCGCTATAAAAAATATAAACCAACTTCGTATAGTTGAGACCAAGCAGACTACCCTTAGCTACTTAGTTCCCTCAGTATCCCTGCGCTTCCGACTTTAAGAGTCACGCATTGGTACAATTCCTTTGGATCGTATTCCAAACAGGAAAGGAATAACAAATATGTTTGGTAACAACTTCTTAGATTCTTTTCAAGATAAAGATATTTTAAGTCATACGCAAAGGCTCTTCCGTTTAATCTAATAAACTCCTTTGCCTGGTTAGATCAATCTAACTTTAACTATCGAAATAGTCAAGTCTAGATTCACAATCAATATAGATCTCAAGGAGAAACTATAAAGCGATGCCGATCTCACGCAACTAATCAATCGAATAAATCTGATTCTAGTTGGATCCCAACCGATCAAGGTTTGTGTACACAACTCACAAGATATGAAAAACAAAAAGAAATATTCTTCATCTTCAAAAGATCCCGTCGATACTTCGATCTAGTTTGAGTGAATCTTATATCAGAAGAGAAGATTCTCAAGAATAAACAAACTAGGTGCAATCAAAGTTTCAGCAATCGTTAGTCAATCAAATCAATCGAAAACTAATAACACTAAAATTATTTAGTTTCCCACCAAAGGTACTCGTAGAGCTTCTTGATCCCACACAAGTATTTAAATGATCGGTTGTAAGAGATTTCACCTAATTAGGATTCTTTCCTCTCCGAATAGACGGCTCCACCAGAAACAACAAAAAATGAAGTTTGTATGGCTCTTAGTATAGGTTGCTAGAAACGCAAACTAAGGTATTTATATACCAAGGATGTTTGTACATCAAGGAATTTCCAAAACCGAAAATATTCTCAAGATATGCAATGAATAGTAAAACTCGGTTTTCCTAATTCCAATAAATGCTTGTCCAATATTTCCGAAATCTCTCAATAGAAATTCTATAATTAGTAAATGCACATTACTAATTTTTATGCTCTAGAGATATGCATTTAACTGCTGGTAATTAAACATACAAAACCAAAAACCTTAATTAAAAAATTCTCAATTTATTTCGGCATAGGATCACCTTGAATACTAAGTTATATCTTTGAACAATAAATGATAAGAGTTACTGCTCGTGTTCAAAGTATGTTGACATATTTTCACTATAAATCCTTATTTCATATTTACATGGACTTACATTCTTTCTGTGTGTGATTGATCACAAGAGATTCAAGTGATTGTGTGCAGGTGTTTATTGAAGATCTAAGAAGATTTGAAGACAAAGAAGATATTGAAGATTTCTTACTTGGTGTTTTTATAATCTTTGGTGTGCAAAATACTTGTTTGGGAAAAATAAGATCCAATTAATAATCGATTTATCCTTGTGGTAGATTGGATTGATTAATTGAGGAAGATCGGTATCAACACATATCACTTGGTTGAAGAGTGTTGTTGGCTTAACCTAAGTGATTGCCTTTGTGTGATTTAACGTAAGATAGATATTGGAACCTGGAAAAGGAGTTTATGTAAGATAAACAAGGGAACCTTTGCGCAACTCACATCACTTGGTTGAAGAGAGTTGATACCAAACAGATTTGTTGTTCCTTTACTGTTTGGAATACGAACCAATGGAATTGGTCCAAGTACGTGACTTGTTTATAGGTTGGAGGCGTAGGAATACTGAGGGAACTAGGTGAACTATAGGTTTAGTTGCTTGGTCTCAACTATACGAAGTTGTCTTATTTTGTATAGCGGCTTAATTCTGAGAGTATTCAATTCTGGACTAGGTCCCAGGGTTTTTCTGCATTTGCGGTTTCCTCGTTAACAAAATCTTGCTGTGTCATTTACTTTATATTTCCGCATTATAATTGTTTTATTATAATTAAAGTAAATTGTACAAACGTTAATTCCTATTTACTTGATACGTGAATCCTATTGAGTTTGGTTAGGTCTGAACCTTTGTATCAAGTAAACACACTTTGTTGTTGTATTGTCTCGATCTAGCATCCATAGATGATCACATAAAGTGTGAACCGATTTGTTGCATTGTCTCTACTCAGTCTATAGACAATCACTTTCGGGGAAAGGACTTATAGGAAGGAAAAGTTATAGCTTGAGGTATATTTGGGGTACCCTCGCCTTTTCACATAAGCAAAGCTTTCTCTTCTTCATCACTATCACTAAAGGTATCCAAATAGATTCCATGTTTGAATCTCACATAAGAACGCATTAGACTCATTGTGCACCTTAGCAAATCAAAAATACGGTATCAATTTGTGTATAACATACATAAATACAAGTATATGAAGGTTCTACATTGATACGCATTTACATGAAACATTTCATTCTACATAAATCAAGACACACAACAATTAATCATGCATTTTTCACTTAATATATGTTTTCACAACGTTATTGAATTGCATACTACATATCTAACCAACCTTGTATCAACAATTTCATCAAAAGTAGAATCAAATTAACTTAAAAACCCAAACATTATAATCACTCACCTTAGATGATTTTTTGGATGAAATTCAAAATTGAAGAAGGGATTTGTTTCACCTTGTGCTAACCATCAAACCCTTTTAATCTAAGCTCAAGAATCGCAATTAATCGACATGAAAATCGAAAGGGGGTAAATGGGGTTTTGAGAGGATGAGATTTAGGGAAGAAGAAGAAATGGGCGACAGAAAGGAGTTCTGTAAACTTAAACCTATGAAACGCGTACTGAGTACCCGTATTTTGGTCAAGTCAACCAGTTGACTAATACGCGTACTAAGTACCCGTCTCGCACTATTCATACGCGTACTGAGTACCCCTTTCATGTGGGGAAGGGATGGGAGGGCACCATAGCAAGCTTGCCTTTCATGTGCCATCCCTTCCCTACATTTGAGGGATAGGGAAGGGATAGCTAGCACCATAGTGCTAGCTGTTAGCATTTCCTAAGCTGTGCCTATAAAATGACTATTTTGCCCTTTTGTCCAAAACTTCTGCAAAAATAAATACCGACCGTAACAAGCACTCAAACTCCAATTATATTCCTGGCGTGGTAAGTAGACAAAATTGGTTGCTCCTTCGCGGAAGGGTGCCAATAGCAGTTTCCTGTAAAATGATCATTTTGCCCTTTTTGCCTTCCAAATTCTTGTTTTCCTCATAACTTCTTCATGTGATCCTTGAACATTGGTCTTTGGTACTGTTCAGGTTATTTCTCTTATATTCAATCGAACTCACAAATTCCTATTTGCTGATTGCAGATTGAATTGTAAAATAGAGATATAAAACTCTTTGATATACTTTTCTCTAGATTGAGTCTGACTGTTTAGTTGATTCTCTTGAGAGTATATTGGAGTTTGTCTATTCAGATTGCCAAAAGAAATATTGGGTGTGGTTGTTGTACCCCCTATTTTTCACAAAGTTCGCAAACGAACCTGAGTTCATGAGTATAGAGAATAGTTACCATACGAGAATGTGAACAAGTCGTCATACTTACCGATTTTAGAACCTAACCACTGAGTTCAAAAACTGAGTACCCGAACCACAGTTCCGGACCTTGCCTAGTCTTGACGATAGCAAACACTGTTTGCAAGGCACAATTCCGGACATATCACAGATAAACCCGTTCACATACTGTGTACGCATACTGTGTGTATCCATACAATGGTAATAGTTCCAAAACTCTCATTCAATCAATTTGAAACATCCTTAAAAGACAACAATGGTAATCTTACATATACCACTAGCTTCAAGTAATTTTCAAATTATTAATTGATCAATACGAAACTTCCCAAGTTAACATCAAATGATTGTCTCACATAAATCATGTAAGGTATTCAAGGTAATTTTCACATGATCATCTTGAATCAATATTTAGTTTCCAAACTTATCAAGTAGATGATGAAACTTTATAATCTTTAAACTTGTATTTCGAAAAATATATAAACGAGATAAACTCGACTCGAAATTTCAAATGTGTATAACACAAAGTCTATATAGCGATACGACTTAGCCTTATTAGTAGATATAATTGAATAGACTTTTGAGTGATAGATAAGTTTTAGTCTTCACATACCATTTGTCGATGAAGTTCCTCCAAGGTCTTCAGTATATCTTCTTCTTTAATTGGTGAACATCGTGAAGTCTAATGCTTAACTGCACATTTCCATCCTACTCCGAGACATAGCTATAAGTAGACTAGAAATCAAGTATATAGTTTTGATCAACTAAACTTGACAAACAAGCTTGAGATAGCAACGCTAGCTAGTTCGACCGAGCAGTGCTCTAACAAAACCTAAAATAGAAAAAATGACAAAATACAATGCAATTCACCACAAAATCTAGCAAATAAGTGTATGAAAGCGATACCCAAAATATATAATGTATGCATTTATTTTATTTCCCCCTACACTTGCCTTTTGCTAGTCCCGGAGCAAACTAAAAATCATAAACTAACATAACTCGCTTTTGTAGAAGTCACGGTTGCACTTAGCATGTACAACATGCCTTTAAACCCCCCTAGGTGTCTCTATCGGACAAGTTAAGTCTCATGAGGGTTTGCAACATGTAACCCACAAAACCTATTCCAACCTCTGAGTATTCTAGAGTCACGAGCTTCCAAAAATCTATGAGAACATAAAGTTTCTACAAACTACCAGTAAGAAGTTAGAAATAATAATAATAAAAAAACTTTATTCTTACGTTTTATTGTTGAAAGATGAGAGTGTAATGTGTTAAACTAATGACATATAAAAAAATGCATCCTAGAGACCAACCAATAAGCATTTAACTTCGACTTCTTCCTCACCGCTAGGTCACTTATAATACGATATGAATGGGTCTCACAAGTGTGTGTAAGAAAAATAAATAAAGAACATTTACACACGTTGAATGGTGACGCTAAAACTTTTTTTTTTGGTTTTTTCTTTTATATATTTGTGATGATCTCTAAGAAAGAATATCAATCATTACGCGAGGATGGGAATGCTCATTTACCGTCTTATCCGATTTACATTCAATGCCAGTCTCACTAAGAATAAAAACCTATTCATCCTCCGCTTAAACTATTGATGATAATAAACTCTTGAACTTCGTAAAACTTTGAGTACTAATTATTCTTCGATTCCTCATAAATTTATTCTTTTCCATGGCCGTCACAAATAAAATAACTATAAAAGATATGTTTTTTTAAGAAACATTAAATAAAATTGAAATTGAAATTGAAAAGGCCATTGGAATTAAAAGGACTTAAATATTATTCAAAACGTGTATTGTTTTATTTTCATAAACTTCAAAAACTTACAACTTTGTTTTTCTTTCTTTTCACTTTGTCTTCACTTTTGATACAAAATTCCACTCATACTTTTGTTACTTTTAAACCTTGAACGTCTTCAACTTTCTTCATAAATCTCCTATCTTTGATGATGATGATGTGTTTATATTGTTGCATCAAGAAAGAATGTCGCATCCTGCAATTCAAAATTTTTTGATGTTGCCGTCATGATTGATAGAATTAGCACTCAAGAGATTAAACAATGTTGAAGGGGTGTGAAGTTGAGTAGCTTATGATTCTACCCAGAGTCAGCCCGCATGAAACACTCTAAACAAATAAAAATTCAAGGTCTAGTGCCTCACTATTATTTTTTATGGGTAGTCTTCGCTAATGATTAACTAGCTCTCCAGTATTCCATTCAATATGTACCTCATTCGCCACAGGCATGGTTAGGTTTGTCACAGTTACAGCGGGAATCTCAAATGCAAGTTCTATTTATTCTAAGTACAATTATTTCGGTAAAAACTATGTATGTAAACCTAGCAAATATATTTACAAAAATTTCAAAAATTATGTATTAAAAACTATATATGAAAAATATGTAATACTCCTCGCACTTAAACTTTTCATTGTCCTCAATGTAATTGACTCATCTAACATAGAATTCAGTATGGGAAATCCTAACCTGATATGTAGACTAAGAAAACTAAAACTGAAAATACAAAGATAAGGTAGTAATACTAAAAACGCAGGGGTACCAAAATACACCACCACTTTTTAATTAGGAAATTTGTATGTGTTAGAGAACTGCTCGGTCGAACTCGCAAGTGTTTCTATCTCAAGCTTTTTGTCAAGTTTAGTTACCAAAACTATAAGTCTTGATTTTTAGTCTACTTATAGCTAAGTCTCGGATTAGGATAGAAAGTATAGATGAGCATTAGACTTCACGACGTTCATCGATTGAAGACGAAGAACTACTAAGGGGAGCTTGTGGAACTTCATCAACAAAAGGTATGTAGAGACTTGAACTCATCTATCACTCAAAAGAGTATCTAGTCTATCTCCTGTTTGAGACAAAAGTCATATAGCTATATAGACTTCGATTATACACATTTTCCAAGTCCGGGAACCATAGTATGCATACCCGTATGCGTACTGGTTGGTTTAGCGAAAGTTCGGGAACTTAGTATGCATACCCGTACGCGTACTGGTGTAAGTTCAAAGTTCCGAAAATTCAACTGAGTTTGGAAGGTATGCGTACACGTTCGCATACTGACGAACCCAAACTTAGTTCGGCCACTTAGGTATGCATACCCGTTCACATACTTGAGTAGGTTATGTTCTAAGATCGGTTTGTTCATGAACTAATAACTTTATATATTTTGGAATTCAATCTTTTGCAAACCATGGCTATAATGTTCGTGAATTGATTCTTTTGAATCAAAATCGATTTTGCTTCAATTTTGTCTTGTATATACTTCTATGAGAATATACACAATTAAATAACTCTAGAACTAGTTTCATTTGAGTTATTTGAACTATTTATGGTTAAGATGAATAAGGTTGATATGAAAGTATTCATATAGCTAACTTTAGTCAACTATTGTTGAGCCAACAAGGTGTACATGTTTAGGTATGGTTACTTATATCTAAATGAAGTCATTTTTTCATTTGTGTATAACAAGCTAAGTTCGATCTAACGGTTGAAAGATATTAGCTTGAGTCAAATCAGGTTTTTATCTAACGGTGAATATTGAATGCTTTGTTACCAAGATAACATTGATTGCAAACCCTGATTTGAAGACTATATAAAGGGAGAACTCTAGAAACTGGGAAAACTAATACCCACACCTCCTGTGTGATACTAGTTGCAACTAGATTCGATCCTCCTTTAATTAACCTTAGGTTTTTTCCAAAACCCTGTAGGTTAACGACTTGAAGACTTCATTGGGATTGTGAAGCCAGATCCAACTATTTCTCTGTAGTTGCGTGTTCAAATCTTGTTGTTTTCTATTGTAATTGAGTAATATCTTCTCTAAGATTTGCTCGAGATTTAATCTTCGACAGGCAAGATAAAAAGTAGTCACAAACATCTTCATATCATCGTTTGTGATTACACAATATCTTGTTTCGCTACCATACGATTAAGATTATTGTGAGGTGATTGACATTACTGGGCTGTTCTTCAGGAATATAAGTCTGGTGTATCAATTGGTTCATGTTCACCTTTATTTGTCAAAAGACGGAACAAAACTCTTAGGTATTTCTGCGGGAGACATATTTATTTATTCAATAGACTTTTCTGTGTGAGACATATTGATTTATCAAGTCTTCGACTTTGGGTCGTAGCAACTCTTGGTTGTGGGTGAGATCAGTTAAGGGAATCAAGTGCGCAGAGTCATGCTAGGATTCAGAGGTGTAAGGAATGCGACTGTACCTTGATCAGTGTGAGATTGGTTAGGGCTCAATTACATAATAATCAGGCTCACGGATTTCTATCTGTTTGATTTGCTGATTACATTGTGAAACAGAGATACAACTCTTGGATATATTTACATTGATTGAGTCTGAGTGTCTAGTTGATTCTATTGGAATTATATTGGAGTTTTTCCATACATATTGCTAAACGAAATATTGGGTGAGGTTGTTAGATCCCCGCTTTTTCAATTGGTATCAGAGCAGGAAAACACGTTTAAGACCTTATAAGTATGTATTTGTAGTGATCTGACTCTATGGACAGTAATGATATCTCAATAAATGCACCACCAGATCCAGGGAGTCTAGAATTCTTTTCCATGACTGATTTAATAAAATCTGTAAAAGAAATTATATCTAAGCCTCCACCAGGTTTATAAATCCCTTGAAGTGTTTTCAGGACTTGAAAAGAAACTTGAAAGCTTATATCTTGATGTTGAGTTATACCTCCAGAAAGAACAAGAATCTCTTGACAAGCTAATCAAGTTATGATGATCAATATTCATGCTGAGGTTGATCTTGATTTACTAATCAGTAAATGCAATGCTCTTCCTTTAGGTAATCCATTTAGTTGTAGCAAACTAAACGTATTATAAGAGGAGTTTAAATCTCAGTATTCTGACTGTATCACCTCAAAGCATAAATCAGTTCAGTGGTCAAACCCTGATAAACCTTCTCAAGATAATGATACTTCCCTCTTCTATGAGAACGTCAGGATGTCTCTTTTTATCAAAAGAGTTTCCATGTGCAGTACTGAACATTGTCTGCAAAGATTGTGTATTATAAGTTGTAAACGAATAAATCAGGAACACAAATCATCTTGTGCTCTTTTATTGTTCTTTGAAAAACTTGTAAAAACAGTCTCTTGGGTTTCTCTCAATACTGGAAGTTGTAAGAGTTGTTGGAAAGAAACTCTCTCTTGGTGTCATGGCGTGCAAGGCTGTTCATCTCTTGTGTTCGAGTTTCTCGTTAAAGGGTTGTTGAGCTTTGCTCCAATTCTCTTTTTCATAGTGTTATTAATAAAAATATAATGTTTCAAAACAAACGAGTCCTTGTTGCACACGTATGGATCACGTACCCTGGTCTCGTAACCATTATGTGTTTGAACCGTGCTTCAGAACGTGTTTTTGACGGTTCATATACCACCATGTGACATATAAAAGAGGAAGAACTCACTTCGTTCTTTTCACCTCTTCTTCCCTATAGTTCGAGTACAAAAAAGAAAACCCAAGAGTTCGTAAACTCTCAATCACTATTGTTGATGGTGGTTTTTAGTTCAGGGCTAAAATTGTAAAACCATATATTTTACATGCCTACTTTCTGCAAAGAAGTAGAGCTGCCAAGAAGTTGTTGAGTGTCTATACCTCTCTGCTTACACATGAACTATGTAGTTTAATACTTATGAAATTTATTTAGAATAATATTGGTGCATGTAGCAACAATCCCAAGTATCCTATAAATTTTATTAATCTCCACTTGTATTATTCACTAATGTACAGTCGGTCGAGTATTTTCCTATGCTATGTTCCCCAGCTGAACTCTTAATATTGGTATAACATGACAATTACTGTTCACTCGCAGCGGAGTAGCATGAATTTCCTTAAGTGTCGGTATTAAGATCTGCATGAAAATACTCAGGAACACGCAAGTTGTACCACTCTCTGATAAAGAGATTTCTTGTGCCAACGCACAAATAATTTATCGAAAATTGTTTAATTTTTTGTCAGCTCACAAAATTCAATTTTCTAACCTAATTTTACTTATTTGCAAAAATTAGGTTATTTGCGCCCTGCGCAATATCTCGAACCATATTGGTCGAGATCAAACCTAGGTAAGCTAGGAAGTTAATCCGCCATGGACTTGTAGGAGCAAAGTCCTACCAAGAATCAGAAAGAAAGAAATAAAAGAGGAGTTGCGGCAAATAGGAGCAGCAACAATAGGAGGCGTGGCCGTGCCACATGGATGGCCAGTTCGCCCTAGCACACACCACCTGTAGCCGGATGTATACACTCCATGTTTCCCTTGCCGGACCCCCTTTCCCATCTACCAATCAGGTCGCTCTAAATGCGCCACACGCATTTAGAATGAGGCCGGCCCCATGCTGCTTGCCGGTCCCCTTTCCATCGACCAATCAGGTCGCTCTAAATGCACCACATGCATTTAGAGTGAGGTCGGCCCCATGCTGCTTATCGGTCCCCTTTTCATCGACCAGTCAGGTCGCTCTAAATGCGCCACACCCATTTAGAATGAGGTCGGCCCTATGTTGCTTGCCGGCCCCCTTTCCATCGACCAATCAGGTCGCTCTAAATGGGCCACACGCAATTAGAATGAGGCCAAACCGCGCCAACACCTAGTGGTCATCGCGTCAACATAGCCACACACACTAATTAGGTCTTTGACATGCCAAACCCTAATTTGGCCAGGGATATTATGCCGCCCCATGCCAAATAACATCACCTAGGCATTAAGTTTGATGTCGCAACTATGACTAATATCATTGATCCATATTTGGATCTAACACCAATATGGCAAGATATAGCAGGCGCCACTTCGCTACTATACCACTGGAAAGTGCCACTTTGCCTCTATGCCATTGGCAGGCGCCACCTTTCCACTACGCCACTGGCAGTGCCACTTTTCCAATTTTCCACTAGCAGGTGCCACCTTGACACTATGCCATTGGCAAGCGCCACCTCGCCACTTAGCCACCGGAAGGCGTCACTTTGCCATTATGCCATTGGCAGGCGCTACTTTGCCGTTGTGCCGCTATGCAGGCGCCACTATGCCATTGTGCCACTATGCAGGCGCCACTATGCCATTATGTCGCCTAGCTTGCGTGCGATTGGTCAGAATAACTAGGTCTTGCCCATTAGACCCAATCAGCAACTTGCTGCACATTTTCCCATGAAATACTTGAGAAATCAAACATGTCACAAACTGGGGGATACTTATTAGGGCATTGGTCTGGCGGTTTACAGCGTACGGCGTGCAATGCGCCCATTACAAGAAAGTGTCAGGAAAGAGCTGGCAGTTAAATAGCAGTAAGAGAATAGTGGGTGTAAGGCTGACCAGTTTCCCCTCACAATGGGGACGTGATGGTAAACCGCTTTTATATAACTCCACTTCTCCACTACTTAACCATACCCACTTCCTACGAGATCAGGAGTGCTCAATGACTTGTATAAATAGGTTTTCAACCTATTTCGACCGACAAGAGAGTTTTGTTATTCAGAAAAACACAAAAAGAACTAATAGCTTACATTCCGCAAGCCAATTCCAAATTATGATACAAGTTATAAAACAGCCACACCCTCAAAATTCAATATTTTGATCTCAACACCTTCTTCGCTTCCCTCCCTAAGATCAACCCTTCTCCTTCACTTTAGGACCGAAGCAAGTCTGGAATGGCCATTTCTTGGTTTAGGCCAGAATTGTACAGATTGATCTCTTGAATCTAAAGTACTCCCGTGCAGTGCATTTGTTTAGGGTTTAGATTCATTTCTCGGCGGCACACCCTGTAGTTGCAGGAAATCCCACAATACACCCCTCACTATAATTCACTTAACTAATTCATTGAAAGATGAATAACTAAGAATGTTTATTAATTATCTTCTTCAAGTCTACACTGGAAAATAGAATTATACTTAAGAAATTACAAACACTCTCAAAGTTTATCTCTCTAATGACTTATTTTTCAATTCAATAGAATCTCCCCCACAACAGACTTATTCATCCCTTTATATAGGGTAATACATAGTGAATGACAGCTAGACTATCCTTTATTTTCGGGAATGTCTCGCGAAGTGTCGCGAATGTATAAGTACTCATACTCGCGACACTTCTTAACCCTCGTCAGATTTCATATCTTCTTGCCGTCATCCAATGCGTCATTCATCTTAGTTCCCTGCGAGTCCCTCGCAACGCTGTCGTTTATTATCCTTGCGAGTTTTGTACGTTGCGATATAATGATCCTACATCTTGCCTCTTTTTCCTTGAATATTGCTTGAAGAGCGATCTTTAAGGAAAAATCCGTTGTTGTAATAATCTTTGATCTTTGTTGATGAAGGAACGAGCGAAAGAATACTTTTCTTGAAAAGTACGTACTTGCCTCTATTCTTTGGCGAAGTTCCGAAGCTTTGAGAAGTATATATGAAGTATCATTTTTTGCCTCAGGGGTTATGGAAAGTGATAAATTTCGCGAGCTCATCTCGCAAGTTAAAAAGAGTGATGAATCATGAGAATTTATGCCCCTTGAATTGTCGCAATTGTTCGTTTTCCACTAAAAATCTTCTTTAGCATAGTTCCATGAATTTAGTAATGACCGTTTACACGTGTTTAAAACTACCCTTTTTACCGGTGTATTTAATGTTATCCGGTCATAACATTTTCTTGTCTATTTATAGGAGGATCTTTTGTGAAGAACACTTCTTTTCTTTTACTTCATCTCCTTCATCGTCTGCAATTATTTTTCTGCTGTCTTTGTAGGATCATTATATCGCAACGTACAAAACTCGCAAGGATAATAAACGACAGCGTTGCGAGGGACTCGCAGGGAACTAAGATGAATGACGCATTGGATGACGGCAAGAAGATATGAAATCTGACGAGGGTTAAGAAGTGTCGCGAGTATGAGTACTTATACATTCGCGACACTTCGCGAGACATTCCCGAAAATAAAGGATAGTCTAGCTGTCATTCACTATGTATTACCCTATATAAAGGGATGAATAAGTCTGTTGTGGGGGAGATTCTTTTGAATTGAAAAATAAGTCATTAGGAGAGAGAAACTTTGAGAGTGTTTGTAATTTCTTAAGTATAATTCTATTTTCCAGTGTAGACTTGAAGAAGATAATTAATAAACATTCTTAGTTATTCATCTTTCAATGAATTAGTTAAGTGAATTATAGTGAGGGGTGTATTGTGGGATTTCCTGCAACTACATATTGGCGCTAGAAACAGGGATTGAGGGATTGAAGAAAAGAAGATTGCAATTGAAATCATTCAAATCAAGAAAATGAGAAAGGAAAATGTTAAATTAGATGAGGAAAAGGAGAAAGATATGGAATACAGTTCGGTCACAAGGGCAATGATTAATGAGTTTCACGAAAATATCAAAGGAAGAATACACAAGCGGGATTTTGAAGGAAAGAAAATTACAGATAGAGAGGTGACATTGCCTTTAGAAGAATGGGAAAAGCAAAAGACAACATTCACAGCAGCAGAAATATCTAAAGAAAATTTGAGTCACACATCTCCACTGGTAATCACAGTAAACACGTGCAAATGAGAAGAATTAGCAAAGGAAAAGAAAATATGGACGGTAAACAGGACCTTAATCGATACAGGAAGCTTAGTGAACATCATGTTTTATCATGCTTACAAGAAAATGGGATACAAAGATGAAGAGATAATTTCTACGGCATACAATATCCATGGTTTTGGTAAATCCATAACAAAAGTTAAAGGAGAGGTAAAAATGTGAATTCTGTTAGGAGAAATCGAGACACAGGTAGCATTGTGTGTAGTGGACATGGAATCGCCATACAACGTATTGCTAGGAAGACCATGGGTACACGCGATAAAAGCAGTAGCATCAACATTTCATCAATGTATCAAATTTCCCACACCAAATGGAATTGGCGAGATTAGAGGGGATGTTGATAAAGGAAGAATATGTTATCAAATTGAAGTGAAATATTATGAAGAGCAAGCAAAAAGAGAAAGTACCGCAGAAAAATGGCAAAAGCAGTTAGAAAAGAAGAAGAATTTAGAATTTACATGATAAGAGCAAAGGAAGGAAAAGGGATGCCTAGCGAGATCTCGGAAGAAGAAAATGAACTCGCGAAAGAGCTGAAAGGACCGACCCCTATGGGAGAACCTAAGGCTAGTTATGTCGCGGCAGAGCAGACGAAAGAAGTGAATGTCGGAACTAACGAAGAGCCCAAGATGCTAAAAATTGGGACCAATATGGAAGCGGATGAGGAAAAGAGGACTGTTGATTTGCTGCGAGATTATAAAGATATATTCGCGTGGAATATGGATGATATGCCTGGTATAGACCCATCGATAGCTTGCCACAAACTAGAAATAGACAAAAGAGTGAAGCCATTCAAGCAGAGAATTAGAAAGATCGCAACAGCATATCATCCTCAAATAGAAGAAGAATTGCAGAAAATGCTAGATGCAGGAATCATCAGGCCAGCAAAGTATCCTGAATGGATAGCAAATATGGTTATAGTCCCAAAGAAGAAAAAGGGGATAAGAATTTGCATAGATTTCACTGATCTAAACAAAGCTTGTCCTAAAGATAGTTTTCCATTGCCAGATATTCCACAACTGGTCGAATCAGCGGCAGGGAATGAAAGAATATCATCCTTGGATGGATATAAAGGTTACAACCAGATTCCCCTCGCAGAGGAAGATCAAGAGCATACTGCTTTCTTTGCCCCAAGGGGGTTATATTGCTATACAAAAATGCCATTTGGTTTACGAAATGCTGGAGCCACATATCAAAGAATGGTAGAAGAAGTATTCGCAGAGTGGATACACAAAACACTAGAAGTATATTTAGATGACATGCTCGTAAAAAGTAAGAAAGCGGAAGACCATGTACGAGATCTGAGAGAAATCTTTGAACAGATGAGGCGATTCAACATCAAAGTAAATCCAGAAAAATGTACCTTTGGAGTTGCATCGGGAAAATTTTTGGGTTATATCGTATCAAAAGAAGGAATACAAGTCGACCCAGAGAAAGTGAAAGCAGTTCGCGATATGCCGACACCTGCGACGGTAAAGGATGTTCAAAAGCTAAATGGGTTGTTAGCATCACTAGGAAGATTCATCTCGCGGTCATCTGATAAGTGCAAACATTTTTTCAGCATCTTGAAAAAAGGATCGAAGTTTAAATGGACAGATGAATGTGAGAAGGCTTTACAAGGAATCATAGAACATTTAATGGAAATATCCATTATGCAAAAAGCAGAACCAGGAGAGGAATTGTTGGTATATCTTGCGACAACGTCGCACGCCTTAAGCGCAGTATTGCTGCGAATAGATGCAGGAGTAGAAAAACCGATTTATTATATCAGTAAGACTTTTAACGCCGCAGAAAGGAATTATTCGAAGATTGAAAAACTAATCCTGGCGTTAGTCTATGCAACGTTTAAGCTTCGCATATATTTTCAAGCACATATTGTTAGAGTGGTAACAAAAATACCAATCGAATCAGTAATGAAAAATTCAAAAAGATCGGGAAGAGTTGAAAGATGGAATGCTCAAATAAGCCATTATAAACTCAAATATGAAATATTATCTTCAATCAAGTCACAGGTTGTCGCAGATTTTTTGGCAGAATTCCCTTTGGAGGAAGATGAAGCAGTGGATGAAATGATGGATGTAGAAGAAGAGCATGGAGACCCAAAAGATCTTCTAACTGAGCCAGACAGGTGGGAGATATTAGTAGATGGATCATCAAATGGAGAAGGTAATGGAGTGGGAATTGTTGTGATTTCGCCAGAAGGCAATAAATTGGCTTTCTCTTTTAGATTGGAGTTTGAATCCACCAATAACGAAACGGAATATGAAGCTATAATACATGCTTTGCGATTCGCAATAGAAATGAAACTGGAAAATGTGAGGATTACCAGTGACTCGCAATTAGCAATTCGCCAGATAACAGAGAAGTACGCTACGAATGAGCCATCTTTGCAAAAGTACAGGAAGCTAGTTGAAGAATTGTCAGCACAAATACCGAAAATGAAATGGAGGCACATATCAAGGAGAAATAACAGACTTGCGGATGCTTTTGCCTTTATATCAAGTATGATGACAGACCCAACTGTGAGGAATATCAAAATACAAACACTTCTGGCACCATCAATCAATAAAGAGGAAGAGCAAGAAGCAGATGCAATGTTGGTAGAAGACATACCGCAATGTCGCGATAAAGACTGGAGAACAGAACTTCACGCATACTTGATGAAAGGGGAAGTACCAAGAAATAGATTAGAGGCACACAAATTGAAAAGTCGTGCAACGAATTATGAATTAAGAGATGGTGTACTTTATCGGCGATCTTTTGATGGACCTTCACTTTGATGCTTAACAAGGGAAGAGGGAGAAACCATATTGAAGATGTTGCACAGTGGAGATGTTGGAAATCATAGCGGCGGAAGATCTTTAGCATATAAAGCAAAAACGCAAGGCTATTACTGGCCATATATGCATGAGGACGCAAAAGCAATATCAAGGCGCTGCGAAGATTGTCAAAGACATGGGAAGAAGATACATGCACTCGGAGCACCGTTAAATTCTTCGAAAAGTGTGTGGCCTTTTGGAAAATGGGGTTTAGATATTGTGGGACCATTTTTACCGGGAACAGGACAAAGAAGATACTTAATTGTCGCAACGGATTATTTCACAAAATGGGCAGAAGTGAAAGCGGTACAACACATCCGCGACAAAGACGTATTTACTTTCATATTTGAGAATATTATATGCAGGTTTGGGATCCCCGCACAGTTGGTATCTGATAATGGGAAACAATTTGAAGGGCAAAATATAGAATTGTTGCTTAATGCATTTCAAATAAGGTGTGGAAAATCAACTCCATTATATCCACAAGCTAATGGTCAGGCAGAGGCAACAAACAAAACAATAGCAGATATATTGAAGAAGAAATTAGAAGGACACAATAAGGGATGGTGCGAACAAGTATCCAGTGCAGTGTGGGCATATAATACAACCAGAAGAGAGGCTACAGGAATGTCACCCTTTTGCTTAACATATGGAGTTGAAGCTGTGCTCCCAACAGAGGTTATGATCCCAACAACCAAGAAAGAGGTTTGGGAGAAAAATCTTAGTGCAGGTAACATTTTAATTAAGTTGGACGAATTAGAGGAAAAAAGGGAAAAGGCATTACGACATATGGAAAATTATCAGCGAAGATTGGCTAGAGAACATAACAAGCGTGTCAAAATACGTGAATTTCAACCAGGAGACTTGATGTCATGAGAAACACCAATATATCGGCGAGAAAAGGAGGCAAGTCAAGAGAAAATGGGATGGACCTTATATTATCAAAGAAGTAGTTGGTACGGGGGCATATAGATTGATGGACCCTGAAGGCAAAGATATGGGACAAAGATTGGACAGACCATGGAACAGATTGTATCTAAAGAAATATTACCCGTAAAAATGGGTGTGATGAGATGAATCAAGATGAAATATTTTAATGCAAGGTATTTGCGAAATTCAATAAAATGCAGAGAAAATCAGCGAATATCTCGCAAGCAGAATAACAAGAGATAATGAATGATCGAATGAATAAACATAATTGAAAGAATGAATGAATGGGACGAACCTTTATGGCGTACACCCTAGTTCGCGAATGATATTTCGTAAGAGGCAAATGTAAGACCTAAAGTGCGTCATATAAGGGGGTATCTCTTAACATGGCTCAGGGAAAAGGTTACACCGCTCCTGGAACCTGGGTCATGTAGATTTGGGGCCCATGAAAGCCTATCCGGAAGAGGTACCTTGGATTCCCAACTATATATATAAGGTTATACCCTGGTTGGGCGACCGAGGGTCTCTTCCAAGGAGTCAGCGTATGATCAAGGCGCCGAGGTACACGGTTGATTCAAGAGTGCGGGGAGCATGGAACTTCCTTACCACTCTTGACAAGTCTTGGCGCATGCTTTTCTCGGCCCGAAGAAAACTCCACTTAGGGTGCAGCCTTGTAACCATAAACCCTATAGGTATAAGGGATAAGAGGCTGCGAAAACAATCGGTTGTTGTTAAGACCGGATGGGAGGAGCTAGCCTTGTATGGCCGATGTACGCCTCCTTGAAGGGGCAACCAGGGAGATGATAAGGGCGGCACCCTCCATTAGGGAGCTGATAAGTGCCAAAGACGCAAATGTCATGAGGCTCTGTTTTCGCAAGGAAACTTAGGCTTGTCACATTTGTGCAATGATCCCGCAGAGGCAATAATACTAACGCGAGGGTAAGACGAGATCAATGGGTCCTTACATGAAAGTGTAAAGACGTCCTGCGATTTCGTCGCAAGACGACAATGTCATGGGGCTTTATTTTCGCAAGAAAGTTTAGGCCTGTCATATTGTTGCAAGCAAAATATCCTGCAGAGGCAAAAATACTTGAAAAATGATAAGGCAAGGTCAATGGGTTTTTACATGCAAGTGTAAAGACGTCCCCGCGACCTTGTCGCAACAAAGGGTGGCGAGTTAAGACCTTTAATTAGGAAGGTCTTACTTAGAAGACCACCAAAAATGATAAGGCAAGGTCAATGGGCCATTGCATGAAAATGCAAAGGCGTCCTGCGATCTTGTCGCAACGAGAAGAGACAAAGTAAGGCCCTTAATTGGGAACATAAATGATCACACAAAAGTGTAAGCGAACATGCTTGCAAGGTTATATCCAAAATTCTTTAAATAAGGAAGAAGGAGAAAATAAGGGAATTACTCAACAAAAGATTTAGTCTTTTCAAGCAAAAAGAAAATTTCGACGGAAGCAACAAAAATAGTTTAATTCTCTACATCAATATTATCGATAACAGAAGATGGTAGAGATTTTTCAATATCTTTATCAGCTCCACCTTCACCAGTCGAAAGACTTTCATCAGATATTTTTTCAGCAAATTCACCCTCGCCAGCTGGTGGATTTTCATCAGAAATTTTATCAGCCAGATCTTTGTTGACAACTTCAATATTAGCGAGATCTTCGCAGCTTTCATAGTCATAATCACTATCAGGGGAGTTGGGGACTTCATCATCACTTACTTCCAAAGGGTCAACATGAATAGGTTCAAGAGATTTAGACAATAAAATTTCATTCACGAGGACTTCGGCTTTGAGGGGAAATTGACGAAGCAGCGCCTTTTGACGATTTTTACTATCTATGTCCTTACAGTCAGACATGTACTCAAATCTTCTTTCTGCACGCTCGCGAGAACGCGCGAGGGAAGCGGCGAGTAACCCATTTTCTTTGCGAACTTTAGCATAATCTGATTTGAGGGTAGACATAACGGAGCGAAGCTTTCTCTCAGAATCTGCATCACAAATACATATGAAAAGATCAAAGAAGACTCTTACATAAGATCTTTGGAATGTTCAGGATAAGTAAAGATCCATGGAATAAATAAATGAATTAAGGTAGTCAAATATTATGACTACCTTCCTTTTGAGAAGTAAGATGCTGAATTAAAGCTGCAAAATTATTCCCCAAACAGTCCATGGCATCATCGAATGTATCTCCAACTAAGCCTTTCAAACGAGATCGCAAGCTTTTTTCATTAGAAACAAGTATGGAATTCTCGGTCGCAAGAGAAGAGTTGGATTTTTCTAATTTGGCACATTGATCCTTGAATTGGCTTGCTTTTAAACTCAAGGTTATCCTACCCTGAATAAGTTTATCTCTCTCAAAGATAACTTCTTCAAGCTGATTTCTCAGCGTATGAATAGATTGTTCTTGTTCTTCACATAATTTTTGACAAGCATCATATTGTTGCGAACAGATCGCCAGCTTGTTTAACAGAGAACGCTTTTCTTGAGAAAGAGTTCCATTCTCATCTGATAAAGTTTCCAACTCCAAATTAGCTTTAGTTAAAGAGTAAGAGAGGCGAGACAAGTCATTACTTAATGAGTCTTGATGCTGAACTAAATCAAAATTTTCTTTAGACAAATTATTTATTTGATCAGCAGCATATGTATGAAGATTATCTAAGAGATTATATTGTTCCATCCAAGCATCTCTTTCAACTCGAACTTCTTCAACAATTTATTCCAACTGATATATCTCCATTATTCGTTTCTGATTTAAAGCTTGAAGGGCGAACAAGAGCTTAAGTCGTAAAAAAAAAAAAAAAAAAGAAGTTGCGAGAGTCTACCTTTTAATTCCTCATTCTTCCTGCGAAGATTATCACGATCTAGCGAGATGTTGTGAAATTTTTGATTTTCAAGATGGAGATTATTGCATCTCGCAGATCATAGCTTGGAGATCATTCTTGAAAGATATTAATTTCTTGAACTAGGGATGCTTGCGAGATCCTATCAGGACCAAGATGTTTACTTAAAACCTCGCAGACATTGGATTTGACAGGATCGACAGAAGTCTTCTTGGCATCATTTACAAGGTCCGAGAGAACTTTGAAAGCCACATCTATCCCTTCCAAATTTTCCGCAGTAAGAGGGATTTGCTCGGATAAAGAAGGTAGAGACGAATCATTCTTCGCCAAGGGAACATCATGGGAAGAGGAGATCTCAGGAAAGGTAGTGATCGGGGGAATGACAGGGGCATTGATGGTAGGAGAAGGAATAAGGTTATTTGTAGTAGGACTATTATGAGGAACTTGGTCTATGAGGAGTTGAGGCATAGGAATATTGTCAATGGTGATAAAATTATCCTGCGATAGTTTCGCAACAGGAGACGAAGGTGTAAATGAGGGAAAAGGAACATCAAGAGTCACGGGTTTAGGTTGGCGAGATCTTTTGGGAGTCCTATCAATAGTTTTATCATCCTGTGAATGACAAGTTATATAAGAAACAGAGGCAACAACATTGTTATTAAAAAAGAGGGGTAAATATTTCTTAAATACCTTGTCATTTGCAGGCTTTCTTTTAGAAGCGGTAGATTTTGCTTGCAAAGAGGACTTTGGTTGCAGATTGGGTTCCTGTTGAGAAGGGGGTTTCGACTGCGAACCCAAAGAGAGAATGGGGTTCTTCACGGTGAACTTGGTGCCGGGTTTGTTCTTGCTAAAGCAAAAATGGTAGAAAGAGTTTAAAAGAGAAATCAGAATAAAATAATTTCAACAAGAGAAATCAATCACAAAATCAATCAATCACAAAATCGATCGAGTTTAGCAGGAATAACAAACCTGGATGCCATGGAAATAATAGCAGATAGGAAGTAGTAGAAAAACGGTGAAGAAGATGATGAAGAAAGACAGCAGAAAAATAATTGCAGACGATGAAGGAGATGAAGTAAAAGAAAAGAAGTGTTCTTCACAAAAGATCCTCCTATAAATAGACAAGAAAATGTTATGACCGGATAACATTAAATACACCGGTAAAAAGGGTAGTTTTAAACATGTGTAAACGGTCATTACTAAATTCATGGAACTATGCTGAAGAAGATTTTTAGTGGAAAACGAACAATTGCGACAATTCAAGGGGCATAAATTTATCACTTTCTATAACCCCTGAGGCAAAAAATGATACTTCATATATACTTCTCAAAGCTTCGGAACTTCGCCAAAGAATAGAGGCAAGTACGTACTTTTCAAGAAAAGTATTCTTTCGCTCGTTCCTTCATCAACAAAGATCAAAGATTATTACAACAACGGATTTTTCCTTAAAGATCGCTCTTCAAGCAATATTCAAGGAAAAAGAGGCAAGATGTAGGATCATTATATCGCAACGTACAAAACTCGCAAGGATAATAACGACAACGTTGCGAGGGACTCGCAGGAACTAAGATGAATGACGCATTGGATGACGGCAAGAAGATATGAAATCTGACGAGGGTTAAGAAGTGTCGCGAGTATGAGTACTTATACATTCGCGACACTTCGCGAGACATTCCCGAAAATAAAGGATAGTCTAGCTGTCATTCACTATGTATTACCCTATATAAAGGGATGAATAAGTCTGTTGTGGGGGAGATTCTATTGAATTGAAAAATAAGTCATTAGGAGAGAGAAACTTGGAGAGTGTTTGTAATTTCTTAAGTATAATTCTATTTTCCTGTGTAGATTTGAAGAAGATAATTAATAAACATTCTTAGTTATTCATCTTTCAATGAATTAGTTAAGTGAATTATAGTGAGGGGTGTATTGTGGGATTTCCTGCAACTACACACCCAAATTTACCAAAACCAGCAGAATCAGTTTTTACCCCAAAACAACTGGCGACCACGGTGGGATATTAATCTCTCAGTTGCGAAGCCAATTTCTCAATTTTCATTTCAATCTTCCCAAACTCAAGATGGTGGATCTTAGGTCTAAATTCAATCATTAACCAGAATTCACTTCAATCACCAATCCCAACTTTCCGCTTCATGAGTGACCCTGGCTATCCAAAACACTTCTAAAGCCGCCAATGCCCGAAATCCCAATCTCTCTTAGAAGGTACGGCTGGTAAATGCAACTGGGGACTCCTAACCACTACTCACCTGAAAGGTGTCAAGTTTGAAAACACATTGATTGACGCGGCCTCTGACTTCAACATTTTCACTGTCAAGACTCTGAGAGTTACAGGAATTTCGAAGCAAGAAGCTGCTCACTGCACGACTATGATCGAAAACTCATAAGGAATGTCCATAGATGCCTATGGGTACCTTAATCTCGAAATCAAGATACGAGACACCCTAACAGACGCCAAGTTTCATATTGTAAATGAATACCCGAATTATGATATGGTTCTGGGGTGCTCATGGATACATAACAATAAAGCGAAACCAGGAGTATGTTCACTTCCAATGTTTATACCTGAGAGGGTATCCAACAAGCGTTCAATCCTGAAGATTATTTTTTGTTGTATGGACAACTCGAAAAATGTGACGCAATTGCCTGGAGAGAGTGTAGCTTCGTATGTTCCACATACGAGTAAGTCTTGTTGAACAACTCTCTTTACAACCAGCTATTTTTCGTCCCATCAAAACCTGGGGACTTTTGTCATGCTGCTTACTCATGGGAGAGCATGATATACCCAAATCCCAATCATGCGCGAAGGACATGCCTAGCGGAGACAGAGCTAATTAACTATCCTTAAGATAATTTTTTTTTTTCTTTGGAAAGCAAGATCATTAAACTAATTAGTCAATAAGACATATAGCCTGTTGAGCATTGTGTTTTACAAAAGCATAAGTGTTACGAAATAGCTCACTCAACTCGTAGTTCGAGAAGTTTGAGTAGAAGTTTGATGCTATCTCATGCAATTTTGGCAACCAAACCTGCCTTAGGGAATTACATTCAAATGTACGGAAATAAGAAATATAATCTACATATTCATAAATCAATTTGTTGTTGCATCTCGATTGATGATTAGTCCATTTCTTCTTTAGTTCTTTCAGTAGCTTTGTTTGTAACTGGATGGTACAAGTCCTCTCCTTTCGTAGTCGTGCCCATTTCATGCTTGCTAATACTCCCAGTGTAACTCCTCCCTCCTGCGATGCCACTCGGCATGTGAAAATTCTGGTGTCTGTAATTTGAAGTCCATCATCTGCAAAGAGGATAATAACAAGAGAGTAATATTGCTTAGCATTATAGTAGCAATGTACCACAATAGTCTTAGTTGGTTGTCACTGTTGTATTTGCATCATTTGTAGCTGGCTGTGTGTTGGGTTTCTGTTGAGAATAACTTTGAGGGGAAGTGGGTATGCCTAGTTGAGATAGTATTTGATTTGGTAGATTGTTGTTTCAGGCTTGACCTTCACTGCCTTTAGACCCTTATCACACCGATGTTTCCATATATACCAGCAAACTGTTACTTCTAGCCCTTTCTACCATTGTTTCTCCTATATCATAAAACCAATTGTTTATCCATTCAGTTATAGTCATATCAAATCTATTTGGCCCTCTGCATCATATACCAAACCTAACAGCTCTGCTATAAGAGCAATGAAGGAGAAGATGCGAGACAATTTCGTCTTCCATACCACAGAAAACACATAGATAAGATAGGTATGGCATTCTAGCGTGCAGTTTTGTCATCACATGTAGTATATCAGCGTAACATTTCCATATGAACACTTGTATTCTGGGCATGACTTCCAAATTCCATATTTTAGTCCATATCGGATTTGCATTGGTTGTTGCCGTTACTCCTGGTGCTTCATGTATAATCTGCTGGTACGCAGACTTAACTTTGAGTTCTCCAGATTGAGTATATGGCCATATGAGTCTATCCTGATTAGTTCTTGTTGTTTCCAGATCGATTGATTGGATGTTTTCCACTGCCAAAGGGTGGAAGAGTTGGTTTAGATAACCCATATTCCATTTCCTTGTGGTTTTTCCTCACTCACCATTTTAAGGGTGTTTGAGATTATCGGAGCAGTTTGATCCTTAGTCAACAAATTAGAAGTATCCGTTGGAAACCAATGGTGTTTCCAGAGAAGGATAGTGTCTCCAGTACCTATCTTCCAAAGGCCCTTCTGTTTCAATATGTCTAATCCAGAATTGAAGCCCTTCCATAGCCAGGAGGAGTTGGATTTCATTTTATCAATGCTCAGAGGTGAGATGCCTTTAAAGTACTTATCTTCCATAACTTTGGTCCAGAGATCATCTGGTTGTTGTAGCATGCGCCATACTGTTTCAGTGATCAGTGCTTTGTTAAAGCACTCAAAATTCTTGAAACCTAGACCCCCTTCTTCTTTAGGGATGCAGAATTTGACCCACTTTTTGAGACACAATCCTCTTCCATCCACCTTGTGTGACCCCACCAAAACGCCCTATTACGCCTATCCATCTTCTTAGAAATTGTTTTTGGTATTTTAAAACATGTTATCTGGTACGTGGCCAGAGAGTCCGCAACATGTTTAATCATTACTCCTCTTCCAACTCCTGAGAGAAGTTTTCCAGACCAATTGGCTAGCCTCATTCTGTGTTTTTCAGCTAAGGGTGCAAACCATTGAATTTTGGATCTATGAGTAAATAGCGGTACCCCTAAATACTTGTCCTCCATTTTTATTCTCCCCACTTTTAGAATTTCAATTATTTCTCTCTCCTTGCTATTACTAACATTTTTGCTAAAATATATTCCTGATTTTTCATAGTTTATTAGCTGTCCGGAACCAGCACTAAACATTTCAAGAATCTTCAATAGTCTTTTGGCCTCCTTCTTGCTAGCTCTAGTGAAAATTAGGCAGTCGTCAGCAAAAAGAAGATGTGATATGGTAATAGAATTTTTGTGAAATTTACCCCTCTTATCCATTTTTTATTTTCAGCTTCAATGATAACTCTTGAAAAGCTCTCCATACAGATTATGAAAAGGTATGGGGATAGCGGGTCTCCTTAACGGATTCCACGAGAAGGTTTGAAAAAACTAGATGGTGAGCCATTTATTAGGACATCACTTGTGGTGGTGCCTATGCATTGCATGATTAATCCAATCCATTCCGTACAGAATCCTAGTTTTGCTAGCACAGCTTCAAGAAAATTCCACTCAACCCTGTCAAAAGCCTTTGACATATCTATCTTTAAACCCATGTACCCTTTTTTAGTTTTTTTTGTTATCCTAGTATATATAACTTCATGTGCTATCACAATATTATCCGTGATTTGTCTGCCAGGGACAAAAGCCGACTGATAGGGAGAGATGAATTTATCAAGGAATGGCTTTATTCTGTTTGCAAGAATCTTAGAGATAATTTGTAGATAGTATTACACAAAGAGATTAGTCGGAAGTCTGCCGGAGTCTCCGGTCCTTCTTTATTGGGTATAAGAGTAATGAAGGTTGCATTTAACTCTCTTAGCATGTGTTTAGAATAGAAGAATTGGTGGACTAATTTAGTTACATCCTCTCCAATAAGATACCAGTTCTTTTGATAGAAGCCGGCCGGGAAGCCATCCGGTCCCGGAGATTTATCCGGGTGCATATCAAAAACCACTAGTTTGATTTCTAGCTCAGAAGGAGGGGTTAGGAGCTTGATATTGTCAGCTTCAGAGATGCTAGAGGGGATAAGATTTATGATTTGATCTTGGATGATTGGATTTGTGGTTGATGCCATATTTTTGAAGTGTGTATAAAAAGTGGACTCAATATCCCCTCTATTATGGCACCATTCTCCTTTTTTTTTTTTTTTTTTTTTTAATAGCCTCTATTCTTAATTTCTTTGCTCTATATTTAGCTGCCGAGTGAAAATAGCCAGTATTTTTGTCTCCTAATCTTAGACTATTATCTGTGGCTTTTATTTTCCAAAAAGCCTCTTCAAAATTGTACCATCTTTCCAGATCTTCCTGTATTAGGGTTACCCTAGAGTTATTTTCTGGGGGTTTTAGAATGTTTTTAGCATGTTCAAGGGTCTTATTTATATTTTTGATATTATGTTGTATGTTTCCGAAATACTCCCTATTCCAAATTTTTATTAATTTTTTAACATTCTTCAGTTTAGAAACAAATTTGTAGGCTTGAGAGCCATCTATTTTTAAAGCCCAAACTTTCTCAATAACCTTAAAACAAGAAGGGTCTTGTAGATAAATTCCAAAGAACTTGAAAGGTTTAGCTCCATCTTTCCAACAAGGCGAGGTTCTCAGCAGGATTGGACTATGGTCGGACCCTACTGGCGGAAGATGGTATACCATCACACAGGGAAATAAATCAAACCATTCCGGGTTTGAGAAAACACGGTCAAGTCTGGCCTGTATAAAGTTCTTTCCCTCTCTCTTATTAGACCAAATGAACTCATACCCTACAAAGCCCATGTCCATAAGCCCTGCCTCATCTAATAGCTGCGTGAAAAATCTTAGCTCCTCAGCACTCTTCTTTTTTCCTCCTTTCTTCTCAGACTCCGTTAGAACAAAATTCAGGTCGCCTATAACCATCGATGGGAGTTCCACAGTAGCAGCTAGATTCCTAAAATAGTTCCAACTAAGATGTTTTTTAATTTTATAGGGACACCCATAAACAGCTGACAGTAGCCACTCAAAATTTCTAGATTTATCAGTCACTACTACATCGATCTGGTTTTCATTTTTATTAATCAATTGCATCGAGATCTTTGCAGACCAAGGTAAAACTAGACCCCCTGCAGTGCCAATCACTCCCGTCGGTTCAACAACAATCATATCCAGGTATTGAAGTTTTTTGATTAATGGTTTTATGTATGCTGATGTATGTTTTGTTTCCTGTAAAAATATAATATCTGGGTTTTGGCTTTTGATTAGGTTTTGTAGATGTAGCATTGTGTTTGTATTCAGCCCTTGACAGTTCCAAGCAAGAATATTGAGAGACATTATTTTACAGACTATTTTAATAAACCCTAATTTATTAATTGAAACTAAGAATGAAATTGAGGTAACAAATTGCGAAATTGGGTATAGATATACCTGGTTCTCCTCCAAATTCTGCCCCTTTTTGCTTGAGCTAGCAGCACTATGTGTTGTGCTGGATTGTATAGCTCCCACCTATTTTTCATCTTTGGATTTGTTATATCTCTTGAGGACACTCAGCTGAGGTATTTTAATGCTTGACTCCATGTTTCTATCTTTTGGTGCAGGAACAATTTGTGTCACTAGAATGATAAATGCAGATTCTTGAGAAGTAGGTGTTAGGGAAGGTTTTGGGGATGAAGATGGGTATGGTGGTGGATGGTTTGCTCTTTGGTGTGGATACAACAAATTCTATTTTGTGGATTGTATCTTGGTGGTATGATACTGCACTAGGGTTTGAATGGGATGTGTCTTTATTGTTATGTGCATTTTCAGTTCCATTCACCTCTTTGCTGTATACTCCTGTTGTGGAAGTTTGATGTTTGGACTTATTTAATGTTATATTATTACTAAATTATTAGTGTTAAAATAAGTAGAAGTTTATTAGGAATTTTATAACTAAAAATCCAATTTGTGAATCTTTGCCCTCTGTTTCTTCTACATTTTAGCTGTGATGTGTAACATCGCTTTCATTAGTGCCTTTTCATAATTGGTTTTAAGCAGTCTAGTACCTAACTTCACTTTTGATCTTTTCCTGCTTACAGAAACCTTCTTTCTTCCCCTCCTATATTGGTCTTCCTTGAATGTTTTTTGCATTTCTTCACCTTTTGCTTGGGTAGACAGTGTTGAGTTTCCTACTGAATTCCCATCATTGGTGTAGGCTTCAAACTGGTAATTTTTCCTGCCTGATCCTTCTTCAATAGTGAGTGTTGTTTTCCCTTTCAATCCATGACAGAAAGCCACCATCTTGTCTCCTACATTTGGTTTATCTTGTTCTTTCCCTTCCGATTGCTGAGATAATGTTGTAGAGTTTCTTATTGTCACCCTTGCCATGTTAACTCTTTTAGTTGGTCTAGTATACTTCTTGAATCTTTCAAAGCCTGGTGGTGGTTCAATAAAAATTGTAGGATCCACAAGTTTGAAAGCAGAGTTTGGATGTGTTGAAAAGTTAACCATTTCTGGTGGCCCGTGATTGAATCTAAAACTGCTAGCTTTTCTTTCACTTTTTTTGAAAACCCTTCCATTCTCAAGTCTTGTTCTTTGAAATTTGTGAGCTGGTGACATTTCTTCCCCTTCAGACAGTTGTCTCTTAGAATGAACATCTTCAGATTCAATGAGTGTTTCCTTGTATAAGATCCCTAGTTTGAAACTTGGTGATGCAGATAGACTTGGTAACTCTCCTTCTTCCGTTGCTTTTTTGGTCTCTCCCTTGTTCTCACTTGAGTTGCTTGCTTCCCCTGTGAGTATGCTTTGAGTATTGTTTTCCAAGTATTTAGATGTTGCTGTGAAAGTAGTATTTGAGATTGTCTGCATTTGTTCCTCCACAAATGCTTCATTTTCTTCCCTTTCCTCTAGCTCTTCCATTATTGTGTCCTGCACAGGCTTTTTAGAGTGATTTGTGGCTGAGCAAGTTTTCTTTGAGTGAACAATGATTCTGCATGATTTACAGAAACCTTTTGGAAGTTTTTTAAAAAATAGTTTCACAATTAGAGGTTCTTTTTTTCCCATTGTAACTGGTATATGGTCCCAGAGTTTGTCATTGACATTGATTTGAACTAGAACTCTAGGACAAGAGAGAGTTGCTAGCTTTTTGAGGGCTTTTCCACCATGAGGCATGGAGCCATGGAGCTTGCAATATTAAAGGGAATCTGTCCACTATCACATTCAGGAGGGAGATCAATGAGCTTTGCCCACATTGCAATGATATCCATATTGACAGATGCAGGAGCTACACTAAAGAGGTATTGTTGTACCACTATCACAAATGGTCCAACCCCCCCAGAGATTTTTGGATAGAGCATACAGGATATCTGACCTTGATTGAAGCTTGAAAACAAAAATGTTCTTTTCATTGCCTCTGAAGACCAGTGTGGCTTCTGGTAAGTAATCTAGTTGCCATACTTGTTGTACAATTTCAGATGCTTTGTCTTTATGTAACTTGAAATCATAGTTTATCTTTGTAATGATTTGAAGATTAGCTTGAGCCCTGCTTTCATCTATATCTTCATCTTTCATGTGAAAAGTTCTATTGATATCCAGTTTTTTCAACATATTCTCTATTTATTTCAGTGTTGTTCATAGTGAATAAATGTGCAGGTAAATTCAAGCACTGAGAGGGTAAATTTGATAAGAGTTTGATCTTTTTATACCATGTAATAGATAACATTTTTACCAGAGTAAGGAAACAGAGCCAGAAAAGCCAGTAGAGCCAATTGAAGCCTCTGTTGACTGATATAAATTGTGGTTTATGCAGAGAGACATCATCACACCAAGAATTGACCATAGTGGACTGTCCCAGACAGGGCAAAGACTGTTCACATTATGCAGGAAGTACAGAGGTAAAGCATGTGGTTGGGAGGTTACGCACAAACCGGGAGAAGAATTTGATTAAGAATAAGAATTATTGAATGCAAGGTATGGTGTGAAGGTCTTAAAGGGTAAGAGAAAGGGACAGCTCTAGAGAGCAGAGAGGGAAGTACACATTCAATAAGGTATGGAGTGAAAGACGCTGGTTGAATGCAGTTGGGGTTTATTGCTGAGACTAAGTTACGCATTTATTGTACTCCAGTTTCTGTAGACATCACACAAAGCAGAAAGAGGTAACAAAGACAGGTGAAGGGGTTCGAAGATATGATCTTAGATTTTTTATTTTTTTTGATAGAAACTGGAGAAGCTTGAGCTACTTCAGATGAATATCCTACAAAAACACAGAGACATTAGCTTGATGGGAGGGAATTACCTTTGATTTCCGTAGCCGCTAGCTCAAGGGATTGGGAGAACCAGATTCAACTTACTATGCACGCATCTCAAGTCAGAGCGAAAAAAAAAAAAAAAAAAACTAAATGATTTATATCTATTAGGCATATCAAATAAATTTTAAATATCCTAGTGTTGAGACGTGCAAATTCCTCAACACGCACCATTGTGTTATCAGGAATATTACCTCAACATGTTTTCCTCTTAGTGTTGAGACGTGCAAATTCCTTAACACTCACCACCGTGTGTCGGGCATACCGCCCCAACACGTTTTCCTCTTAGTGTTGAAACGTGCAAATTCCTCAACACTCACCATTGTGTTGTCAGGCATATTGAGATGTGCAAATTCCTCAACACTCACCATTGTGTTGTCAGGCATATTGCCTCAACATGTTTTCCTCCTGGTGTTGAGATGTGAAAATTCCTCAACACTCACCATTGTGTTGTCGGACATACCGCCCCAACATGTTTTCCTCTTAGTGTTGAGACGTGCAAATTCCTCAACACTCGCCATTGTGTTGTCATGCATATTATCCCAACACGTTTTCCTCGTAGTGTTGAGACGTGCAAATTCCTCAACACTCCCCATTGTGTTGTCAGGCATATTACCTCAACATGTTTTCCTCGTAGTGTTGAGACGTGCAAATTCCTCAATACTCAACATTGTGTTGTCAGGCATATTGCCCCAACACGTTTTCCTCTTAGTGTTGAGACGTGCAAATTCCTCAACACCCGCCATTGTGTTGTTAGGCATATTGTCTTAACACACTTTCCTCCTAATGTTGAGATGTGCAAATTCCTCAGCACTCGCCATTGTGTTGTCAGGCATATTGCCTCAACACTTTTTTCTCTTAGTGTTGAGACGTGCAAATTCCTCAACACTCACCATTGTGTTGTCAGGCATACTGCCCCAACACGTTTTACTCTAGTGTTGAGAGGTGCAAATTCCTCAACACTCACCATTGTGTTGTCAGACATATTTCCTCAACACGTTTTCCTCCTAGAGTTGAGACAATTAAATTCCTCAACACTCACCATTGTGTTTTCAGGCATATTGCCTTAACACGTTTTCCTGCTAGGGTTGAGACGTGCAAATTCCTCAACACTCACCATTGTGTTGTCCAGCATATTGCCTCAACACGTTTTCCTCCTAGTGTTGAGACGTGTAAATTCCTTAACACTCACCATTGTGTTGTCAGGAATATTGCCTCAACACGTTTTCCTCCTAGTGTTGAGATGTGCAAATTCCTAAACACTCACCATTGTGTTGTCAGGCATATTGCCTCAACACGTTTTCATCCTAGTGTTGAGACGTGCAAATTCCTCAACACTCACCATTGTTTTTTCAGGCATATTGCCCCAACACGTTTTCCTCCTAGTGTTGAGACGTGCAAATTCCTCAACAATCACCATTGTGTTATCATGCATATTGACCCAACACGTTTTCCTCTTAGTGTTAAGACATGCAAATTCCTCAACACTCACCATTGTGTTGTCAGTCATACTGCCCCAAGATGTTTTCCTCTTAGTGTTGAGACGTGCAAATTCCTTCACACCCATCATTGTTTTGTCAGGCATATTGCCTCAACACGTTTTCCTCTTAGTGTTGAGACGTGCAAATTCCTCAACACTCACCATTGTGTTGAAGGCATACTGCCCCAACACGTTTTCCTCTTTGTGTTGAGACGTGCAAATTCCTCAACAGTCATCATTGTGTTGTCAGGCATATTGCCCCAACACGTTTTCCTCCTAGTGTTGAGACGTTCAGATTCCTAAACACTCACTACTGTGTCGTTAGGCATACTTCCTCAACACGTTTTCCTCTTAGTGTTGAGATGTGCAAACTCCTCAACACTCACTATTGTGTTGTCAGGCATACTGCCTCAACACATCCTCCTTTTAGTGTTGAGACGTACAAATTCCTCAACACTCACTACTGTGTTATCATGCACCACTGCCTCAACATATCTTCATCTTAGTGTTGAGTTGAACAAATTCCTCAACACTCACCATTGTGTTGTAAGGAATACTGCCTCAACACGTTTTCCTCTTAGTGTTGAGACGTTCAAATTCCTCAACACTCACTACCGTGTTGCCAGGAAAACTGCCTCAATACATCATTCTTCTTAGTGTTGAGATGTGCAAATCCATCAACTCTCACTATTGTGTTGTCAGGCATCACTGCCTCAACATATCTTCATCTTAGTGTTGAGATGCGCAATCTCCTCATTCACTCACCTGTGTTGTTAGGCGTCACTGCCTCAACACATTATAGTGCTGACGGCTCCACCACCTCAACACTCATCTTTGTATTCAAGGCTCGACTGCCTTAACACCAATCAGTCGAGACTCCACTACTTAAAAACATCATTTTAGTGTTCTCGGCATCAACATGCTAGAAGAGTGATTGCTACTTGCCTCGACGTTTCATTAAACATGTAATGCTCAAAGGACAAGCCGGCCTATCTCCTGGTAACGTCTTCTTACTCTTCTCATGAATTTTATTTTTATCTATCACCATCTAGTGCTTACCCCGCAACAATGTCACTGTTACGTGCTAAGCAGGGGACTTAATGTTGATGGTGGTTTTTAGTTCAGGGCTAAAATTGTAAAAACCTGTATATTATATGCCTGCTTTATGCAAAGAAGTAGAGCTGCTAAGATGTTGTTGAGTGTCTATACCTCTCTGCTTACACATGAACTATGTAGTTTAATACTTATGAAATTTATTTAGAATAATATTGGTGCATGTAGCAATAATCCCAAGTATCCTTATAAATTTTATTAATCTCCCGCTTGCATTATTCACTAATGTAAAGTCGGTCGAGTATTTTCCTATGCTATGTTCCCCAGCTGAACTCTTAATATTGGTATGACATAACAATTATTGTTCACTCGCAGCGGAGTAGCATGAATTTCCCGAAGTGTCAGTATTAAGAGCTGCATGAAAATACTCAGGAACACGCAAGTTGTACCTCTCTCTGATAAAGAGATTTCTTGTGCCAATGCACAAATAATTTATCGAAAATTGTTTAATTTTGTGTCAGCTCAAAAAATTCAATTTTCTGACCTAATTTTACCTATTTGCAAAATTTATGTTATTTGCGCCCTGCGCAATATCTCAAACCCTATTGGTCGAGACCAAGCCTAGGTAAGCTAGGAAATTAATCCTCCATGGACTAGTAGGAGCAAAGTCCTACCAAAAATAAGAAAGCAAGAAATAAAAGAATAGATGCAGCAAATAGGAGCAGCAACAATAGGAGGCGTGGCCGCACCACATGGTTGGACAGTTCGCCCTAGCACGCACCACCTGTAGCCGAATGGCCACACTCCATGTTGCCATTGCCGGACCCCCTTTCCTATTGACCAGTCAGGTCGCTCTAAATGCGCCACACGCATTTAGAATGAGGCCGGACCCATGCTGCTTGCCAGTCCCCTTTCCATCAACCAATCAGGTCGCTCTAAATATGCCACACGCATTTAGAATGAGGCCGGCCCCATGCTGCTTGTCGGCCCCCTTTCCATCGACCAGTCAGGTCTCTCTAAATGCGCCACACGCATTTAGAATGAGGACAAACCGCGCCAACACCTAGTGGTCGTCGCGTCAACATAGCCGCACACACTAATTAGGTCTTTGACATGCCAAACCATAATTTGGCCAGGGCCATTATGCCGCCCATGCCAAATAACATCACCTAGGCATTAAGTTCGATGTGACAACTAGAGCTAATATCATTGAGCCATATTTGGATCTAACACCAATATGCCAAGATATAGCAGGCGCCACTTCGCCACTAAGAAACTGGCACGTGCCACTTTGTCGTTATGCCATTAGCAGGCGCCACTTTTCCACTTTGCCACTACGTCATTGGCAGGCACCACCTCGCCACTGGCAGGCGCCACCTTTCCAATACGCCATTGGCAGACGCCACCTCGCCACTTAGACACTGGCAGGCGCCACTTCGCCATTGTGGCACTATGCAGGCGCCACTTTGCCATTGTGCCACTATGCCATTATGCCGCCTAGCTTACGTGCGATTGGTCAGAATAACTAGGTCTTGCCCATTAGACCCACTCAGCAACTTGTTGCACATTTTTCCACGAAACACTCGAGACATCAAACATGTCACAAACTGGGGGATACTCATCAGGGTATTGGTCTGGCGGTTTACAGCGTGCGCCCATTACAAGAAAGTGTCAGGAAAGAGCGGGCGGTTAAATAGCAGTAAGAGAATAGTGGGTCTAAGGCTGACCAGTTTCCCCTTACAATGGGAACGTGATGGTAACCGCTTCTACACAACTCCATTTCTCCACTACTTAATCGTCCCCACTTCCTACGAGATCAGGGGTGATCAATTACTTGTATAAATAGGTTTTCAACCTATTTCGACCGACAATAGAGTTTTGGTTAACAACAACACAAGTATTCAGAAAAACACAAAAAGAACCGATAACTTACATTCCGCAAGCCAATTCCAAATTCTGATACAAGTCATAAAACAACCACACCTTCAAAATTCAATATTTTGATCTCAACACCTTCTTCGCTTCCCTCCCTAAGATCAACCCTTCTCCTTCACTTTGTGACTGAAGCAAGTCTGGAGCGGATATTTCTTGGTTTAGGCCAGAATTGTACAGATTGATCTCTCGAATCTAAAGTACTCTTGTGCAGTGCATTTGTTTAGGGTTTAGATTCGTTTCTCAACGGCACACCCAAATTTACCAAAACCAGCAAAATCAGTTTTTACTCCAAAACAACTATTTGTACCTTTGTATTGGCAACATGAAATCATTCGACAAGCTTGTCTTTAGTTCTTCACTTTCTATGGTTCCTAAGCTTCACATTAACAAAAAAACACGTACTTGGTAAGTTCTTCATCATTCCTTGGTTTCTATGGCTCCTAGAAAGAGATTGAATCATGGTGAGAGTTCAGGTACTAATGCTAGTTCAAATAGGAGGTTGGTTAATAGTGATGATGAAATTGATGATGATTATTTTGGTGTAGACACTCAACAACCTTACTTTGATACTAGCCGTCAAATTAGTTTTATCAACATATCTGCCAGGGACAAATATAATAAACTTTATAGTGATCATTTTGTCATGGAAAGGGCATATGATCGGTCGGTTCAGGAACCAGATTTTCACATGTTCATAAACCATTTTGAGTGGAATGATATTCATAAGGGTTTGGGAGAATCATATCCTGAGATGACCTGTGAATTTTATGTTAATCTTCATCCACCCAATAATACCAAATATTTTTCAAGACTATGGTCAAAGGAACAATGTTTGAGGTTAACCGTGGTGTTATAGATGAGTTATTAAACTTGCCTTTACATCATTCATTTGTTGTTCCTCAACCAGAAGGTCAAAGACCAAATAAGAATCAGTTATCTGAATTTCTCCTGGGAAAGAATGTGCCATGGATAGAAATCAAACTCCATGTGGACAATATAAGCTTTCATTTGAAGGTTTTGATAAGCTGGCTATGGCTAACTTAATTCCTAGTGCGCTCGAAAAAAATCTCTGGAGCAAAACTCTGGTCGAGTTGGTTTACCATCTTGTTTCTGGTGAAGAGGTTGATTTCTGTGGATTAATTGTTCGTCAAATGATTCACAGAAGAAAAACTTATTTTTTCATTCCTCATCAACCGAATCTGTAGTTAATTTAATATAGCTCATCTTGGAACTTGTGTTGGTACTCCACCTCTCTTGAGCCAGACAGACATTAACAAAATGAAGAAACCTGCCAATCCTGAAGTTGATCTTCTTCTTCAAAAGAATAAGTGCTTCGTGAAAATGCAGGGGTACAACAACCATACCCAACAATTCGTTTGGAAATCTAAGAGGACTTACTCCAAGTCAGACTCAATCTAGAGAAAAGTATATCAAAGAGTTTAATATCTCTAACTCTTAATTCAATCTGCAATCAGAAAATAGAAATCTACGAACCTGATTGAATATAAGAGGAGTAACTTGAATGGTACCAAAGACCAATGTTCAAGTGTCAATCAATTTAAATCAACAACCAAAGGTTGGATATTCTAATTGATTTATCTTAACGCACAACCTGTGATATTTTAATTATATAAAAAAATATAATGCGGAAAAGAAATAACACATACACAAGAAGTTTTGTTAACGAGGAAACCGCAAATGCAGAAAAACCTTGGGACCTATTCCAGATTGAATACCACATTTTATTAAGCCGTTACAGACACTAGTCTACTACCAATGAACTTCAAACTGGACAATAGTTGAACCCTAATCAATCTCACACCGATTCAAGGTACAGTTGTGTTCCTTACGTCTCTGATCCCAGCAGGATACTACGCACTTGATTCCCTTAGATGATCTCACCCACAACTAAGAGTTACTACGACCCAAAGTCGAAGACTTGATAAACAAATCTGTCTCACGCAGAAAAGTCTATAGATTGAATAATCTGTCTCCCACAAAAATACCCAAGAGTTTTTGTTCCGTCTTTTGATAAATCAAGGTGAACAGGAACCAATTGATAAACCAAACTTATATTCTCAAAGAACAGCTTAGTATTATCAATCACCTCACAATAATCTAAATCGTATGATGGCGAAACTAGATATTGTGGAATCACAAACGATGAGACGAAGATGTTTGTGATTACTTTTTATCTTGCCTATCGGAGATTAAATCTCGATCAAATCTTAGAGAAGATAGTACTCAAACGATAGAATCGGGCAGGATCAGAACACGTAGCTACAAAGAAAATAGTTGGGTCTGGCTTCACACGCCCAATGCAGTCTTTAAAGTCATTAACCTACAGGGTCTCGATAGAAACCTAAGGTTAAAGGAGAATCGACTCTACAGTTGATGCAACTAGTAACACACATGAGGTGTGGGGATTAGGTTTCCCAGTTGCTAGAGTTCTCCTTTATATAGTTTTCAAATCAGGGTTTGCAATCCAAGCTACCTTGGTAACAAAGCATTCAATATTCACCGTTAGATGAAAAACCTGATTCAACCAAGCTATATCTTTCAACTGTTAGATCAAACTTAGCTTGTTACACACAAATGAAATGTACCCTCATTTAGGTTTATGTAACCGTACCCAAACGTGTACATCATGTTGGCTCAAAAATAGTTAACCGAAGTTATCCATATGATTACTCTCATATCATCTTATTCATGTTAACCATAACTAGTTCAAATGACTCGAATGAAACTAGTTAAAGAGCCGTTCAATTGCTATATTCTCATAGGAGTATACAAGAACACAATTGAAGCAAAATCAGTTTGATTCACTCGAATCGGTTCATGAACATTATAGCCACGGTTTGCAAAGATTGCATTCCTTAATTTATAAATGTTTAAGTTCATGTATAACCATTTTTAAAAAGTAACCAACTCAAGTATGCAAATGGGTACGCATACTTAAGTAGCCGGACCGAGTTTGGGTTACGCCAGTATGCTTACGAGGGCGCATACTAATTTACATTCCAAAATCCGGCAGAAATTCACGGACGTGATACTTTCGCCAGTATGCGTACGGGTATGCATACTTGCCCAGTCATCCAACAACCGCCAATACGCGTACGGGTACGCTTACTTTAGTTTCCCGATTTTGGACTTACACATAAATGTGAGAACATACTATTTATATATAATCATGGTTACATGATTCTAAGATCTTTATTTCGATCATTGTAACTTTCTTAGAGGATGACCATAGCCGTTTTCACACACTATTAGCATCAAAGCAATTTTCAAGATATTGAAATAATCATAACGAAACATTCCAAGACTACACCAAATGATTGTATCACACAAACCATGTAAGATGTTACTCGACAATTTTCTTATGGTCATATTCTGATATTCGTCGATAATATAAGATGAACTTAGTCGAAGCGAAAGCTTGCCAACACATATTTTGAGAAATATATAAGCGAGATAAACTCAACTCGAAATCTCAAATGTGTATATAGAAAAATATATCGTAATACGACTTATGTCTCAATATAGGAGATAAAGTAGAAATAGACTTTCCAAGTGATAGATGAGTTTCAGTCTCCACATACCTTTTGTTGATAAAGTTCCACAAGCTCCCCTTAGTAGTTCTTTGTCTTCAAATGATGAACGTCGTGAAGTCTAAGGCTCAACTACACAATCTATGTCCTAGTCCGAGAATCTATAAATAGGTTAGAAATCAAGACTTATAGTTTTGATCACTAACATTGACAAACATGCTTGAGATAGCAACACATGCGAGTTCGACCGAGCAGTGATCTAACACTTGGAGAGACAATTGGATCATGTTATGACGGTTCATCCAGACTTAGCTAAGCCAATATCTACGATTGTTGAGGATTTTTATCGCGATCTGGATTAATATCTTTTTCTTCATATTGTTATGTCAAGTTCAAACTCTTTCTTATGTTATTTCTGTTAAACTTCTTATGATTGAACTTATTAAAACTATTATTTTTAATGGTTGTAATAATTTTAATGGTATTTTAGACTTGAATGATTTTATCTTTCAATTAAACTGCTGAATGTGTTAAATCCATAAGAAGTTTGGTTGGATATATGTCAAAGGTTAAGCCTATTATGTCACTATGTAAATATTGATGGAAGATAAGATGAACTTTTGATTGCAAAGATTAAGTCTATCATATGTCTTTATGCAAATATTGATGAAAAATATAATGAATCTTTGAATATTCCGCGATATTGATTTTTCTCTGATCCACTTCTATGTGAAAGTATTGTGCGTCTCCGTAAGTTTTCTTATGTTGAGCATTTCCAATTAAATTAATTATGGGTTCTCTTGCGGTTAATTTAATTGATTTTTCTGGATATAAATTCATGTCTCATGTAATTTGTTAATGTCCAAAGAAATCCTTCTTTTCTTGTAAAAGTAAGGTCGCTCTTGTTGTTCTTTCGGGAATGACATTTTATGGGGGAGAGTTCTTAATTGCTAAATCTTTGTGGGGAGTACAGTTGTACAACATTGTAAGAGTTTGTATCTTTATAAAATCCTTGATGAATACACTAAGTTTCGACTATGTGAAAGCATCGAAACAAAGTTGATATGTTCTCTTTTAGTCATGAAGCATCTCTATGAGAATTTCATTATGATCCCACTAGTTTTCGTACCTTTGCCAATTTATATTGACAAAAAGGGGGAGAATTATTGTGTAGTTCACACTACAAATACATATGGTTTACGGATCATTATGTAAGGGGGAGTGGTTTTCATGTGAGATGAAGTATTGACTAAGGGGGAGTGACACATATCACCATAGTATTGTTGTCAAAGTTGTGATACAATTGGACTTTGATGTTGTATATAAATAATATAACACTGTATAACAATGATTGAAAGCTATTGTTTTCTCGATGTTTTAGCTACAGATCTTCAACAACTATGATGCTGACTTGAACACGTTCAGAATCACTAGAGTACTTGGAAGTGACGAAGATTTCGTGTAATGTTGAAGAACCAAGGAAATCAAGCATTTAAATGAGAAGCTACAAAGTTTATTTATTTTGTAATCCATATGTATTGATAGTTTTGTCACTAAAATTGACAAATGTGGAGATTGTTAGAGCACTACTAGGCCGAACTCGCAAGCGTTGCTATCTCAAGCTTGTTGTCAGGTTTAGTTGCCAAAACTATAAGTCTTGATTTCTAGTCTACTTATAGCTAAATCTCGGATTAGGATAGAAAGTGTAGTTGAGCATTAGAATTCACGACGTTCATCGATTGAAGGTGAAGAACTACTAAAGGGAGATTGTGGAACTTCATCAACAAAAGGTATGTGGAGATTTGAACTCATCTATCACTCAAAAGTCTATCTATCTACTCTATCTCCTATTTGAGACAAAATTTGTATAGCTATATAGACTTCGATTATACACATTTGATATTTCGAGTTGAGTTTAACTTAATTATATAGTTCTCGAAATATGTGTTGGTAAGTTTCACTTTAACCAAGTTCATCTTATATTCTCGAAGAAATTCAAAAGATGATCTTGTGAAATCGCCTTGTAACATCTTACATGATTTGTGTGAGACAGTCATTTGATGTAGACTCGGAATATTTCGTATTGATCATTCGATTACTTGAAAACTTCTTTGAAGATAATTGTTTGTGTGAGACAACTTTTCCCATCTTCCGAGAATGTTTCAATGATTAAAATGGGAGTTTAGAACAAATAACCATGATTGGATATAGCACAGTATGCATGCTTGTATGCTGACTGTTGCAAGATATTCTAAGTCAGGGAACCATATTATGCATACCCGTATGCGTACTGGTTGGTTTAATGAAACTCCAGGAACTTAGTATGCATTCCCGTACGTGTACTGGCGTAAGCTCAATGTTATGGAAATTCAACTGAGTTTGGAAGGTATGCATACCGTTCGCATACTGGCGAACCCAAACTTAGTCCGTCCACTTAGGTATGCATAGCAGGATTCTTCAAGTAATCATGTATAAAAGAGGACCGACCCCCTTTTTTTTGTTGTTTCGGTCAGCTCCCGTCTGCAGCTCTCGGGCCGCGATCACGCCGCCGGAAATCACCTTCGCCACCGTCCGTCCGTCAGCAAGGTAAGCGCTCCATCGTTTTTTTTTCCCGGTACAAACCCTAATTCTTAGGTAAACCCTTTTGTTATTTGAGAGAAACCATCCCGTTGTAGGCAATATTTTTTGCGAAATATGCCATGATTAATTCCACTGGTAAATTTGGCAACAAAACCATCGATATTGCTAGCATTGCTTAGTAGAACAAGCCATGAGCATACTGTTTTTGCTTCCTTTTTCATTGTTGCATGTAAAACCTCGCCTTAGGTTATAATTTGACAAAACCCTGGCTCAGGCTTCCTAGTCATGAATCCATGGATAAAACTCGTCTGCTCCTTTACCCATAGAAAACCGTAGCAAACCAGAACAAATATGGGCCCCACCTTGTATACTTCGATCAATCGTCATCCCTGATGCGCCTGCTTCGAACGTTGGCATTCATGGACTCCCTTCACTCAAATTGTAGGGATTGCTCCTTTGCCCGACCGTGGGGCTGTGCCTGCTTCGGTTGAGAGCCTGCTTCGTGCTTGTTCCGCTCGAGTGTCAGCCTTGCTATGCTTGCTTTGCTCGTGGGACCCGCCGCGTACCTACTTTGCTCGAACGCGGACGCGGGCCTGCTGTGATCATATTCTCCCATGAACATTGATATAACCAAGTCCCCAGGATAGAGTCCGACCCATTTCTCGGGCTAGATGCATTTCTTCCTATTGCACGACAGCTGACCTCAAATATTCGATAAACATTCACTGATTGTTATCCCACATCTGCAGCCATTGCAGACGGCGGGTGAAGACTATTTTTCTTCCCGGGATCTTGTTAACTTGTGAAATATAAAGAAGACTCTGAGTTTTCTCCCATCGCAGAATTGTTTCTTTTCTTGTCCCAGGTATTGCTCTATGTCTATTACACAACTTGATCTGATTGATCATGATTTTTTTTATATGTTAATATAATCATAACTTCTTCTCGCAGAATCTTATGGAGTTTGACGGAAAGGACTACTCTGGTATCTCTCCCGAAAGAAGTTTCGAAGTGAATAAACCTGTGATTGATGATGCGTTCGAGGAGGTGATGGCTAAAATTGATGTTCCGCTTCGCGAGGCTGATTACGCTATACGGGATATGTCGATTTTGTATCTGCGTATTGCTCGAGAACGCACTCGAGATCTTCTGGCTTCAATGGACACAGAGGAAAAATGGAGGCTTGAGGAAGCGTCGCAACCACCGGTAAGCGCAAGAGCTGAGAGGTTTGCTGCACAGATGAAAAGGCGAAGGGTTGAGCATAAACGACCTTCGAATAGAGATAAGTGTGATTACATGATCCACGATGGTGTGATCATCCTCGATTCTGATACAGACGAGACCGAGCTCCCAAAGGTTGTCAGCACGATCTTCAATGTCTAAGTGGCTCTTGAGGAAGATATGGAAGCCGTCCCTACTGAGGATGTTGTTAAAGCGGAGAACATTGCTGCAGAAATATCCGAAGGGGAAGTCGAGGCAGATCCGAAAGAAGAGGCAGTAGCAACCCACGATGATGATGTTGAATCAGACTTCAGCGGCGGGGAAGACACAATCGATCTCCTTGATGACTAAATCTTCCTGTTCCTTCTCTTTTCTTCCTTTTTGAATATTTTCTCGTAATTTATGAACATTTTCTCCTTGTACTCAGTGGCGCCTGAGTTCAAGGTCTTCTTATTCTCTGCTTGCTCGTTTGAATAATGGTTTTTTATTTATGTTATTTTTGAGACAAATATTTCATTAAGACTGCTTCTGAATCATGTCAGGCACAGTGGTGTGCCTTCATATGATTGCATATGATTCTTGTGATAAAAAAGTAACGCCATAATAAAACACCACGAACCTGCCTGTGCTCTCCTGACGTAAGTCTGGAGTAGACTGCTCAAAGCGCTTTCCCTTTCTTCTCTGTATACATTCTATTCCTCCAACGTTTCCCGAAGGGTGTGAAATATTTCTTTTTAGGGTTCTCTGGTTTAATCAGGTGGGTAATGATGATGACTCAGGCTCGACTCAGGATTTTGTGTCATGCCCATGGGTAAAGAAATTTCTAAAAGAAAATACTTTGATTAATTGAGAAATTTGAACCCTAATAATTATGAATGCAAGTAGTGCAATCATTTTGGAGGAATTACAAAAATTGCATGTTGGAGGAACCATCACGGAGAACGTTGGAGAAAAAGCACAACGTTTCTAGGCATTATAGGGTTTAAGCCATCGTGAGTGGATCGTCACGCCCCCAAGCTTGTCGGCGTTGATGATCTTGCAATAGCCGCCTAGGATGACATCTGCCACCAGGTATGGTTCATCTTCCTTTGCTGTTGGCGAATCAGGTTGAGTCGTCATCTTCACTGCTTCGTTTCCAACTTGGAATGTGGTCACCTTCACTACCATATCTCCAATTCGAAAAGGGTTTGGACTTGGTACAACTCCTTGATTCTGTGACACGTTGTCTCTGACTGCTTCCAAGCTCTTGAAAAAACGTTTAAAAGGACCACACCCCACTCACATCTCTTAGTGGCGGTTAGGTTGTTGATCGAAACAAGTCCCCGAGTCTCAGCAGGAAGAGGTTTTACTGTTTGTAAAAAAGGTTGTTTAATGAGACTTACTTGGGCTTGGAACCTTTTAAGGTATGATTTCAGGCTTTCTCCAGGAAGTTGCATCACGTTTGCAAGGTGATATGGCAACAAATAATCTTCAGGATTTGACAGTTCATTGGAGACTCTTTCAGGTACCGAAATCGGAAAAGGACACACTCCCAGTGTTGCCTTGTTGTCGTGTATCCACGGGCATCCCAGGACCATGTCGTAATTCGGATACTCTTTTACTATGTAAAATTTAGCATGTGTTAGAGCATCACTGATTTTAACTTCAAGGTTAATGCATCCATAGGCGTATCTGAATTCCCCTTCTGAGTCCCTGATCACGGTTGGGATGTGAATAGCTTCCTGTTTCGAAATATTTGCGGCTCTCAGAGTCTTGACAGTGATGATGTTGAATTCGGAGGCTTCGTCAATCAATGTGCGGTCGAACTCGACATCCTTCAAACGAGTGATGGTCAAGAGTCCCCAGTTCCCTTTGCTGGTTGCATCTTCCAGGAAAGACTGAGTTTTCGTTATTTCCCTTTCTGGATATAAGCGCCTACCTGACACAATGCGGTTGAGGGATGCAAATACGCCTTGGCGCTGTGCCTTGGAGAAATATAAGATTTCACACAAATGTTCCATCATAGATGTACAGTCTTGTGAACAGAATCCCCGGAGATCATGCAACTCCTAATAGGAAGAGGATCCCTGTGAACACCTTAGTTTCCTAACTGGAGCTCTCCTGCCTTCACCTTCTCTATGAAAATGCGTTTAAATTTGTTACAATCCTTGGTCGGGTGATGGACGAACCTATGGTAACGGCAATATTTGGGATTTGCCATCTCTTCCTCGGTCGGCGGACGCCTGATAAGAGGTAGCTTGATCGCGTCATATTGAATCCATGCTTCCAAGAGCTCTATGACTTCATTCATGGGAAATGGAAAGTTCGGAACTATGTCTTCGGATTCTTGCACATGAGCCTTGCCCATTCCCTTTCGAGATTAAGTCGTCATCTGCGCCGGTGCTGCACGCTTGGGTTGCTATTCTGCTGCTGGAGCTTTCCTTTTTCCTCCTTCGCCCACCACACTCACAGAAGGACCGGTGTTGTATTGCTTGTTAATGAGACGCATGCTTCCTTAACTCTCACGTGCATCTTCATTTCGAACAATTCTGGTTCTTTCCAACAATGATGGGGCTGTTGTGGCCGATCGCTTAGCGGATTCATGGAGCTCAGAAAATGTTTGAAATCCCAGATTCTCTAAAAAATCACGGTATATGGGAATCATTCCGATAATGCATAACTCCACCAACTGGCATTCGGTGACATTCGGATCATGACAATCCAATGCTTGAGTCCTAAACCTCTTAACGAAGTCGTTCGGATGTTCGTTGCTCCGTTGAAATATTCTTCCCAAGTCTGAAAAGGTGACCTGCTCAGACACGAAGAAATACTTCCTGTAGAAGGCACCGACCATCTCACTCCAATTGGACACACTGTTAGGTGCGATGTTGTTGTACCAAGTATATGCTCTTCCGGTAAGTGATTTCAAGAACTCTTTCAGGCGGAGAACATGATTGTATTCGTGATCTCCTAAAGACTCCAAAAGTAGAGAGACATGTTCACGAGCGTTACCAGTACCATCATAAAGGGAGAATTGGGGAGAGGTGTAGCCTCTTGGAAGGGGGATCCGTTGCACATCTTGAGGGTATGGGGGCAGATGTTGGTGCATGTCCGCTGGATTTCCTTTGCCCCGATGTTGATGGGTGAAAACTACTCCTGCAGAATTTGGTAATTTGGGGCGTGGATGAGGAATGAATTTAAACCTTCAACAAATGCACTGCGCGGTGAGTGCTTGTAGATTCGAGAGATCAATTGTGCAAGTCCGGCCTAAACCAAGAAATGGCCGTTCACTTGTTTCGGTCACAAAGTGAAGGAGATGGGGTTGATCTTAGGGAGGGAAGCGAAGAAGGTGTTGAGATTGTGAAGACGTTGGCTTGCTTATGACTTGTAACAGAAAGGTGAGCAAGCTTACGGTTGATGCAAGCAGGCTCTGAGTGTTTGAATACTGTTTTTTGTATTAACACTTGGTTTCTGTCGACTGAACTTGTGTTGTTCTGTTGTTCCTTCGTTGTTTGAAATATGGCGGAGAACCTATTTATACAAGTCATTGAGCCTCATTCACGTTTCTCGTGGGAAGTGGAGGTAGTGGAATGATGGAGTAGTGGAGTTGTGTGGTGATGATACACCACTAGTCTTGCCCACTTCTCCCTGCTCATCTTTAACCGCCCATGACTTCCTAACACATTCTTGTGATGGCGCGTTGCACGCCGCACGCCGTAAACCGCCGCACCAATACCCCAAAGATGTATCCCCCAGTTTGTGACATGATTGATGTCTGGAATGTGGATCGTGGATCCACGAAAGATAGCATGTAATGCTGAATTGAATAACTGCGTTATTCAGAAAGTCGATACTTGTGAAGTATCGTGTGTATTTCATGCAGGTACTGCATTGTGGTGTGGTAAGGCGATGGATAATGACGCCTTACTGACCAATTGACTCCTGATCAGGGTTGTGTAACCAAGCTGGTGAAGTTGGACGGATGAGATGAGCCTTGAGATACTCATCTGCGACCGTTAATGAATATTAGGTTTTTGAAGACGTGCGCAAGCATCACTCTCCAGCCTGGTCGAAACCAAGCATGGGAAGGATTTGGAGAGGACCGACCATACATGCGTGTTGATGGCATGATGGTGTAGGTGCCTGTATTCCGTTCCCTCATGAAAGCGCGATCTGGGCCACTCAATTTGACCGTCAAAGAGGAGTGGTCGAGATTGATTTTGCGACAAGGGTTTGATACCGCAAGAAGCCGCGCGCCATACCCTTTTTCTAAGCGTTTTCCAAGACGACCTAGCTTGGCCTGGTCTTGGCCGGTTGGTTTGGCGTGAAGATGGTAGGCTGATGTTCACGCCCATGTCTCACCGTCCCATGAAAACGTGATCTAAGCCACCCAATTCGTCCGGTGAAGTTGAGTGGTCGAGATCGATTCGCAATTTTGGAAGTGTATCCACGCATGTTTGGGTGGGCGTTTGGAGTAGCCGGGCATGATATGCCTTGGCCGATTGTATGAGGGGGCAGATGGGGGCCCACGGTGGTCATGCTGGTATGACCCTGGACTCCGCCGATTTGATCTGGTGACCCTCCATTCGTGCCACGAGAAGATGGACGCGCGTGATGGCTCGAACCCTAATTTTGGCTTTCAAAGCCGCGCGACCATGCTATTTCAAAGTGACGAATGTGTTGTAACCAACCATGGTTGGTTTTGACCGATTGGTCAAGTGTGTAGGCTGGTCACATGGTGATTGTGTCGACATGATCCGGGCCCTTTGAGTCTACATCTACACCCTCCATCTATACCTGCGAAGATGGATGGTTGAGACTGCTTTGCGGACATGTAATATGCCGCAAACCCTAATTTAGGGTTTTCCGTCCATAATGCTTGGTATGGACGGTTTCTTGGCAAGCGAAGGCCAATGGTCGACCATGCGGGTCGGCCGTATGTATTCCATACCGCTGGGGGTGATGGAATTGATCCGGGGTCATCCAATCATGCTTGTGGAGTTGGATGATCGCGATCGAATCATATCCGACTGATATGGTCAGTGCCGGATGCTCAATCGGGCTAGTATAACACACCGAGAGGGGCTCAATCGGGCTAGTATAACACACCGAGAGGGCTGGGCTAGTATAACACACCGAGAATCACTGCACGGGTATTTCGTACATGGTTTCATTATAGTGTTTGGAGGTTCGTGTTACTCGAAGAGTAACACTCGGCCGTCATGCCACACCGATAATGATTTATTATAGTGCTTGAGGTTCGTGTTACTCAGAAGAGTAACACTCGGTCGTCATGCCACACCGAGTACAAAGAAATACAAGGCCGATATGAAATTCACAGTGAAGGGATTGTTGCTACATGCTCTGTTCTTGGTGAATTAAGTGAGGGAGTATCAACACTTTATAAATGGCTTTATCTTTTACAAGATGTCACGCATGAGTTTTCTCGGTTATTTACAAATTTAACCTTAAACGAAAATCCACCATCAACATTAAGTCCCCCGCCTAGCACATAATGGTTACACTATTGTGTGGTAGGCATGAGATGGTGACATACGAAATGACCAAGCTAGAGTGAACACATATTTACCGGATAGTTTCACATTGTCGCGTTTCCTCGAACTGGTTGGTCTTGGATGCGAAGGAAGCAGTGACTTGATCCTAGTGAGTCGCTTTGGTTCCTCTCGTACATACATGAGCTCCTACTTCTTCAGTGTGTACTCCTTAGTTATACACGCTTTCCTCGGTATATTTGATAAGCCTCGTTGATTGTTATCCCGAATTAGTAGCCTTCATAGGTGGTGAGTAAAGACTTCTTTTCCTTCCGGGATTCTGTCGACTTGTGAGATTATAAAGAATCATCTCAACGTGGTCGTTCATTCTATATCTCAGGAATCTCAGGTACTGCTCTGATTTCCTGATTAACTGATCAATTGACTTGATTTTTTTTTTTTTTTTTTTTTTTTTTTTTTTTTGTGTGCATAACCACCACTCCTTTGTAGTTTGTCATGGAAGCGGTGGACGCTCATTCTCATTGCTTCTCCGTAAAGGAGTTTTGAAGTTGACAAGCACAAAACCATGCGCACGGAGAAGTGATGGCTAAGATCGATCTTCCTCTTCGTGAAGTCGGATGTGCTATACAGGGATGTCTATCTCCACCTTCGTATTGTCGGAGGACGTATTTGTGCACTTTCAAATTGCAATTGACATGGAGGAGCGGCGGAGGCGCGAGGAAACGCTGCAGACACTAGTAAGCGCAAGGGCGAGAGATTTGCAATAAGGTTGAAGAGGCGGAGAGTTGAGCATGAACGACCCCCGAATGAAGGCAAGTGTGATTACCCGGTTCAGACGGCGTGATAATCCTTGATTCTGATACTGCACGAACCCGAACATTCAAGGCAATTTGCGTGGCCCCTGTGTTCTTTATGCCCTTGATGCTCCTCATGAAGATGTTGGGATGGAGTGCGCTGTTGTTGTTGCTGGCTGGGGATGCCCGATGCGAAGTTGAGGAAGATCCGGAGGGAGGTGCATCGGCAGGTGATGGAGCCGACGGTGATGTGGGCGAGACCGACCCTCTTGATGATTGAAATTTCTTTTGTTTTGTTTTTCTTTCCAAGTATATTCTCGCATGCTCGAACATCTTCCTTGTACTCGGTGGCGGTGAGTTCAAGGTTTTTTTTTTTTGATTATTTGAATAAAGCTTTCCTCTGAACCTTTGCCAAGACCAGAATCGGGACCTCCTCGGGCGCAAGGGTGCGCCTTCATACATAATTCTTAGTGATAAAAGAAGTTATCAGAATGGAATATCCACGGACTGTGATGCAATATCTTCCCCGGCTTTGTCAGGAGATGGCTCAAATCATTTTCCGCACACGTTCTATTTCCTTCTTCCCGTGAGATGTTTGCTTAGGGTTTCCTTTCTTGCTCCAGTAGGTTGATTTAGGCTGACTCAGGACTTTACGTTTTTAGGAGTAAAGAGGTTCTCAGATGAAAATAATGCTTCAATTGAAAATTGAAAATTGAAACCCTAACTATGAATGCAAGTATTGCAATCATTTTCTGGAGGAATTACAAATATGACATGAAACTATAAAAGGAAACACGCTGGAAAAATAGAGCACAGCGTTTTAAGGTGTGGAGGAAGCTGGAAAGTGGTAGCACAAAGATCTTAAGTTCTAAGGTTTGAGCCATCGTGAGTGAACTGTTATGCCCTCCAGGTTATCAGCGTTGATGAGCTTGCAAGAGCCACCTAGGATAACATCTGCTACTGTGCACGGTTCATCTTCTCTTTTGGTGGGTGAGTCGGGTAGAGTGGTCATCTTCACCGTCATGTTTCCAACATTGAATGTAGTCTCCTTCGTCACTAGGTCTCCAATTCCGAATGGGTTTGAGCGTGCGGACACTTGGACCTTGGCCTTGTTGTCTTTGACCAAGACAGCTTCTATGCCCCGATAAAACGTTTGAAAGGGCGGCTTCCCATTCACATCTCCTAGCCGGGTTGGTTTGTTTGTTGGAGCCACCTCCCGGGACTTGTCGGAGAATGAGGGGCGGTAGTTTGCAAGGAGGGTTGTGTGATGAGACTTACTTGAGACCGAACCTTTCGGTGTATGCCGGCCAGGCTCTCTCCGGGGAAGTTGTGTCATATTGGCAAGTTCTTTGGTGCGGGGCAATGACAAATCATCAGGTAGTCCAGCGGGCGTGTTGGAGACTCTTTTCGTGTATCGAAACCTGAGAGGACAGACTTCCAAAAAGATGGCTTTGTTGTCATGCGTCCAAGAGCGCCCCTAGGATCATGTCGTAGTTGGGATGATCTTTGACTACATAGAACTTTGATCGTGTTGAGGCATCTCCCAATTTGACTTCAAGGTCGATGTATCCATACGCATCTCTAAGCTCTCCTCCCGAATCTTTGACCACGCTTGGGTGACGAGTAGCCTCTGGCTTCGAAATCTTTGCCGCTCTCAAGGTCTTGACAAGAATGATGTTAAATTCGGAAGCCGTATCGATTAACGCGTTATCGAACTCAACGCCTCTCAAACGAGTGACGGTTAAGAGTCCCCAGTTCCCCTTGCTCGTATCTTTCAGAAAGACCGAGGTTCTTGACCGGTTCGGATACGACGCCCGCCTCGACACAACGTGGTTGAGGGCCGTGAATATGTCTTGACGCTCGTCCCTTGAGAAATATAAGATTTCACACATGTGCTCCATCATAGATTGCACGGTCTTGCGAACAGAGTCCCTGTAAATCATGCGCTTCCCGATAGGTAGAGGATCTCTATGAACACCTTCGTTTCCAAGCCGGAGTTCCCCCTGTCTCTACCTTCTCCCCGAATATTTGTTTCAACCTCGTTGCAATCTTTGGTTGGATGATGGACGAACTCGTGGTAGCAACAATATCTGGGATTTGCCATTTCTTCCTCGGTCGGAGGACGCCCGATAGGGGTAGCTTTACGGCGTCATCTTGGATCCACGCTTCCAAGAGCTCTATCACTTCATTCATAGGAAAAGGAAAACCTCGTGTCTTTAGTGTTTTGTGCAGAGTCTTGTCTGCCTTTTCGAGACGAAGTCTTGTGTGCCGGAATGTTCGCTTTGTTTGTGGCTCTGTCACCAAGCTTTCCTTTCTCCTCCGCCCACCACGCTTGCGGTAAGGACCGGTGTTGTATTGCTTGTTCGTGAGACGCCGCTTCCTCGACTTTCACGGAATCTTCTACTCCGAACAACTCGGGTTCTTTCTAGCAATACGTTTGCAGCTTGTTGCCGAGCGTTTTTGCAGCCTTCGTGGAGTTCGTGAGAACGTTTGAAAGCCCAGATTCTCTAACTGTATGCGATATATGGGTATCATCCGTTGGTGCACAAACTCCACCAATTGCCGCTCTAAGTGACATTCGGTCATGACAATCCAAAATACGAGTTCAATCTTTGGACGAAGTCGTTAGGATGCTCATTGTTCCGCTGAAGCATTCTTCCTAGATCCGAAAAGGTGATTTGTTCGGACACGAAGAAATACTTTCAGTAGAAAGCACCCACCATCTCGCTCTCCGCTTGGATATGCCGCTAGGCGCGATGTTGTTGTACCTGTGTGTACGCCTTCCGTAAGTGATTTCGAGAATTCTTTTAGGCGCAGAACATGATTGTATTCATGTTCCCCAAGGATTCCTGTGAATCGAGAAATGTGTTCACGAGCATTACCGGTTCCGTCGTAGAGGGAGAACCGGGAGAGGTGTAACCTCTTGGAAGAAGGATTCGCCGCATATCTTGAGGGTATGGCGGTTGGTGTTGGTGCGCATCAGTTAGATTTCCTTTGCTTCGGCTCGAGGAGTCGTTCCAGATCCTCACGTGTGATGAAGTTGGGTGGTCAACCCTTTCTTCTCGAGCATTCGTGGAGCAAAGACGAACTCCCTCACTCATGTGGGTCTCGAGTGGAAACGCTTGCTCGGGTGAATTGAAGGCATCTCTTGTTGTCTCCAAAGATCGACATGAATCTCCGGTAATCGTTCACCAAGGTCTTGAGGAAAGTGAGTACCTCTTCGGGTTGCGGCCATGTCTGCTTGAGTCCTCGCAAGAACTTCTTGTTTCTCCATCAAGTCTCAAATGGTAATAGACGGTGGTCCTCCTCTAGCGCTCCGGCTCCTCGTCCCGACGGGGAGTGAAAGTTGCCGCCCCGTGACTACTGGAGGCGTTACACTTGAGGAGATGCCGGGATTTGCGCAAGCCCGCTCGTGATGGGAGGAGTTATTCCCTCTGGGATATCTGCCGCTGCACCAGTCCGGTGGTAGAAGTGACGGCTCCACGAGATGTGTTGACCACGGTAGCTCCACTGACAGTACTTCAACACCAGGATTGTTATCCACGCTAGCTCCGTCCGAATTGATTGCTGATCCAGACCTGAGTTCCACCATCTTGAAATGAATCGTTGATCGAATTGGTTCTAAGATCTACCCTTGATGAAATTGAATCGGATTTCAAAGAAATTGATTTTACGACCGAGAGATTAATCTCCCACCGTGGTCGCCAATTGTTGATGGGTGAAAACTACTCCCCGAGAATTTGGTAATTTGGGGTGTGGATGAGGAATGAATTTAAACCTTCAACAAATGCATCACAAAGGTGAGTGCTTGTAGATTCGAGAGATCAATCTGCAAGTCCTGCCTAAACCAAGAAATGGCGTTCCGTGATTTGTTTCTGGCCACAAAGTGAAGGAGATGGGGTTGATCTTAGGGAGGGAAGCGAAGAAGGTGTTGAGATTGTGAAGACGTTGGCTTGCTTATGACTTGTAACGTAAAGGTGAGCAAGCTTACGGTTGATGCAAGCAGGCTCGAGTGTTTGAATACATGTTTTTTGTATTAACACTTGGTTTCTGTCGACTGAACTTGTGTTGTTCTGTTGTTCCTTCGTTGTTTGAAATATGGCGGAGAACCTATTTATACAAGTCATTGAGCCTCATTCACGTTTCTCGTGGGAAGTGGAGGTAGTGGAATGATGGAGTAGTGGAGTTGTGTGTCGGTGATACACGACTAGTCTTGCCCACTTCTCCTGTTCATCTTTAACCGCCCATGACTTCCTAACACATTCTTGTGATGGCGCGTTACCACGCCGCACGCCAGAAACCGCTGCACTCAATACCCCAAAGATGTATCCCCGGTTTGTGACATGATTGATGTTCTGGAATGTGGATCGTGGATCCACGAAAGATAGCATGTATCGTTGAATTGAATAACTGCAAGTTATTCGAAAGTCGATACTTGTGAAGTATCGTGTGTATTTCATGCACTTGCATTGTGTGTGGTAAGGCGATGGATAATGACGCCTTATCGACCAATTGACTCTGAACAGGGTTGTAACCAAGCTGGTGAAGTTGGACGGGATGAGATGAGCCTTGAGATACTCATCTGCGACCGTTAATGAATATTAGGTTTTTGAAGAGGTGCGCAAGCATCACTCCACCTTGGTCGAAACCAAGCATGGGAAGGATTTTGAGAGGACCAACCATACATGCGTGTTGACGGCATGATGGTGTGGGTGCCTGTATTCCGTTCCCTCATGAAAGCGCGATCTGGGCCACTCAATTTGACCGTCAAAGAGGAGTGGTCGAGATTGATTTTGCGACAAGGGTTTGATACCGCAAGAAGCCGCGCGCCATACCCTTTTCCTCGCTGCTTCCAAGACGACCTAGCTTGGTCGGTCTTGGCCGGTTGGTTTGGCGTGAAGATGGTAGGCTGATGTTCACGCCCATGTCTCACCGTCCCATGAAAACGTGATCTAAGCCACCCAATTCGTCCTGAAGTTGAGTGGTCGAGATCGATTCGCAATTTGGGAAGTGTATCCACGCATGTTTGGGTGGGCGTTTTGGAGTAGCCGGGCATGATATGCCTTGGCCGATTGTATGAGGGGGTAGATGGGCCCACGGTGGTCATGCTGGTATGACCGGACCTGCTCGATTTGATCTGAGGACCCTCCATTCGTGGCCGGAGAAGATGGACGCGCGCGATGGCTCGAACCCTAACTTTGGCTTTCAAAGCCGCGCGACCATGCTATTTCAAAGTGATTTAATGTGTTGTAACCAACCATGGTTGGTTTTGACCGATTGGTCAAGTGTGTAGGCGGTCACATGGTGATTGTGTCGACATGCTCCGGCCCTTTGAGTCTACATCTACACCCTCCATCTATACCCGAAGATGGATGGTTGACACCGCCATGCGACATGTAATATGCCGCAAACCCTAATTTAGGGTTTTCCGTCCATAATGCTTGGTATGGACGGTTTCTTGGCAAGCGAAGGCCAATGGTCACCATGCGGGTCGGGTTGTATGTATTCCATACCCGCTTGGGGGTGATGGAATTGATCTCGGGGTCATCTCGATCACTGTCGTAAGTTTACACAAATATAATTACACTTTCTTACTACTCAAAATATAAATATAGCAAGGGCAAGAAAGGATCGATCCCACAGAGAGGTCTAGGTTGTCAAATTGTTATGGTTCCTTATAAATAACACCGGTAGTTTTGTGATTTTATAAACTAAGCAAATATAAAAGCAAAGAAACAAATAAGCAAACAAATAAGATAGAAGAGATATTGGTTAAGGATTTCGTTTTCATTCACTAACATGCTTTTCACACAATAATTAGAATTGATATTTAATCTCAACTTTTATCAAAGACCCTAGAATACCTTGATCGCAAGAATATCCCGCAAACCTCCTCATGTCATCAACAAACACATTAAAAGATGCTAATATGAATTCTACCTAAAGGAACAACCTAACGTGTAAAAGCACTAATCAAGTTTAATTCCCTAGATGCGTTAAGTTCTATGAAATCAGGCCAATCAAAGCAATTGAACGTGGAAAGCGCACTAATTCAATTTAACAAAGGTTACGATTCACATATGATCATAAGAATATATCACTACAAACTATAATCATATTATGCTACTTGTATCCAAGGAATATCACTTTTGCGTATAATAAACCCTAAACTAGCAATAGATGTGATTAGAAGTTCTACCAATTTGCAACTTGACAAAACAATCAATCAATCATAAAACAATATTTCCAGAGAATTGCAAACGATAATTATGAGACAAAACTAATATATTGAATCAAAGAATCATGCTTTGTGAAATCCAACTATTCCATAACCAATAATAAACTTAGGTACTCATATTCATGGAGTTCATCACAAGAAGAAAGAGAAAAGACTTCATGGTTCTAAACCCTAGAATAAAGTAGAAGAGATAATAAAACGTGGTCCCCCAAAAATTGTAGAAGTCTTCCCTTTGTAGTCTTTTTCTCCTTCCAAAACTAGGTTTTGTCTTCAAAGTCCATTAGTTGGAAATTCACCCGGCCCACCATGGAGAGAAACCCGTGCAGAAATTATGTCCCAAAAACGCTCGCCGGAAAACTGGGATTGTGGCCGGAATTTGGCCTAAAAGTCGTCGGAAAGTGTCTCAGGTGACCGGTAAAGTCAAACCGGTCACCGGTCAACGGGTCGACGGCGAATCAACTCTAAGGTCAACGGGTCACTCGGGTCAAACCGAGTCGTGAGAGTCGTGGTGAGTCACCAGAGTTAGACCCAAGTCACCGTGGTCGTGTAGCCGACTGACCGAGCCCGACATGAGCCCAAAGCAGACTAGCCTAAGCTTGTGATGCACAATCCTTGTCATAGCATTCATGCCTACCCACCATGATGGCCCCGCATTGCACCATCTATCCCGCCTTATATCCTTCACTCCATCTCGCCACTTCAACCTCCCATGACCGCAACACAATTCCAAGTCCACCGTAATGCATGTAACACACCTCACAATCCACCAAGCACTCAAAAGCAAGCCACCAAAGAAATCCCATTCGACACACTCCATGGCAGCAATCAACACCAACATTCACTCGTACACCACTTTAAAGTTTCCACAAATTCCGTCCCTTTTTCAAAGACACAAAGACAAATGCCTTTCTATTGATATCTCGCTAGGCTTTATTCCATCACCGCCACCATCGAATTCAACCGCCACCGCACAACAAAGACCTCCCGCATATACCCTTTCTCCACCAACTCACCGCAACTCCATCGATACACACCAGCCTCTCAAACTCTCGCACCCGCAAAATGCCATTTCTAGCTTCCGACACCACCATATAACCTCAAACTTGAGCCATTGTGTCACAAAGACTACATTTCAGCCTCCCTTGTAATCAGCCCGTCATCCAAGTCCACCAAATTATCTTTGTTCTTCAATCTCCGACTCAGCTTGAACAAAGAACTCCAACTTCTATTTCCCTTGCCTTCACCGCAACAACTCCGCACTCCTTCCTTGTAATTTATGCTCTCTCCAGCTTTCGCTTGTATCACCACCCAATCGAACCCATTCACAAAGATCACAGTTCAAGTTCAAGCCCTATTCCACCTGCAATTAATTCACATTCATTCATAAACCAAACTCCATCACCAAACTCAATTCCATTCCCAAAACCTCCAATCTCTCTTGAGCTCAATTGCAACAACTATCTCAGTCTTCCATTCCATTCATTGTTCCACCCATTTGAGCTCAAACTCTTCAAGTCCTCTTATCCAATTTCAACAGTTCAAATACAACCCCTTCAAGAATAGCAAAAGCAAAACAAAGAATCCTAACCTGCAGCCTAGTTCATCATCTCAAACCCTTGTAACATCCATGGCACGTCTCCAACCAGGGTCAAATGCAGATTCAACCAAAACCCAACTCAATTCCACTGTCTATCTTCTTCCTTCTCGGTTCGAACTACAATACCCTCATCTCTGATAGACAGCAGCCTCTTATGCTCAGATTCATCGGCAGCAGCATCATTAGGTCTTCATCTCCGATTCCATCAATCGACAATGTACTCGCCAAAGAATGCTCAAATTCCAACTCGAGATGTACCATTCATCACCATTATCCTTCCTGAGCTTCATTGCTATCACGTTAAACTCCCAATCTTCAATCGACGCAGCAATCTCTTCTCAGATTCGAATCAGCTGTAGTTATACAAACCCATTTTTGCTTCTCTTTGCTGGTCTCAGATGGAGCTCTTAATCCTTGATATATGGCCATCGAACCCATGGCAATCATCATCTTCTCCATTGAATTCATCGATGTCTTCTCACGATTTTTTCACTTCTCGATCTCAATCTCTCGAATTTCATCAGCAGCCATTTCTGTGTATGAATGAGAGAAAAGTCTCTCATAGGGTTATAGAATGGGGATAGATATTTGCACCCGGGTACTTCTGATAAGGGCTAACAAAGTTTCAAGCCCCTTATCCTCAGCTGGTCTGTCTTTAGCACTCCTCCTAAAAGAGTTGCCCCTTAACATGATGCCAGGCTCCAGATAGTGTTTGCCCCTGAAATGACACTCTTGCCCTTATTGCTTATGAGTTCTTGTTTTGCCCATAACTTCTTCATACGAACTCAGAATGACTCCATTCTTTCGCCATCGTCTTCATCTTCTCGTCCTCTACACAATGAAAAGTAGAAATCTTGTATTTGAACGAATTCCAATTGGTCTTTTTGCTCCAAATGACTCCATTGCACCTAATAAACTCAAAAGCACACATAAGATACATAATTCACACGAAAAATAGCAAAGAAAGCATAAACTCTAGATAGTAAATTAGGTGTTTTAGACACCTATCATCATCCAATCATGCTTGTGGAGTTGGATGATCTATGATCGGATCATATCCTGGACTGATATGGTCGGTGCCGGATGCTCAATCGGGCTAGTATAACACACCGAGAGGGGCTCAATCGGGCTAGTATAACACACCGAGAGGGCTCGGCTAGTATAACACACCGAGAATCAGCCATGTACGGGTATTTCGTACATGGTTTCATTATAGTGTTTGGAGGTTCGTGTTACTGTAAGAGTAACACTCAGTCGTCATGCCACACCGATAATGATTTATTATAGTGCTTGGAGGTTCGTGTTACTCAGAAGAGTAACACTCGACCGTCATGCCACACCGAGTACAGAAATACAAGGCTGATATGAAATTCACAGGAAGGGATTGTTGCTACATGCTCCGTTCTTGGTGAATTAAGTGATGGAGTATCCAACACTTTATAAATGGCTTTATCTTTTACAAGATGTCAGCGCATGAGTTTTCTGGTTATTTACAAATTTAACCTTAAACGAAAATCCACCATCAACACCCGATTTTGAAGGAGTCGCTCCAAGTCCTCACTCGTAATGAAGTTAGATGGCTGGTCCCTTCCTCTTAGGCGTTCAGGAGTGTCACGAGCTTCTTCATCCATGTGGGCCTGCGCCGTTGGAGTGTCTGCTCAGGGGCTGTCGTGACCCTTGTGGCAATCGTTCAGTTAAAGTTTTGAGAAAAGTAAGTACCTCCTTCTGAGTTGTAGCCATATCCGTTTGGGCCCTAGCAAGAACTTCATGCCTTTCCATCAGATCCACAATGGTAATATGGGGTTGTCCTCCTCTGGTTCCTCCAGCCCCTCGTCTTGACGGAGGAGAAGCAGTTGTCCTGGTGACGACTGGAGGCGTTACACTTGAATAAATGTCGGTATTTGCGGCTGCTCTGGCTCTGGTGATGGAAGGTTTCACGCCTACTGGAATATCTCCTGCTCCGCTGGTGTTGGTGGTAGAGGAGACGGCTCCACGAGATGTATTGATCACATTCTGCACGGCAGCTCCACTGACTGGGACACCAATACCAAGAGTGTTGTCGGCGCTAGTTCCATCGGAATTGATCGTTGATCCTGACCTAAGTTCTACCATCTTGCAATTTGAACAGATTGGAATAAAATTAAAATTTGATCTTGCAACCGAGAGATTAATCTCCCACTGTGGTCGCCAATTGTTTATGGGTAAAAACTACTTCTGCTGGTTTTGGTAATTTTGGGTGTGTGAATGAGAAATGAATCTAAACCCTAAACAAATGCACTGCACGGAAGTGCTTTCTGATTCGAGAGATTAATCTATGAAATTCTGGCCTAAACCAAGAAATGGCCGTTCCAGACTTGCTTCGGTCACAAAGTGAAGGAGATGGGGCTGATCTTAGGGAGGGAAGCGAAGAAGGTGTTGAGATTATGAAGGTGTTGGCTGTTTATGACTTGTATCAGAATATCGAACTGGCTTGCAATAATGTAAGCAATCAGCTCTGGTGTTTTCTGGATACGAATGACAACACTTGGTTTTCTGTACTTGTCTGTCTGTGTTGGAAAATAGGCAAAAGACATATTTATACAAGTCATAGAGCTCAAACCATCATCTCGTAGGAAGTGGAGTAAGTTGAGTAATGGAGTAGTGGGGTCGTGAGGGTGATTGCACGATCACTTCTTGGCCCACTTCTCCCATCATCGTTAACCGTTCATGCCTCCTGACACGTTCTTGTGATGGCGCGTTGCACGCTGTAAACCTCCAGACCAATACCCCAGTAAGTATCCCCCAGTTTGTGACATGTTTGATGTCTCGAGTGTGGATCGTGGGACCCACAGGAAGTAGCATACGGTGCTAGGTTAAATAACTGAGTTATTTAGGAAATCAATATTCAAGAAATATCGTGTATATTCTGTGCATGTAATGCATCGAATATATTCAATATGAATTAAGCATCGCTGTTTTAAAGCTTAACGGAGTAAGTCACGGATTAAGCGTCTTAAAACATATGCATGTCTATCCATCTTCGAATGATCGTTTGGAGGCTGCACAGGCAAGCCCTCCCTTGGCCGATCACTCCATGTGGTAGAGTGACGAATGGTAATCACCACGACACTTTATTGGCCACTTAACTCCTAGCCTGGGCTGCCTAACCAAGATGGTAGAGTTGGATGGACGAGATGATCTATGACGTTCATCTGCGACCATTGATGGAGGTTTAGGGTTTTGAGGAGGTGCGCAAGCATCACTCTTCAGCTTGACCGAAACCAAGCATAGGAGACATTTTTGGCGGGACCGACCGGGCATGCGTGTGGACGGTCTGCCGGTGTGCATGTCCGTACCACCTTGTCTCATGAAGGTGCGATCTATGCCACTCAATTTGTCTGGCAAAGAAGAGTGGTCGTGATCGTTTTGCGGCAGAAATCCTGTGCCGCAAAGGATTTTTAAAGGGGCACGGCATGCCACCTTTAAGGCGCACGAATCGAGGCATTCGTCCATGCTTGGCCTAGGCCGATCGGTCATGCATGTAGATGGGCCCACGGTGATCATGTTGGCATGCTTGGGACCTTTTAAGTCTATACCTAGTTAGCAATCTACACCTAGTTCATCCAAGCTTGGTCGGAAGATGGAACGGTTCGTTGTTCGGACAGATCGATTAGTACGTGCATATGTTTTATAAATGTGAGTTCGGCACTTAAAATTCGACTTACATATATGATAAATTGATGAGTATTATGACCTTATTACGAGACTAATTTTATCAATATGATTATAAGATGGAAAAAACATTTTAGGTTTTGTTTAACCAATTTAATCCTAAATGTATTATAAAACGGATAGACTTTTAAACAAAAATTAACACATAAAACACTGCTAAACAACTACTCATATAAAATTTTAACTGAATAATTGTATTTAAATATAAAGTATATACAAAATCAAACAAAAACCAATCAACACTTGTTCCATGAGAGAGCTTTGGCTTGATTCTAAGTTCTATCCAAACATTCGGATTCGGTTTGTTGGATACGTTCGCGATCATTCGTGAGGTCCATATAATCCGAACTAGGTTCGGGGTTCAAATAGTTCGGAAGTATCATTCGGATTCGGTCAGTTCAGATACGTTCGCGAATCATTCGGGAATTATTCGGAGAATTACTAACTAGGATATCTACACCTTCCGTCCAAGCTTGCGAAGATGGACGCTCGTGATCGATTAGCGACACATGTAACATGCCGCAAACCGTAATTAGGGTTTTGGACCGGTCGTGCGTATGCAACTTCAACCGATCGGTTTTGCAACCTTTGCTCCTCCCTTAAGGAGGCCAATCATGTGGGGCTCACATTGGGCCGGCGGTGAGCATATGCGCACTTGTTCCATGGTCTTAGGCTTGATCTAAGCCATCCAAACATGCCAGTGAAGTTGGATGGTTGTGATCAAACTGCGACATATATGAAATTCCGTGACCCTTTAAAGCATCACGCCAGCATGTTTCGAGTGATCGTATGCTGCTCCATGGCTAGGATTTGAGAAAGTCGGTTAGGTAGGTAGGAAGTGGGCCCGACAGAGTGTATAACAACACTTGACCGACCGGACATGGGATAATCTATGCCGTCCAATCACGCCGCCGAAGTTGGACGATCGTGATTGATTTTGAGACTGCCGTTGGCGGTCTTGCTCGTACGAGCTTCCTCCAAGATGCTTCACACCGGTTCTACCATCCTTTTCCAGGCTGGCATTTGGTGGCTGTTTTGGAGGCATGATATGCATTCGACCGGCTAGGGAAAAAATAGGCCCGCTGGTGGTCATTATGGTGATAGCCTGCTCCTGCTAGGGTTCGTCTAGGCTAGTTAAATCATGCGGCCAACCTGCGTGGCCATGATCATTTCTGAGACTGACTCGGAAAGTCCATATTTCCCTTAGGGAATTAAATATGCTCAATCGGGCTAATATAACACACCGAGATATATAACATGTACGGGTACTTCGTGCATGCCTCATTATTGACACTTGGATACTCATGTTGCTCTGCTGAGAGCAACAATCAGTCATCATTCCGCACCAATAATGAGAGTCATGCTGAGAACAACACAGGAAATACAAGGCAATTCATGCATTAATAATGCTAAAATTCACAGGGTATTTTGGATTGTTGCTACATGCTCCATCCTGGATGAATTTTGTGTATTTAATTCACAAAATATTTGGGATTGGTTCTACATGCTCCATTCTAGGTGAATTAATACAACGAAGAGATACTCATCACTTATCAAACAATTTTATCCTCTGCAGGATGTTAGTGCATTAATTTTTGGCTTTACAATTTTAGCCTTTAACCAAAATCCACCATCAATACTCTTAAATGAGTTTTGATTCACTAAAATATGACAACCAAACTTGACATACCAATGCTTGGTGGGTTCAACCGAGCTATGCTCTAACAGATAGAAATCCGCGAGCCTGATTATTATGTGAAACAACTTGAACGGTACCAAAGACCAATGTTCAAGTGTCAATCAATTTAAATGAACAACCAAAGGTTGGATATTCTAATTGATTGATCTAAACGCACAACCTGTGATATTTCAATTATATAACAAAATATAATGCAGAAAAGAAATAACACAGACGCCAGAAGTTTTGTTAACGAGGAAACAGCAAACGCAGAAAAACCCGGGACTTAATCCAGATTGAACACCATAATGTATTAAGCCGCTACAGACTCTAGCCTACTACCAATTAACTTCGGACTAGACTGTAGTTGAACCCTAATCAATCTCACGCTGATTCAAGGTACAGTTGCATTCCTTACGTCTCTGATCCCAGCAGGGTATACGCACTTGATTCCCTTAGATGATATCACCCACAACTAAGAATTGCTACGACCCAAAGTCGAATACTTGATAAACAAATTTGTCTCACACGAAAAAGTCTATAGATTGTATAAATCTGTCTCCACAGAAATACCCAAGAGTTTTTGTTCCGTCTTTTGATAAATCAAGGTGAACAGGAACCAATTGATAAACCGGTCTTATATTCCCGAAGAACTGCCTAGTATTATCAATCACCTCACAATAATCTTAATCGACTAGCGGAACAAGATATTGTGGAATCACAAACGATGGGACAAAGATGTTTGTGATTACTTTTATCTTGCTTATCGGAGAAATTAATCTCGAGTCAATTATTTCAATTGTACTCAATACGATAGAATCGGGCAAGATCGGAACACGCAACTACAAATAAAATAGTTAGGTTTGGCTTCACAATCCCAATGAAGTCTTTGAAGTCGTTAACCTACAGGGTCTCGATAGAAACCTAAGGTTAAAGGAGAATCGACTTTAGTTATGCAACTAGTAACACATAAGAGGTATGAGGATTAGGTTTCCCAGTTGCTAGAGTTCTCCTTTATATAGTTTTCAAATCAGGGTTTGCAATCTAAGTTACCTTGGTAGCAAAGCATTCAATATTCACCGTTAGATGAAAAACCTGATTCAACCAAGCTAATATCTTTCAACCGTTAGATCGAACTTAGCTTGTTACACACAAATGAAATGTACCCTCATTTAGGTTTATGTAACCGTACCTAAACGTGTACACCATGCTAACTCACAAATAGTTAACCGAAGTTAGCCATATGATTACTCTCATATCAGCCTTATTCATCTTAACCATAACTAGTTCAAATGAAACTAGTTAAAGAGCCGTTCAATTGCTATATTCTCATAGAAGTATAGAAGAACACAATTGAAACAAAATCGATTTGATTCATTCGAATCAATACATGAACATTATAGCCACGGTTTGCAAAGATTGCATTCCTTAATTTATAAATGTTTAGGTTCATGACAAAACCGATTTTAGAAAGTGAAAATATGAGGGTACCCAAATATACCTCAATCTAAAACTTTTTCACATGTAAGTCCTTTCTTTGAAAGTGATTGTCTATGGACTGAGTCAAGACAATACATCTAATCCGTTCACACTTCATGTGATCCTCTATGGATACGATATCGAGATAATACGACAACAAGATAACTTGTGTGATTGACTATGGATACAATATCGAGACAATACAACAACAAAGTATGTTTATTTGATAATAGGTTCAGACTTAACCAAACACAATAAGATTGCTATCAAGTAAATATGAATTAACGTTTGTGTATTTTACTTCTAATTATAATAAAAACAATTATAATTGCGGAAATAAAAAAGTAAAAGACACAACAAGATTTTGTTAACGAGGAAACCGCAAATGCAGAAAAACCCTGGGACCTTGTCCAGAATTGAATACTCTCAGGATTAAGCCGTTATACAAAGTCTAAACCAACTTCGTATAGTTGAGGCCAAGCAACTAAACCTATAGTTCACCTACTTCCGTCTGTATCCATGCGCCTTGATCGGTGCCTAATAATGCATATTTCTAGACTATTTTATTGTCTTTTGTTATGCAAATTGATCCTGCTTATGCATATTTCCCAGTTTTAAGCTGAATTCTGCATTTTGTGTCTCGAGGCATGAATAATGTTATTTTTGTAAATGTTGATAGTTCTTGTTTGTTTGTAGGAGAATAAAGAGAGCATGGTCGGTAGAGCTATTGCGGGAAGTGAAAATGTGGAAGGAAATTCAAGTACAGACAATGGGTATCATTGGACTTACATGGGCCGAAGTGGAAGCCTAAGTATAATTCACGCATGGAAGCAAAAATAAAAGAAGAGGAAACAATTTCACTCTTGTATACCTAATCTAGGTAATAGTGCCGAGCACCTAATCACCATTGTTTTCTCTTTTCTCTTGATAGCCAATTTCACTTTCCTAATTTCTTCCTCTATGTAAACTCATCCCTCGTTTCTGTCAAACCCATACCCCAGCCGACCACCAACCATTCTTTCTCTCCCAATTTACTGATACCGCCACCCTACAATTGTTTCTGTCACTTCCATCCATCCATTTCTCATTCACGTTTTTCATCTCCTTCATCGTAGTAACCTAATAGGTAGGGTGGCTTGGATTGAGCACAATAATAAGGAAGAGTCTGAACTTGTCAGTGCAGCACACAACGAATGGAGATGGTTGTAACAGTTTCATGTCTACATTAGCTGTGAGTTACAAGATACCAATTCCCTAATTTTCTGATTGTACTTCATTTATTAGAAAACAAGGATTGAAAATTGGTGGAGTGGTTTGTATAAATAGATAAGGGGTTCTAAATGAAAAACTCAAGCCCGGAGTAGCCGGTGCAAGTTGTTGTAGTAATTTCTAGGTTTATTTTCAGTTCTATGTTTATGATGTTCTAAAATCTCTGCTAGTGCAGAGATGAAACCCTTTAATAACTATAATTCTCTTATTTGATTTTACTTGTTCTTCTTCATAGAATTTTTGAATTTTGTCAATTTGCTTTCACCTTGTATGTCAAGCATCCTAGGTAGTTTGGTTAACTCTTTGTCAAATTTCAAGCCTATGTGAACTGATTTTAGTTCAATCTTTGATTACTTGTGCCTTAGAAAGACAAGTAATGATAGGGATTGACATATTAGCTGAGGTTAAGTCATATATGTGTACAAGTGATTATATCACATCTTCAAGGTAGCTTGAGGCTAGCATCTCTATAGCTCCTTGATTAATGGAGAACTAGTATATCAAATTAGGGATTCTACGTGTTTTGAGGGTGGATTCAAAGCCCTAGTTTATCTTTCATTGCCTTTTAATCTTATTGCTCTAGTATAATCATCAATTTCTTGTCGTATCGACACAACAAACCCCTTTTGTTACATTGTGATATAAATTAGTTTAGTTATCCTCTAGCTTCAGCTCTACACCCACCAAGTCCCTATGGATCGACCTATGCTTGCCCTTTGTTGCATATCGACACTGTGCACTTGCATTTAATACAATTGTAGGTATCTTTTCTTGTCATACCATGCCTCCAACTTGCAATAAGTCACGCATTTGGAACAATTCCTTTGGTTCGTATTCCAAGCAGTAAAGGAACAACAAATCTGTTCGGTAACAACTCTTTTCAAATAACGTGATATGAGTTTGACAAAAGTCTCTTCCGTTTATCCCAATAAACTCCTTTGTCAGGTTCTTAGATCTATCTATTCAATAACTACCAAAGTAATTGTCTAGACTATTCAATCAATACTTCGAATAACAAAGAAACGTATTGATGTCGATCTACTCAACCAATCAATCAAGATTATCAACAAGACAAACATATTTTAGTTGGATCCTCAGCCGATAAAGTTTTGTGCACACCAAAGATTATGTACCCAAATCAGAAATCTTCTTAGATCTTCAATAAACACCTGCACACAATCAACTTGAATCTCTTGTGATCAATCACACACAGAACGGAGTCTGTTAACAATAGATTATCACAAGACGTCTTTAGATCAACAAATAGTCTAAAGATCCTCGTCGATACTTCGATCTAGTTTGAGTGAATCTTATATTAGAAGAGAAGATTCTCAAGCATAAACAAACTAGGTGCAATCAAATTTCAACAACCGTTAGTCAATCATAACAATCGAAAACTAAAAATAAACTGCAATTATCTAGTTTCCCACCAATGGTACTCATAGAGCTTCCCAATCCCAAAGAAGTCTTTAAAATGAGCGGTCGTAAGAGATTTCGCCTAATTAGGGTACTTTCCTCTCCGAATAGACGGCTCCATAAGTAACAACACAACTAGGTAGTTTTGCTGGCTCTGAGGATTAGTTTGCTCAAGATTAAAACTTAAATATTTATAGACCAAGGAAGTTTGGACACCAAGGAATTTCCAAAACCGAAAATATTCTCAAGATATGTAATATATTTCCAAATTCGGTTTCCAAATATTGAGCGAAATCTCAATAGAAAATCTCCAATTACTAAATGCACATTACCAATTTTTATTTTCTAAAGATATGCATTTTAATTTTTGGAAATTAGAAGCATATAAAATTAAAAACCTTAATTAAAAGATTCTCAATTTATTTTGATCCGGAATTCTCCTTTAGCTATTAAAGAATATCTTTTGACAATAAAAGATAAGAGTTACTGCACATGTTCAAAGTATGTCGGCATCTTTACTTTGTAAATCCTTTTTCATATTTACAATCTTGGAACATATTTGCCACACTTCCAAACAAGTTTAGAATTGGTTCATTTGACTTCCAAGAACTATGTGATTGATTATCCTATCAAATCACCATTAATGGGTTTCACGGTTCTACCAAAATAAGTTTCGGTTCTACCTCCATGTGGGTACTAGGATTAGTCACACTAGCTTTCCAAAAATTGGTTGACTAGGTACTAAGATCGGTTACCACATATTTATGGTATCTAACTTGTGTTCGGTTGCACAAGTAATAGGATCGGTTACCAATAACTAAGAATTGTTGTACCTCTTACAAGGATCGATTCCCCTAGCTTGTGATCGGTTGCACCTCTTACTAGGATCGGTTCCCCAATGTCTAGAGTTGGTCGTACCAATTACAACATATCGATCATACCATCTTAGGTGATTACTTAAGATCGGTTTCACTAATAAAAGTCATATCAATACAAAAGTCAGGCCTTGTGAATAGTTTTACCAAGATACATAAACAAGTTATGAGCGGTTATAAAAAACACACATATTGGTAATCCAAAGATTTGCAATGAATAACAATACCAATAAGCCTAGCAATTTCCCTTTCGATTCATAAAACAAGTTTATGAATTGTACTTCCTTTAAACGAATGTAAAACATTGTTTTATAAGACTAAATCTTCACCCATACCCATACATAATCACAATAGCAATCATACGATTATGCCGATGTCTTATATACGAAGTTCAAAAGATAGACGTTATACTTCATATTGTAATTCCTTAATATTATGTCTAACTAGAGTATAATCATTCACAGCTTCGCAGTTATGTTTTCAATATGCATGACTTGAAAGATACGTTGGGAATGATATAGTTCAAGTCAAATATTACTAACCTCAAGAGGAAGGATGATGTCATCGTTGTTGCTCTTTACTTCTTCACATTCTTCAAGTCTTCACGTAATACTTGTAAGTCTCATATCCTAGTAACTTTCTATCTAACCTATACGAAGTTGACACTAGTAAATAATCAAGCGACTCTTTAAATGAGTTTTGATTCACTAAAATATGACAACCAAACTTGACATACCAACAATTGGTGGGTTCAACCGAGCAATGCCCTAACAATCTCCCCCTTTGTCAATTTTAGTGACAAAACTCTTACATCATATGGATAAACAAATTACAAGAATTCATTACACATACGCTTGATTCCAAGTTTCAAAAACACAATAACCTGTATACATTCAATCCATAAATGCCGCTATTGACATTATAATAACAAATCTAATACTCCCTCTAAAGGTAAGATAGGTAGATTTTCAATCCGCACGTCTTTGTTATTCCCTTTGTAGTTAAGATAACCACAAGTATCAATATGATATGTTACTCCCCCTTAGTTTATGCTTTAATATTTCGTTAGATATAACGTTTAAGCACCATTGTCATTTACTTAATGATACCAAATCACTTGTTTACTCCATGTATTTCTCCCCCTTTTGTCACAAAATGACAAAGGTACGAGCAAATAAAGGACAAACTGAAAGGATCTTACAAATCTCAAAAGACTTGAAAACCTATAAGAGTTAAGCACGAGGGTTCCACACACCATTTTTGATAACCAATATCAAAACCGAAACTACAAAGTAATTTTGTTTTGATATGTTACTTGTTTATGGGTGAAAACTATTCTGCTTAGGATTTGGTAATTTGGGGTGTGTGGATGAGGAATGAATCTAAACCCTAAACAAATGCACTGCGCGGTGAGTGCTTGTAGATTCGGAAATCAATGCATGCAAGTCCGGCCTAAACCAAGAAATGGCCATTCTGAGACTTGTTTCGGTCACAAAATGAAGGAGATGGGGTTGATCTTAGGGAGGGAAGCGAAGAAGGTGTTGAGATTGTGAAGGTGTTGGCTTGCTTATGACTTGTAACAGAAAAGGTGAGCAGGCTTACGATTGATGCAAGCAGGCTCTGGGTGTTTGAATACGGTTTTTGTATTAACACTTGGTTTCTGTCTCGTCTGGACTTGTGTTGTTGTTCTCTCCTTTTTTCTCCTGTGTTTAAAATAGGGAGGAGAACCTATTTATACAAGTCATTTGAGCCTTATTCACGTCTCTCATGGGAAATGGAGGAAGTGGAGTGATGGAGTAGTGGAGGTGTGTGTTGGTGCAACATGACCGGTCTTGCCCACTTCCCCTGTATCTCTAACCGTCCATGACTTCCTGACACGCTTCTTGTGATGGCGTGTTGCACGCTGCACGCTGTAAACCGCCAGACCAATACCCCAGTATGTATCCCCCAGTTTGTGACATGATTGATGTCTCGAGTGTGTGGATCGTGGGACCCACAGAAAGTAGCATGTAATGCTAGACTAAATAACTGAGTTATTTAGGAAGTCGATACTTGTGAAGTATCATGTGTATTGTATGCAGGTACTGCATCAAGTAGATTCAGCATGTATGAAGCATCGCTGTTTTTAAGGCTTACTGGAGTAAGTCACGAATTGAGGCTTACCGGAGTAAGTCAAGAATTTAAGGCTTACCAGAGTAAGTCACGAATTTAAGCGTCTTAAAATAGCATCATGTCCAGCCATCTTCGAGTGATCGTTTGGAGGCTATACAGGTAAGCCCTGACTTGACTGATTATTCCTGGTGGAAGAGTGGTGGACGGTGATTGTGGTGACGCCTTACTGATAGCCTAACTCATGTCTTAGGCTTTCCGCCCAAGCTGGTAAAGTTGGACGGACGAGATGACTTGCGACCCTCATCTGCGACCGTTGAAGGGTTTTGAAGAGGTGCGCAGGCATCACTCTTCAGCTTGGTCGAAACCAAGCATGGGAAAGGTTTTGGAAAGGACCGACCGAGCATGCGTGTAAACAACATGACGATGTACACGTCCGTACCTCTCTATCCCATAAAGGTGCGATCTAGGCCACTCAATTTGACCGGCAAAGTTGAGTGGTTGAGATCGGTTTGCGGCAGAAATCTATTGCCGCAAAGGAATTGGAAACCGCGTGACATGCCTAGTTTGGGCGCGCGTTCTAAGACGACCAATCTTGGTCGGTCTTGGTCGATCGATCCGCGTGTAGGCGGTAGGCTGGTGTTCACACATATACTGATCGTCCCATGAAAACGTGATCTAAGCCACTCAATTCGTCCGGTGAAGTTGAGTGGTCGAGATCAGTTTGCAATTTGGGAAGTGTAACCACGCAAGTTTGGACGTGCGTTTTGGGATGGCCAGGCATGGTATGCCTTGGCCGATCAAGTGAGGGGATAGACGGGCCCACGGTGGTCATGCTGGTATGACCGGACCTGCTTAATCTAATATGGGACCCTCCATTCATGCCGGAGAAGATGGACGCTCGTGATGCTCGAAACCCTAATTTTAGCTTTCACGGCCGTGTAACCATGCTCCATTTGGGCGCACGAATTGGGTTGACCAACCATGGTTGGTCCTGACCGATTGGTCAGGTTTGTAGGCGGGCCCACGGTGATTGTGTTGACATGCTCCGGGCCCTTTGAATCTACATCTACACCCTCCATCTATACCTGCGAAGATGGATGGTTGAGATTGTTTAGCGACACATGTAATGTGCCGCAAACCCTAATTTAGGGTTTTCCGCCCATACTGCTCTGGTTTGGACGTTTTGGCAAGCTATGCCAATTCGAAGGGAGGCCGACCATGCGGGGTCCGTGTTGGTTCGGCAGTGAATATTCCATACCTGCTTGGGGGTTATGGAATTGATGTGAGCCATCCAATCACGCTGGTGAGGTTGGATGAACGAGATCATATCCACATTGATACGGTCAGTCTGGGTGCTCAATCGGGCTAGTATAACACACCGGGAGTTCTCAATCGGGCTAGTATAACACACCGAGAGTTGCAACCTGTACGGGTATTTCGTACATGCTTTCATTATAATGCTTGGAGGTTCATGTTGCTCTGCTGAGAGCAACACTCGATCGTCATGCCGCACCGATAATGAGTACGAAATACAAAGGTCGCTTGCGCATTAATTAATAATGCTTTGAAATTCACGGGGTATATGGGATTGTTGTTACATGCTCCAACCTTGGATGAATTTCATGTATTCACGAGAATGGGATTGTTGCCACATGCTCCATTCTAGGTGAATTAAGTGAGGGAGTATCCAACACTTATTAATGGCTTTATCTTTTACAAGATGTCAGCGCATGATTTTCTGGTTTTTTACAATTTTAACCTTAAATGAAAATCCACCATCAACAGTTACCAATGAAACAATTGCCCGAAGCAATTTTCCAAATAGTTTAGCAAATAAAAAATCGACGAAGCACCTTAGTTCTTTTGCTAAACCGATTGTACAAATACAATCGTTTGTTCGATAAGACCAAAATAAAGATCAGAATTAACTCTATTTTTCTTATCAGGTTCTAATTATTCAAATAATAACTTAGACCTTTCACTTTTAAACAAGACAAGTAATAGGTTAGTTAACTAGCATTTCTTGTTAAGGCATTCGATTAGACTTGAATAACCGAAACCTCCACTTTGATAAGTCTAACTAAGATCAGAATTACCTTAGTTTCTCTTATCCGGAATCGAATTGGACTAAACAGGTTCATCCCGAAAACCTTTTTGTTAAGCCATAAACAATTCATACAAACCAAATAAATCAACTTGCATAATTATTTACCTCAACCAGAAGCAATTGAAACAAACATAGACATTATAGTACCGTAATTGCACCGAAATTTTGTAAGCCTAATAATTGATACCAAACAATAAAGCAAGATAACAATAGTTTTTCTTAACCGGAAACAATTGAATCACACACACATCCATACACAAATAATGGAATAAACATCAATTGTACCGAAATTTTGTTAAGAAAAAGCAATAAATATATGCAATAAAATCAAGCTTTTCTTAAACAAGAAAATGATTAACTAGCAAATTTGTTACCTCAAGTTCCGCATCCTCTTCACCCCAGAAAGATATATCATTAAGCGCCAGTTCAAGATAGAACTCTCCCCCGTTGTGTTGTCATCCTCTCGCAAGACAAAAGAACAACAACAAAAACCAACCTTTACCAGAGAAAGGTTGAAAATCGGCTTTAACTAATGTGATGCAAAAGTTGAAACCCCGAAACACATATGCTTTTATGCTAAACCAAATGATTCAACATGTTGTGACTTTTTCACATATTAGTTTCAATCGGAACCCCTTATGATCCTTTGATAAAGCCTACCAACATGGGCTAGAACTTAATCCTGCTAAACCAAAAAGTCACCCAAACCATAAGGGTTCAAACCATATGAGATCGAATATTAAGGTTACGAAAACCGAAATCAAACATCCCATAAACATACATAGTAATAATATAAATCATTCAAGCACAGGCTATGTAATCAAAAACTATCACAAGAAAAATTATAAACTAATAATTTTATTCATTAATAAGATAGTTTTATTCAAAATAGACCTTATACAATTATTGAAAGAAATCAAAAACTGATGTCTATTTTTCTGGATTAAGTATTACAGAAAATAACTTAATCTTTAGAAGTGCTCTCATTATTCACCGAAGATTCCTCAGTATTATGACTTTTGAGTTTTCTGTTTTCTTTCAGATAATTGAGTCTCCTTTTCAAGAGGTTAACTTTCACGATCAACTTTAAGAGTTTTGACTCAAGCAGCTTTTCATTCAAAACTGCAGTTTCCATGAGTTCACGAGCAACTTTAAAATCTCCCATTAACATAAGCATAAGTTCAAAAGAAATACTATTCTTTTTATGTTCTTTTGAGAAATAGCATTTGAGCTCAACTTGAAATATTTCAAGTTTTCGTAGTTGAGATTCAGCGTCAATAGTATTTTCACCCATCTTTGACCGCAGACAAAACATAGAGGGAAGTATCTGTCCTATAGATGGATTATATAACGAATCAAAATTGGTTTCCAAGATTGAGATACCTGATCAAGGTATATTATTTGTGAAAATATACACTTTCGGAAACAACATAAGAATTTTTCCGAATCAGTATGATCGAGATGATCTGAAAATATTTTTTCCCAAATTTTCTTATGGAATTTCCAAAGATCGAAAGTATTTTTCTAAAAATAGAAAATATATTCCAAGCATAGAAAAACACTTGAGATGTTCGAGAGTATAATATTAAGCTTCCGTCATGTTCTCGTGCTCCTTTTAAGAACTTCATATTTATTTGAATTGAGCACATATAGGGAATTCCGAATACCAACATCAGTTGTTGGAGTGAGCTTGTGATAGCTCAGAATTTGTGGAAGATGATCCATCATGATATTTTCGAATATCTTTCCTTTTGGATTCTTCCAAGAATAAACTTCTTTTACTTTGTCACAGCTGGAGTAATCTGATTTAACAGAATGATCAGTTCCATAAACAGGATCATAAGCTTGACTTGAAGTTTTTTGAGTTGTGAACTAACCAGAACTCTTATATCGACCCAGGAATTCCTTAGAATATAACAACATCATTTGATGAGATTGTTTCCTGGATTCAGTTTTAGTCAGTTGATCAATAACAAAACAACATGATCTGAAATCATTTGTATTTATGTACTTGAGATGATCTTTCCCCATGTCTAAGAGATAATCATTGTCATAATGGATGACAGATGGTCTTGACCGGATACTAGTCAAAGGATTACCCCTCGAAACACATCTATTTTGATTCATGTAAGTGGTTAGACTATTAGAATCATAATGGTGTATATTAGTTAAGAGATTCAGGAGATTAGAATCACATATCCTTGTTTTAACTAATATAACCCTTTCGGCTTGAACAAAATCAAGTACTTTAGATTCAACTTCTTCATGAATCAAATATTCTCTGACAATCTTCTCGGCAGAAGGATAATATATATTATATTTTAGATTATATTATATTTTTCTGCAAGCTTCATGATTTTTTTTATCTCATTAATGTCATTTGAATCTGACTTGTTTGTCACAAGTATTTGTTTTCTTATTAACTAATCATGGTTAATATTTCATGAGTTGTGTTCCACAAGTGAACTAACAGTGTTAAGCTGTTTATCAGGTTTTGAAAAAAAAAAAATCCTTTCTGAAGTATATCATCTTCTTGCTCTTCGTTAACTAAATCACATATTAGATTCAATTTCTTATAGGTTGGATCGCACCAAACACAGATTGTTAGATCTTTTCGTGTTTACCTGCTCTGATACCAATTGAAAATACGAGGGTACCCAAGTATACCTCAATCTAAAACTTTTCCACCTATAAGTCCTTTCTCCGAAAGTGATTATCTATGGACTGAGTCGAGACAATACAACTAATCGGTTCACACTTCGTGTGATCGTCTATGGATACGAGATCGAGACAATATGACAACAAGATAACTTGTGTGATTGACTATGGATACAAGATCGAGACAATACAACAACAAAGTATGTTTACTTGATAATAGGTTCAGACTTAACCAAACACAATAAGATTGCTATCAAGTAAATATGAATTAACATTTGTGTATTTTACTTCTAATTATAATAAAAACAATTATAATTGCAACAATATTTTGTTAACGAGTAAACCACAAATGCAGAAAAACCCCGGGACCTTGTCCAGAATTTAATACTCTCAGGATTAAGCCACTATACAAAATCTAAACCAACTTCGTATAGCTGAGACCAAGCAACTAAACCTATAGTTCACCTAGTTCCGTCTGTATCCCTGTGCCTCCAACTTGCAATAAGTCACACACTTGAAACAATTCCTCTTTTCAAACAACGTGATATGTGTTTGACAAAAGGATCTTCTGTTTATCCTAATAAACTCCTTTGTCAGGTTCTTAGATCTATCTATTCAACAACTACCAAAGTAATTTTCTAGATTATGCAATGAAAGATGCATCATATTTGCCAGCTCCACATTAAATGCATTTTGGACATTTTGTCGGTTTAGATAGCCTTCAGTAAGTGCAGCAACAAACAACTTTACCTTCCTGCTGAGTACTCGGAAGCGTTGACAACATCCATTTGCATCGCGATTATTGAGGTTCATTGTATCTTCTTGAAATCTATGAAATATGCGACTCCATACAATCTCTTGATGTTGATGTTGATGTTGTCCAGCATTGGCCATATCTTGCATAACAAAAACATAATGCTTGCAAATGGATTCATCTTCAGCTGTGTTAAATTTGCGAGCTCGAACTCGAACTGACATGTTGGATTTATGGAGTGAAAGAATGGTGTGACTTGAAATGAAATTTGATATCGTATTTATAGGATGAAGAAATTATGACCGTTAGATGAGATGATACGACCGGTCGAGTCTTGACCGCTCGGTAGACACTTGACCTGACCTGGCTAAGTGGAAAAGTTTGCTTATTTTCTAGGTCCATAGTGGGTGTAAAACTGGCAAATCAATAGATTTGCACCCACAGGAACCAGCCTAAAGGCATGGGAACTTGTGCTTCAATTTTTTGAATTAAATTTCCAAGTATCAGAGATTATACGATTAAGCGGAAGCGGGTATCGGTTCGTACCTTGAACTTGAGCTCCGATTAGCAAGAACAAGCAGCAGCAGCAGCAGCAACAACAACGTTTCAACTCGACGATCAGCAGGTACTACAATCTCCAAAGATGAGCACAAACTTGATTCATAGGCTAAGAACTTAAAACCTTTTCTCCTTATGATAACTCTCTTTAGGGTTAGAGTTACCACTTTTCTAATGATAAACTTATGTGTGATATAGGTGGGGAATCACGTAACCCTTTACACATATGCTAGAGATGTTTATATAGGTTCCAAACCCTAAGGAATATGGAACCCTACCGGGCTTCCCACATACAATATGGGCGACCATATTCGGATCCAACCCGAATATCTAACACCAAGTAAAAATGAAACCTTGGAAAAAATATAAACTGGTTTTGTATCCAAAGAATGGAGTGGGGAGGAATGTGCACCTGGTTACAAGAAAGGCTCAAGATAGGTTTTTTGGTGGCATTGATCAGATGGCAAAAGTTTAAGGTCAACCAAAACTCGGGGATTGTTACAAGACAAAAGATATTCTTCCTGGCATTTTTAGGGGCAACTTAAAAGGATTTAGGGGTCATTAGGTTATACCCATCCAAGGGCACTAGTTAAGGATACCCTATAGGACTCCCAAAGTTACCAAAATGCCTTTGCAGTAATAAAACCTAAAAACCAAAACCAAAATTTCATTTCAAAATCAGTTTCACTTCTTCCGAAACAAAGATCGAAACAAACCCAAAAAAGATCGAAACAAAGAGATTGGTCATGAAGAAAACGAAGAACACCATTAACACGACGACGCCGAAAGAAATGCAGCGGCGGGAGTAGTTGTTGGTGACGAATCTGAAAGTCAAACACTCCGGAACCAATTAGGTAAGCTTCTATCAATTTCTTGGTTTGTGTCGCTTTAATTCGACGAATCGCTAATTTTTTTCCAAGGGTTTTCTGATTTTTACCAGATTCGGGAGATATGCATGCGTTTTAAACTCCCGAATGTAGCCGTGTTCTTCATTTCTGAAGAACATCGACAATATTCGGGAGATAGTTTTATAGGTTTACTCCCGAATACGTTAAGTCATTTCCTCATGTAACTTTAGATGGACATATTCGGAGGTTAAGATTCATTTTTACTCCCGAATATATTGATGTAGGGACATAGTATTCGGAAATTCACTTACTACCAAATATATACTTTGATAAAATGTCATAGATGGTGATTTTGGCAAAATCCCATTTTGGGGACGGTGTATATTTGGAAGGTTATCGTATGAGATTAATGCAAATGATATATCTCCCGAATATCACAAGTGCAAAACCAGAAAATTTTAGGTTTTTCCAAATTTCTGATCTTTAGGCTACCGTATATTCAGAAGTTTATGTATATGACATAACTTCCGAATGTGACAGGTTCAAAACCAACCATGCCATGGCTCTAGGTGGTTCCAAAGGCCGTTATAGAAGGTTAGCCAACACACATTCAGAGATTTATTCAAATGATATATCTCCCGAATATTTTAAGTGCAAAACCAGAAAATTTTGGGCTTTTCCAAATTTCTGATTTTTGGGCCACCGTATATTCGGAAGATTATGTATATGACATAACTTCAGAATGTGACAGGTTCAAAACCAACCATGCCATGGCTCTAGGTGGTTCCAAAGGCCGTTATAGAATGTTAGCCAACACACATTCGGAGATTTATGCAAATGATATATCTCCCGAATATTACAAGTGCAAAACCAGAAAATTTTAGGTTTTTCGAAATTTTTGATTTTTCGGCCACCGTATATTCGGGAGTTAATGTATATGACTTAACTTCCCGATTATAAAATTCGAAAGATATATATCATCCGAATGTAGGTCATAAATGAAAAGAAATGAAACAAAATTCATTCAAATACTGTACCCATACATTTGGACGCATGTTTTGTTTTTTTTCTACCGAATGCATTCAGAGGATAAAAATAGTACATTATCTCCCGATTATGTAAGGATAATTTGGGAATTATAAATTACGCGAGATAAGGGCTGACTATATTTTACATTTGGGTGATCTTTTTTGTTTTATTGTTGGCCCCTAAATTCTTTTGAGTGGCCCATAAAAACGCCAGGATATTCCTCACAAACTATTCGATCATGAAAAGTCACAAAAATAAATAATTGGAGTGGTTTTTCTTTCGAATTTTTTGGAAAACAAATTATGTCTGTGCAACCCAGCAACAAAAGAGTACAAGGAAATGCCAAAGGCCTGATCACTACACGACAAGCATGCAATCACTTAAAGGCCTTGTCACACATCATGCAAGTACAATGATGATCTCATAATTGAAGACCGGAGCAATGATGGGTTTTGCAAACTTAAAAAAACAAACTTTCAAACGTATAAGTAGTATTCTTTACAGGCTATCCTTCAACTTAATGATTCCTTCTTTGCAGACTTCTGTGATAACCAAAACCTAGTTAGTAATTCTCCGAATCATTCCCGAATAATTCCCGAACGTATCCGAACTGACCGAATCCGAATGATATTTCCGAACTATTTGAACTCCGAACCTAGTTCCCGGATTATATGGATCTCACGAATGATTCGCGAACGTATCCGAACTAACCGAATCCGAATGATATTTCCGAACTAGAACTTCGAACCTAGTTCGCGCCCAACCTCGCTCTCCTATAGGTAATTCTCATACCAGAGTTCTGTTGATTGTTTTTTGTTTGATTTTGTATGTACTTTATATTTAAATACAATTATTCAGTTAAAATTTTCTATTAGTAGTTGTTTAACCAGTGTTTTATGTGTTAATTTTTGTTTAAAAGTCTATAAACTCGTTTTATAATACATTTATGCGATTAAATTGTTTACTTCTTGTAATATGATCACGCTAAAATGTTTTTTTCCATCTTACAAATCATATACAAATAAAATTAGTCTCGTAATAAGGTCATAATACTTATCAATTTATCATATATGTAAGCCGAATTTTAAGTGCCGAACTTACATTTTTAAAACGAATATGCACGTACGTATGCCGTCCCGAACTACAGTCCGAACAACGAACCGTTGACCGGATTTTTGACCGAACTCGACCTATCCGAATCCATTATAATTCCCGTACGTATGCCGTCCCGAACCACTACCCGTATCCAATTGCTAACTAGGAACCAAAACCAAAAGCAACCAAGGTCCAAAGCCCCAAATTGACAGGGCTTTAAATTTTTTAAAAGTAAAGTTTCAAAAACAAACGTAGAAATATGGTCTCTGTACTGACTTTCCTTTAAGACTTTCTGTGGTTACTTTCTCTCTGATCGACTATCGGGATACGAGAAGGGCACAATTGGGGTACGCGAAGGGCACAATTGTTATTGTCAACTAGGAATTGAATAAATAAGAACCGTTGATTCCAATGGTAGAAATGGATTGACGGTTACGAATCAATGTAGGGAATCTAGAAACATCTACTACATGTATTTTGCTAAACAATTCGGTACCCTATTAGCAATCTCGTATTTTTGGGCAATCTCCGTAGAAATCCAATAGTTTGGGTTTTGCTTCACGTATGACAACATATATAAGTCATCCAGTTTTGACGGACAGAAGGAATCGTGACTCGGATTTTTGTTGCAATGACTTTGTGGCCCTTTCATTGGTTTAACTTAACCAATGTCAGAATGGGTGAAATAATATCCATAGCCGTTAACTTGAACTTGATGCGCAGCTTACGTTTCCTAGCTAATTTGTCCGACTTGCTTTGTTTCTTTGAATTTTCTAAATAATTTTACTTACTTCCTATCCCCAATTTCCCTAATTCCCAACTAAATAATGAAAATAAGATTTTGTATGACTACTTTTGATTTTGTACGACTACTTTTGAATTAATAAAAATCGAATACATCCTTATCGGACAAGAAACTTGTAGGTAGCCGAGTAACAAGCTGGGCTTCAACTCCTTTTTGAACTACCACACTTAACCTATGAAATAAAAAATCACAAACTCGAACGTTAGCATCATGGCTAGCCATGTAATTGCGTAGTCATTTAACAAAGGTAGTAGTTCCGTCTCCAAGTTCGCCAAGAGTAGTAGAGGCTAAAGCACCAAACCCATAACCCTGAGAAGCGCACTTATCCAAGTATTTGGAATTTTTACGAGCAACTACATCCTTGATGACTTGTCCGGGCTCCAATGAGCGAATTCCACTTCCAGCAAAGGGTGAAACAATTGTCACATCCATGCAGACATCTCGACCATTATCCCAATTGAGAACAAGAATGTCAACAGGTCTCAGAGAAGTGTCATTGTCTGCAAGGAGACCCAAGACCACTTCTTTCCTTGCCAGCACTCCAACACGATAGCATATGTGTGACGAGTATCTCGGACCAAGTCATGTCGGAACTTTAAGCCAACTTTATTCGCACAATGCAAAGCATGGTCGCCAAACACATCCATCTCCCTCTTGCAGAAAGGGCACAAACTATCCAACTCAAACAAGGAATTCCAAGTCTGTAACAGAGAACCGCACTGAATTGCCTTGCACCCATTTGTTGATTTAGACCAGCAATAGGAATAGCCAATAGGAAGTCCAGAGCATGTTGAATTTGGTTACTCTGCCATAGCACTAAATCACGTGCGGTCAACTCGAAATTGGAGGTCAAGTTCTTCTTTACTGCATCAATATAAACATTTGCCAGAGTTTTCATAGAATGGGTGGCAGAGCTATCGACGCATATAGGAGAAACGGGACTACACAATGAGTTGAAAGAGGCTGCAGCTTGCGTAAGATGTGAGCTAGAACCATTGATGCCGGTGTGCCTCAAAATAACAGACTGAAGTTCTAGGGTCTGCAACCACAACGCTAAATAGCAATAATGCATAGTATCTTGCATCGAGTAAACTCCTAAACCACCTAGTCTGAAGGGCAAAGTGGAAATCCTTTGTTGTAAGGGACCAAAACCGGGCCCGTCCCCTGTGATCACATGCCGTAGGAACTGGAAAAGCCGAGAATCGAACATAGCTTGAGCCTCTAGTATATAGACAGGTAAGGTGGTACGCAAGGCAAAGTATAATCGAGAAACTCCAGCACAATTCCGAAATAAGAGAAGTTCACACTGTGGATCTTCAAGTTTCTCGACTGCATCAATGAGTTCCACTGTTGAATTCAAGTTTTTCGACTGCATCGAGAAACTCAGTCTATTAACTTTCATAGTTACTCTCTCACCGCCGCCACAAATTCATTAGGTTGGAAATTGTTTGCTAATCATAATTTTAATCAGGATTGAAGATTGATCTCAAAAAAATAATTTTATTTTGGTACATGAAATGATACTGTGGATATAAAAATAATCATTAATTAAATTTTTGGATAATTGAATATTGAATATAATTAAAACCTAATTGTTACTCCATATACACTGATAGATTATAGATCGTGTTCTTTTCTTTATGGGTATAATCCATTATTAGATCACTATAAAAATATACATCATACATATATACTGATTGTAGCATATAAGGTTCGCCCTGGTACTGGCACATGTTACAGTGCTTACCACGGGTATATTATTAGATTTAGTCTATGATTCGATCGAAAGAGAGAGGTGGAGGGGGGAGGAGAATCTTGGTTGATGGGATGTGAAGATAGTCACCGTAAAGTGGGTTTTTTTACCTAACCAAAAAGGAGTTAAACAAAAAATGATAAATGAGATGTGGACGAGATTTAGGAAAAGTGGAGATGAAAAATAGGTACAACCTTCAAAATTGTTCAGCTGGGCAAATATAAACACTACCACCACTTTTTTGATTGCATGTTACATATGTTCCACGATTGCCCTGTATTACAAGTCTTAGACATTAGATCGAGCTTCGTAAGTGTTATAAGTAAGTCAAAATCAGATGGATATTCCAACAATCATTACAGTACAAAATTGTTTCATTCTTATACTTTGCCTATAGTGTCGAACAAAATGGATGGAAAAAAAAAAAAAAGGGTGACACATGAAGATACGAAAATGTGTCTCAAAAACCTTCGGCACACTCACATAACAAATTTAAGTAGCCCCATGTTTTCTTCATGGGTAGAGACACAAGAAAAATGTGTGGTGGTGGCTGACGCCACCTAATGGGGGGAGTAAACTGCGGGGGAAACTTGGGGGGTATGTAGCACTTTATGACCCTGATTATCTCTACAAAATAGGATCTTAGAGGATAGATAAATATTGCGTACTACCGGAATTCTTAATTTTTCCTTATCATAAAGAGGTCCCGAAGTGCTTCCTTGTTTAGCAGAAGCTGAACTCTCCTCACCGGATTTATTTGGAATTTTTCCTGGCTTATTTTTAACACCACCTAAAAAATTAAAGAAAAAGAAAGAAGAAAGTAGTTAAATCCTTATCTTGATTATTTTTTCTTGTGAAATTGAGTAGAAGCACAACTAGGGGAAAACTTACTGCTACGCCTTTGCTAACGTTTAACCACCATATGGATGTAATTCGTGCAACTACTGCAGCCACTCGTACTCTGAGCAATATGATTAAACTAAACATTTACAGGTAAACTTCAATCGTTCATCTTAAGAATCTCATCCTAATCTTTACCTTATGTGTGCATCAATAAATTCGTTATTTTCATCTACTATCTCCTCCTGCCATTTGGTGAAAGGGAAAGAGTATGTATTAGTTAATTGACAATTGGAAAACCAGTACATACACTTATGATAGGAGTGACACTGAGTCATAAAATGCTTAATTCGTCGACATAATGGTGTGCGGCAGTAAAAAAAACTTAGAACAAACAACATGCATCAATAAGATAACATAGACCAGATAAACCTAAAAACGCCGCTGCTCCGATTGGCTCTCATGAGAGCAGGTCGGAGCAGATCTTCACCAAGTCATCTCGCAAATCTTCTCATCTCGTTCATTCCTTTCTTTTTTTATATGTTTTTATTTCTTTCTCGTAGTGCTTTTCTTCTAGTATATCTACAGATTAGTTTCTCCTATTGATAAACTTTTCTGTTTAGTTTCTTTTAGAGTTTATTTGTTTTTGTTTTAATCGGTTATTACTTAAGTTATGTCCTATATATTGTTGTTGTGAGATTTTTTGGGTTTCTTCTCTAGTTTTTGTTGTGGGTCTTTGAATTTGTTTTAAAAAAGTGTTGGAAGCAGTAACAACAACACCAGTAACAGGAACTTCGGCAACAACTCCGACCATGGAAACAATGGAAGCAGCAACATCAGACACCAAGTTAGTAGACACCAAGAAACCAGACACCAAGACACCAGCAGTAAAATCAGATATCAAGACTCTGATTCAAATGATGATTCAGACCTATTCCGATCTTTTCTTACTGATTCAAAACGATGTAATAAATCTCTGTTAACCTTGTTACTTTGTTAGTTAATCACAAGTTGTTAAAAAACCATGAAAAATGGTTGGATCATGTAATGATCCCTATCTTCTGCAATTTGCATGTGTGTGTAGTCTGTTTTTGTTTCAGACAAAACCAAAAGAGCCATTTAACCTAGTCCTTCTGTTACCATGTTGTTGGAGTGATGGAATGGTAGAGTTAGTATTAAAGATGGAATCCTAATAATCAGTATTTGTGGAGTGAAGATGATGTTGGAATATTGATATGTGATGTTTTTTTAATCCGAGTGATCTGTAACAACTTTTGTAATCTCCTTCGTTTTATATCAGAGTTATTAATGAAAAGTTGAGGCATGCCTCTTTTCCGGAAAAAAAAAATACATCAATAAAGTTGGAGTAAGAAAGTCGAACGACATTATGGAGATACCCAAAAAAAAATCTTCAAATACATCCTCCAAAGAATGATACCAACGAGTTCCCTATCCACATCAATATCATCCAAACTTAAGCATCCACATGGGGGTGCCTCTTCCATATACACAATAGATATATCACCTTTAGGCTTATTCCAGAAAATTTTGGAAGACCATGCTTAAAACTAGATGACCACTTACACGGTGGGGGGTCGAATATCGATTGGAGGCGAAATTGGTCAAATTCATTCGATTTGAGAGGGTTTGATTATAATTGGAAGCTGCAATTCTTCGATTTCGAAATCAATTTTTTTAAAAAATAATCAATTTGGTTCCAATTCAAAGGATTTGATTTTAATTGGAAAAATTAACACGTGTTGCAAGGAGGGAGTGCGACTCGCGTTTGCACCTTGAGTGACCATATAGAAACCTCCCTTCGGCCGGCAATGAATCATGTCCGAAGTAATGCCAAGGTGACCATCAAGATTACAATTGTAAGATTAATAAAACTCCTAACAAAATCGGAAACTCCAAATTTGATAAACTAACAATGACCTTTTTCTTTTTCCAAAAGAACTAACAGTGACCTTGAGAGTGCGATTGTGGCATCAAATTTTTCTACTTTTAAAAGAAACCTATTTTGAGGCATACAAAATCATTTTCCTATGGGCAATTATGGTAGGGTAAAAGAAAACTTGAAAGCCGAAAAAACGTCTCAGTTGAAAGAGCAGGCTTCTACACCTAGGGTGGGTTTATAAAGGGTTTCCTAACAGTGGATAGATTACTAAGTTACCCTTAATTATCTTAAATTAATTAAATACCTTTTACCTAAATTTAAAACATAAATCTAAACTAATCAAAATCCAAAATCATTTTCATTCATAACTTAATTTAATCATTATCAAACCGTTTTGATTTTATTTTTCGTCGGCGATTAATTGGTGATTCACAAATATTTGATCATTGATTAAATTCACAAGTATAAATGAGTCGTGTGAAGCATTGCGCAAAAGAGTTAGCTTCAAATCCGCATATTGGAACCTAGATATGTGTTCTTTGTTTTTTCATATTTCAGAAGGACAGTTCGTCTGATATTGAAGTATAACCTTTTTAGCCGAACCCAGTTTATAATGAAGAAGACCTTTAGGTTCGGCTGATTATCTGATATATTATTTTCAGTCGAACCTTGTTTAGTTCGGAAAGTTAGATTACTAGACGAACCTATAAAAACGATCCATCAAGGCAAGGTTCGACTCATATTGGAAATGCAGTTGTATAGCGAACCTTTAACTTGTGTTTTTACACTATCATGTTCGTCTGTATCATAGTAAGCCGAACATGACTCGGCTTATAGAACACCAAACTACGAAGTTCAAGTTCGGCCAATAACGATTGCAGTTCGAATAAGCCGGACATCAACTATTTTTTTCATACACTTAGAAATATCAGCGGAACGTTTCTTCCCAACAAGATTTGACTAGTAATTTTATAGCCGAACCCAACACTGAACATCCGAAAAAGTTTGTAAAAATTCAATTTTTTTTTAAGAATTCAACCTAATAAATGGAGATCAAACATCGTCTACAAATATACTTGTGAATATGATTTGAATCACACATTTGGTTCACTTCTAATCACTAAAATCTCAAAACCCAAGTTTTTTCTCTCAAATCCCAATCCTCTCACATAAATATGATTTCTTCACTAATTTACCACTAATAATTTAATTCTAATTGGTCCTTGACATTCCTAATTAATCATTATCATTAAATTTAATCATAATCATTAATATTAATCATGTAAGGATACTTATGCCATTATTATAAAAATGAGTAGATAAGGGGTGATGAGTTTTTTTACCTAGTGATCCTATTTTGACACCACTAGGTATGCCTCAAAATATTTGAATATGCCTCAAAATAGATTTCTTTATAATATTAATTAACAAGATGCAGTAAAACAACCCAATGACCCACTCTATTCAAAAACACACATTTAAATTTCATAAATAACCATACGAAAAGAAAAAATGAAAGCCCTAATAGTTCACACCGTTACAACCAAAACCAAAATCACACCCCAGATTTGACAGAGTTTTAGCAGAGAGAAGGACAGACGGATTCTCTCTGATCCACTATAGGTATACGAGAAGGGTACAATTGTAATTGTGAACTAAGAAGGTAAGAACCGTTGATTGCAATAGATTGAAAAATTGATGTTGGAAATCTAGAAACATCTACTAGGTCTATATAAAGTTCATTAACCAGTTTATTTCGAACGCTCCCTCTACTACTCTTTTCTCTGTTTTTTTTATCACCAGCTATTCTCTCTGTTCTCACACACTCCCTCTGCTACTCTCTTCTATGTTTTCTGAGCTATTCTCACTTTTCTCACACTCCCTCTGCTATCTCTTCCATGTTTTCTGATCACCATCTATTCTCTCTTTTCTCTGCTACTCTCTTCTATGTTTTCTGATCACCAACTATTTTCTCTTTTCTCTGCTACTCTCTTCTACATTTTCTGACCTCCAGCTATTATCTCTTCTCTGTAATCCTCCTATCAAACAAAAGCTTTTCAATGGCTTATCAACCAACTGAATTTCCAACCAACCACCAAATTCAATTTCTAAACCACCATCCACTCTTTGAAGGCCTCCAATATCCCAGACTTGTGTTTGGTTCAAGCCCATATGAATTAGTATTACACAGAGGAGCAAGAGGTATACCAATCTGGCCAGATACAAAACCCCCACCTCTTCCGGCTCAGCCAATTTCTAACAAATATCAATATAGGTTTGGAATAGGTGGTTTACTCTTACATCGAGATTTTTGGTTAGCAACTGGAAAACTCCGTGTCAACAGATCCCATCAGTGGAAGCCAGCTGCACCAACTCAGAGTTTATGGGTTATTTTAAACTGCGATGCTGCTTGGGAGACAATACAAGGACATCCCATCCGTGCAGCAATTGCGTTTTCAGTTCGCGACTATGTTGGGCTTTTCATTTATGGAGCGTGTAGAGAAGTTAGTCCGAGAGATTTCGTAAGTGTGACATACCACGAGTTGGAGGCTATCAAAACTGCGATACTCACTCATCTCCAACTCACTGTTGGTGTTCTGCGTCCTATAATAATACGTTCTGATTGCAAGGATGCAATTGATATATTGCAACAACTTAACCCGCCAGTCATTGGATCCCCTGAAGCTACTATTGCTGATGAAATAAGAGCACTATTAAATGAACATTTTAAGGATATTACAGTAAGAGTTGATGAACAGGGTAACAACATACCTGGTAGAGGATATCGGTTTAAATTCGTTGTGCGTGAAACCAACTTTTTACCGGACTTCTTTGCTAGTCTAGCACGTGGTACACAATTGGTGTTTTATTGGCAAAACGAGCTTCTTAATGATATGGTGGGTAATACTGTACGATTAATTGCAGGCAGAGATATGTATGGACCTCCAATGATCAGGCATCCTTAGGATAAATGTGGAGGAGAACCTAAAATGTTCTGCTGTTGGACCGTGGTCATTATTGTTGTTGGTTGCTGTTATTAGGAAGCTTTTTTTTTTTTTTTTTTTTTTTTTACGCGGGGTCGTAAATCTTGTGCCTCGAGAGGAGTAGTAGGATATAGACATTCTTAATTCTTTTGAATTTTTTTCTTGATGTTATTTATTTTGTGTTAGCTTTTTTTTTTGGGAGCTTTTTGAGTTATCTTTGCCGTTAATTTTTTCAAACCCCGTGCGTTGATGTACTTTCCGTTCAATAGCTACATTATCCATCAACAAGAAAGTCTTGGTTATATCATGTTTTATCCCCATTTCAACTTACACCTATTTTAGGGGGTCAAATTTCACTTTGTAGCCACAATTGCAAACGGAAAAACCGAATTTGACCGGTACTATTCATCATTACGGATATGGATTTCCTATAGATGTTTTTTAATCTTTTTACGTACCCTTCACTATTCACAGCGGTTGACTGTTAAGTATGAGAAAATGGTGACACTAAGATTATTTTGAATATTTTATTATATAGTGTCATGTCTCCGGAATCATGACTCTGAGCAAAATAGGTTTTTTCACCTTGGTCGGTCAAGGTGGTATGCCCTTGTCACCATATTGTCCGTGTCTCAGTACTGAGAGTGAAAAGACGAGGGTACCCAAATATACCTCAATCTAAAACTTTTCCACCTATAAGTCCTTTCTCTGAAAGTGATTGTTTATGGACTGAGTCGAGACAATATAAATAATCATTTCACACTTCGTGTGATCGTCTATGGATACGAGATCGAGACAATACGACAACAAGATAACTTGTGTGATTGACTATGGATACAAGATCGAGACAAAACAACAACGAAGTATGTTTACTTGATAAATGGTTCGGACTTGACCAAACACAATAGGATTGCTATCAAGTAAATAGGAATTAACGTTTGTGTGATTTACTTTAAATTATAATAACAGAAAATAAAAGTAAATGACACAGCAAGATTTTGTTAACGAGGAAACCGCAAATGCAGAAAAATCCCGGGACCTTGTACAGAATTGAATACTCTCAGGATTAAGCCGCTATACAAAATCAAACCAACTTTGTATAGTTGAGACTAAACAACTAAACCTATATTTCACCTAGTTTCTTCTATATCCCTGCGCCTCCAACTTGCAGTAAGTCACGCACTTGGAACAATTCCTTTGGTTCGTATTCCAAACATTAAAGGAACAACAAATCTGTTCGGTAACAACTCTTTTCAAAAAAGTGATATGAGTTTGACAAAAGGCTCTTCCGTTTATCCCAATAAACTCTTTTGTCAGTTCCTTAGATCTATCCAATAACAACTACCAAAGTAATTGTCCATAATTTGCAATCAATACTTTTAATCACAAAGAATCGTATTGATGCCGATCTACTCAACTAGTCAATCAAATCAATCACAAAGATAAACAAATTATAGTTGGATCATATTCATCCGAAACAAGTATTGTGCACTCCAAAGATTATGAACCCAAATCAGAAATCTTCTTCGTCTTCAAATATTCTTAGATCTCCAATAAACACCTGCACACAATCAACCTTAATCTCTTGTGATCAGTTACACGCAAAAGGGAGTCTGTTAACAATGGATTATCACAAGACGACTTTAGATCTACAAACAGTCTAAAGATCCCCGTCGAAACTTTGATCTAGTTTGAGTGAATCTTATATCAGAAGAGAAGATTCTCAAGCATAAACAAACTAGGTGCAATCAAAGTTCAACAACCGTTAGTTAATCAAATCAATCGAAAACAAAAGATAAACTGCAATTATCTAGTTTCCAACCAACGGTACTAATAGAGATTCTCAATCCCAAAGAAGACTTTAAACCGAGCGGCCGTAAGAGATTTCGCCTAATTAGGTTACAATCCTCTCCGAATAAGCGGCTCCACCAGTAACAACACAACTAGGTAGTTTTGCTGGCTCTGAGGATTAGTTTGCTCGAAATGCAAACTTTAATATTTATAGACCAAGGAAGTTTGGACACCAAGGAATTTCCAAAACCGAAAATATTCTCAAGATATGCAATATATTTCCAAATTCGGTTTCCATAATTCCTGGAAATGCACTGTCCAAATATTGACCGAAAATATCTTAGAAAATCTACAACTAGTAAATGCACATTACTAATTTTTATTTTGTAAAAATATGCATAAACTATAAATCTTAAATAAAAGATTCTCAATTTATTTCGATCCGGGATTTTCCTTTAGCTATTAAGGAATTTCTTTGAACAATAAAAGGTAAGAATTAATGCACGTGTTGAAAGTATGTCGACATCTTTACTTTGTAAATCCTTTTTCATATTTACAATCTTGGAACCGATTTGCCATACTTCCAAACAAGTTTAGAATTGGTTCATCTGACTTCCAAGAACTACGTGATTGATTATCCTATCAAATCACCAAACATAGGTTTCACGGTTCTACCAAAACAAGTTTCGGTTCTACCTCCATGTGGGTACTAGAATTAGTCACGCTAGTTACCAAAACTTGGTTGACTAGGTACTAGGATCGGTTCCCACATATATATGGTATCTAACTTGTATTAGGTTCACATGTTCATAGGATCGGTTCCCAATAACTAAAAACGTGTTGCACATGTTCATAGGACCGGTTCCCAATAACTGAAAACTTGTTGCACCTCTTACAAGGATCGATTCCCCCTTTTGTGATCGGTTGCACCTCTTACTAGGATCGGTTCCCCTTTGCCTAGAGTTGGTCATACCAATTACAACAAATCGATCATACCATCTCAGGTGATTACTTAAGATCGGTTTCACTAATAAAAGTCATACCAATACAAAAATCAGGCCTTGTGAATAGTTTTACCAAGAACATAAACAAGTCATGAGCGGTTATACTAAACACACATATTGGTAATTCAAAATATTTGCAATGAATAACAATACCAATAAGCCTAGCTAGCGATTTCCCTTTCGATTCATAACACAATTTTATGAATTGTACTTCCTTTAAACGAATGTAAAAACATTGTTTCCTAGGATGAAATCTTCACCATATACCCATACATAATCACAATAACATTCATACGATTATGTCGATGTCATATATACGAAGTTCAAAAGATAAGCGTTATACTTCGTATTGTATTCCTTAATATTATGTCTAACTAGAGTATAATCATTCATAGCTTCTCAATTATGTTTTCAATATGCACGACTTGAAAGAGACGTTAGGGAATGAAACAATTCAAGTCAAATATCACTAACCTCAAGAGGAAGGATGATGTCGTCGTTGTAGCTCCTTACTTCTTCGCATTCTTCAAGTCTTCACGTAATACTTGTAATGTCTCATATCCTAATACTTTCAAGCTAACCTATACGAAGTTGACTCTAGTAAATAATCAAGCGACTCTTTGAGTGAGTTTTGATTCACTAAAATATGACAACCAAACTTGACATACCAACACTTGTTGGGTTCAACCGAGCTATGCTCTAACAGAGAGTTTTGGTATTTTCTAGTGCGCGTTTGCGCAATATTTTGGATTTTCAGAAGAGTTTGATCTTGACTGAAACTCTCGATTTTGCTCAAATGATCAAGTAGAACTTTGCTTGTGCGACTAATATTTTGAAAATATTAACCTATTGATGGTTTGAGCGATATTTGAGAAAATATGCAAAACTAAGGTTTTTTACTCAAATGAAGGAGTTTCATGAGATGAAGGAAATAATAATAAGAAAATATGGGATAATAGGATGTAGGCATGGCCGGCCGGTTAGGTGGCCCGATCCCGTGACTCCCTTCCCTAATTTTTTTTTCATCGTTTGAAGGAAAATATGGAGAAACTAAGAGTTTTGCTCAAACAAGGAAATTTGCTCGAATGAAGGAGTTTTCATGAGATTAGGAAAAATAATAAAATATTAGTAAAATAATGGGAGAGGCGTGGGGCCGGCCACGATGGCATGGTCGGCCGGCCGGTGGGCCTGGTCCCTAAGACGCCTCTTTTATTATTTTATTAATATTATTTTTCTCTCCTATTTTGCATAGGTTTCCTCGTTTGTCCATATTTTTGAATGCTTGTTCGTGCGTTCTGCTCGTTTGTGCATTATTGCTAAGTACACTCGCACCATTTTTTCGAGGCTTACTCGGTAGTGGCCCAAACGCCCGTACGTTAAATATTTATTACTAACCCATGAAATTCTGCTAGGAAAAACCATGAATTGAAGTAATGAAATATTATACAGAACGTAGAATATTTTATAGGAATTCATTTGATGAATATTGCGACTAGAAATAATTAATTGATGGCTCTATACTAGCAGGCAAGTTGTCTAGGAGCACTATAATTATCCGAAAATCGAGGTATGAGCTAGTAGAAGTGTCATACTCGTTCTGAATGTTTACTCTATATAATCAGGGAACATTAAGACATCCTGAAGACGTTATTGCTCTATCATAGTGGTTAATAAATCTAGGAGCCTTCCAATCATTTTTTGATTTTTTTACAGAAGTGATTACTGAAATTTCTCAGTATTGAAATATGTCGTGGTCTCAGTTGAGAGACTGCATATTCATGTATGCTCTGAGAGGCAATACACTCAGTCAGAGGTTCTTATGGATGTTCTGAGAGGCAATACACTCAGTCAGAGATCATTGTGGAATGAGATTTCATGATTAAATGAGAGACATGAGTATCAATACTCGTCGATTCTTGGATCGGGAATATATAAGGTATGCTTTTACGATTTTAGCCTTTATCAAAATTCACCATCAACATTAAGTCCCATGCTTAGTGAGGGACAGTCATGTTCCTAAGTCAAGACATGATGACTTTTTTTTTAGTCCCTTAGTAATTGAACTTAGTCGTGAGAAAGAACGTTACCGGATTTTTGATTTTCTCAAAATGATGTCGCGTACGAGTGAGCCACGCTTGAATGAAGATTCTAGTAGCATGATGGAGCATTGTATGGAGAGCATAAATAGGTGTGGCACCGCTGATTTGGGTGGTGGTCTTGGTCGGCTTAGCATACGGTCCCTACCAAGAAAGGAAATCCTTGTGGAATTAGGTTTTAGGAAATAAAATTATTATAAAAGGGAAAAACACCTTAAATTGTTTTATAATTTCTTCGAGAGGACCGACCACCTTTCTTCCTTCACCTCCCTTCATGTCCGAACAGCATAGGAGGAGAGCAGGATTTTTTGCAGCCCACTGCCGTCCGAAAGCACGACCGTCCGGCTAGCTCCGGCCGGCACCAACCAGGTACGTGAAATATTATTATTTTTGTTGTTTCATGAGTTGTTCATGCTTTAGTCATGTTCAAAATTATATATGTATATGCATATATGTGAATGTGAGTTTTTCACACAAAAAAAAAACGTGTTTTAGGAACGGACGTTCGTTCAAAGAAACCAACAATAATCCCTAATTTATGAGAGATTTTTTTTAAAGTAGACCTGCATCTTAGCGATAAAATTTTGTTTATGAGCTTTCATGAAAACCAAAATTTTATTTTTAATGGTGAGATTTCACAAAAAATGGAATAAATTCTTGCTTCAAAGACGAATGCATGCTCGTACAAGAGAAAAGCTTTTTTTTATATCAAGAATACATGACTTATTCTTGTAAAAAAAATTTTGTAACTTTTGTGAGTCGCTCACGGTTTTATAGAAATCAAATTTTGATTTTGATTTTTTTTTTAAAGAACTTTGTTCATCTATGCAGGTTGAGGAAACGAGCAAGTTTTTAAATCACCAATTGCTAGCGAAATCGTAATCAGGTAAGGATTAGAGTGTTACAATTGTAATGCGTGTTGTTACCAGTGTGTTTTGACTTCACATTCTTCGTAAAAGATAATGGTGATTTTCAGTAGTGACCATTCTTCCAGATCCTCTGAGGAATATTCCAACACGGCCAAACCAAAGATGAAAACCTCTGCAGATGCGCGTACTGGGGTAGCTCAGTCTCTAAGAAATGCTAGAAAGCTGATGCACAATATGTCTCTGGATCATCTGAAAGTTTCCGTGATAGGTTTTCAAAGAGAAAAGCCGAAGATGAAAAGTCTTCAGCTTATCGACAAAAATAGCGCCGACTTCAACAGATAAGGCTAGCAACTGAGATGAAATTCGGTCTCATGCTGACGGTGTAGCTTCAGATTCAGATGCGGAAGAATTTGAGTCTATTTGGGAACCAGTTGAACACAAGGTTAAGCCATATCCACCTAGTATGAGGGCTGAACGATTGGCTATAGCTAATTTCTGAGCCGAATGTGAAGAAGACGACTATTTGGATGCAATGTACGACGATCTTGAAGATCACTTGGAAGAAGTTCCTGATAAGAATTCTGAACATGCCTCTGAAGAGGAGTTTGACGAAGATTTCTTAGAAGATAGCGGTTGCAGAGACAGTGATGAATCTGATGATTAGTCTCATTTGATCTTGAGTAACTGATCATCTTTTTAATCTTCATAGTATATATCTCCTTGATTATTTAAGCAACTTTGCTTCATACACATTGAATTAGGATTTTTTGAATGCAAACCCTTTTCTATTATGTATTCAGTTCTTTTATCTTGCGCCTTTGATTGAACTGAATGAAATGAATGAATGTTCATGTGCCATAATCGATCATAATTCTTTGATAGACTCATGTATAGTGACCTTCGTCTGTAGAAAGTGCTAGACTGTGAAAACATCGCATGAGTTGGGGAAAATGTGTGATACGCGTAGACAGTCAATCCCGAACTATGGTTTTGACCTCTGACCGTGTCCAGCCTTGGTAATTGTCAGTACCTGATGCGTGTCGTAACCACAACAAATTAATTAATACTTTACTACCTAATTAACAAGTAATATAGGGTAGTCAAGGTCGATCCCACGAGGAGCACGAGATTCTAGTTGTAAAAATTGTCACAAAAGGGGGGTGTAAAAAGTAAAAGAAAATAAACAAAGCAATAAAAAGATAAAGTTGAAAGCAATAAGAGAGACAAGATCAAGGAATCCTTCTTCGTTACGAAACAATGAATCAAGTTATGTTCTTTTCCACTTGTTATTAGTCACAGATTATCACCAACCGTAGGATAGCAGCCCGGCAGCTATTAAAATCCCTAATTTCAGCGAGTAACAGTCCGCTTAGTTATCGATTCTATTCAAAAAGAACCACCTTGTCCGCTACAAGATGTAATTCCCGGAATGCATTAAGATTTATGAATTTAGGTTTAGTACTAGATTTTGTTTGGAATTGCTCCAGGATTTCTCGTGTTTGCTACTTATGTAAAGAGTCAAGAAACGATTACTTATCTCCTAACTTTCACTAGCTTTAGATCAAATTAACAAATCAATTTAGTTGGCCACCTAAACAATCTATCAATCAATTGACCACTTGTAAAAAACTTCAAGATAAGTAAATCCTAGGAATTCATCCTCAATCAATAAAATTAACTACTCATGTGTCTTGTATATCTTCAAGACTCCAAATCTTCTAAGGTTTTCCTTTGCAATCAAATTTTTCTCAACTCTTCCACCTTCTCTTTCCAAATTTGAGTTAAATATCTTTCTTCCATTCCCCGGGTCTCATCGGACTAACGGTCAAAGTGGTCAACTGGGTCGGTCAAGTCAGAAATTTTAATTGAAATCATACCTCACATTGTAAGTCACGGCGAGAGTATGTTTGGCCACACCATTCACCCGAGTTTCCATTCAGTTCTCTTTGCTCATCTCCATCTTTGTCTTGAACCGCAACCTTGTGCATCTCCATTCCACATGAAATCAAAGTGGGGAAGTGAAGCACACCTTGGAACTTGGTATGAAGTGAAAATTCAAAGAACATCAACATCTTCTCGCGGGGGTATAACAACCACACCCAACAATTCCCATCACGTTTGGCAATCTACTAGCACCATTCACATCTATTTCCAAAGCTCCAGGACTTACTTAGAGCCAATATTGTTATCTTTATAGAGGATCAACCATAGTGTCATTTCGATTCAAAAAATGGCGGCAACACTTCAGCAGACTCTCAATCTAGAAAAAGTATATACTAGAGTTTAATATCTCTCGTTTAGCAATGTAATCGACAAATCAAGCAGATAGAAATCCACGAGTATGATTATTATGTGAAATAACTTGAATGGTACCAAAGACCAATGTTCAAGTGTCAATCAATTTAAATCAACAACCAAAGGTTGGATTATCTAATTGATTTATCTTAACGCACAACCTGAGATATTTCGTATATATAACAAAATAAATGTGGAAAAGAAATAACACAGACACCAGAAGTTTTGTTAACGAGGAAACCGCAAATGCAAAAAAAAAAAAAAAAAAAAAAAAGGGGACCTAGTCCAGATTTGAACACCACACTGTATTAAGCCGCTACTGAGACACTAGCCTACTACCAATGAACTTGGACTGGACTGTAGTTGAACCTTAATCAATCTCACACAGTCAAGGTATAGTTGCGTTCCTTACGTCTCCCGATCCCAACAGGATACTACGCACTTGATTCCCTTAGCTGATCTCACCCACAACCAAGAGTTGCTACGACCCAAAGTCGAAGACTTGATAAACAAATCTGTCTCGTACAAAAAATTCTATTGCTATAGATAAACCTGTCTCCCACAATAATACCTATGAGTTTTATTCTGTTTTTTTGATAAATCAAGGTGAACAAGAACCAATTGATAAACCGCTCTTATATTCCCGAAGAACAACCTAGTATTATCAATCACCTCACAATAATCTTAATCGACTAGCGAAACAAGATATTGTGGAATCACAAACGATGAGACGAAGATGTTTTTGATTACTTTTATCTTGCCTATCGAAGATATTAATCTCGAGTCAATTATTCCAATTGCACTTGATAGACACATTTTTGTGTCTGAATTGTCCCCAATGCCTATATTGTTAGTGATTGATTTTTAACTTACTATGGTGTTTTTATGTTGGTATAGGTGTAATTCTCCAATAACACCTATACCAACATAAAAATACCATAATAAGTACAAAATCAAGCACTAAAATATAGACACTGAGGACAATTAATACACAAAATTGTGTCTATCAAATACCCCCAAACTTATTATTTTCTAGTCCTCGAGCAAATCTAATCTAGAAAATAAAATCCTAACTCACTGTCGCGGGCATCACGGCTACACTTAGCACGTGCAGCAAGCCGTTAAACCGCTAGGTGGCCCTAGAGGCCAAGTGTTGTCTCGGGAGGGTTTACAAGAGGTATAGCCACAAAACCTTTACTCCAGACCCTAGCTATCTATGCAGAACCTTGAAAGGCACTAAAGAATCTCCTTGGTTGGCATACTCTCATTGACAACAGGAGGCAGTACCCTGATGCGAAATTCCAATTGTTGCACACGAGTTTGCACTCAAGCATACTAAAATTCATATATAAGTGACAAAGCTCTAGTCAGACAGTCTCACTATGGACATCATAACGGGAGTCAACATATCACATGGATAGATTAAGAAGATGGAAGTATAAAAACATAGATGGTTTTGATGTTGACTAAGGTGAACGGTGTTTCCCATATCTGTCTGAAGGCCACTGCCAAGATGAACCTATCCTAATGGACTGAGATACTGGTCTGACTAATATCAACACAACTAGCATATACAAAGGACCAGCGGTCGATAATCCTAACTCTAGGTCAACACAACTAGCATATACAAGGGAACCAGTGGTCGAATTTATTGAATTTATTCAGGTCGGTCTGATGGTCTGGTCTCAATATTTATTTATTTATTATTTATTTTTGGTAACTCAATCACTCAATTTCACCCTAGAAATGGTAGCAACTTGATTCGTGTGCCCCACCAAATCACCTAGAGAAACATATTTAAAAGAAAAGAAAATAAAAACAAAAGGTGAAAAGGACTCAACGAGATATGGCGAAACTACCATGTTATTTCTAACACCTGAGCTCTATGCTTTTATGAATAGACTCTATAGATATTTCCATCCACTCAGATTGGTTCCTCAACTCCTACAACCAAGATGCTTCCATCCACTTAGATTGGTTAGTACCAAACTTAATAGGCATAAATTTCTAGGCTCTGGAGTTTATTTATTGCAACTAAAAGCTAACAAAATGTTTTTCCCCACCACCAAACATGAAACTAACATTGTCCTCAATGTTTCTATTGAAAGAGCAATACCAAAAAGTAAAGTAACACGAGGAATCAGTAAACAGAGAAGTCGGGAAGATAGTACCTGGGTAAATCGTAACAATCCTTCTACGGAGATTAAGTAAGAAAATAATATACAACATACAAACCGCCTTGATGGTCAATCAAGGGTTAACAGGGTCCTCCTGTTAGAGCATTGCTCGGTTTAACCCACCAAGCGTTGGTATGTCAAGTTTGGTTGTCATATTTTAGTGAAGCAAAAATCATTTAAGAGTCGCTTGATTTATATGTACTAGAGTCAACTTTGTATAGGTTAGCTTGAAAGTATTAGGATTAGACATTATAAGTATTGTGAAGACTTGAAGATGTGAAGAAGAAGACGGAGCTACAACAACAACATAATCCTTCCACTCGAGGTTAGTGATATTTGACTTGAACTGTTTCATTCCCTAACGTATCTTTCAAGTCGTGCATATCGAAAACATAAAACTGTGAAGCATGAACACTCTAGATAGACATAGTATTAAGGAATACAATATGAAGTTTCTTGCTTAACCATTAAACTTTTTATATAAGACATCAACATAATCGTATGAATGCTATTGTGATTATGTATAGGTATGAGGTGAGCATTTCATCCTAGGGAACAATGTTTACATGTGTTATAAGGAAGTAAGTTCATGATACGTGTTGTGAACCGAAAGGGAAATCGCCAGGTGTTATTGGGGTTGTTCTTCATTGCATATCTTATGAACGACCAATAAGTGTGATGTGTATAACTGTTCACAACTTGTGTGTGTTCTTGGTAAAACCAATCTTAAGTAATCACCTGGGGTATGATCGGGTTGTGTATGTCTGAACTTATTACTAGGAAGAGGGGAACCGATCCTATTAATAGGTGCAGTGCATCACAAGGGGAAACCGATCCTTGTATGAGGTGCAACAAGGTTTATGGAAGAAATGGGAACCGATCCTATGAACATGTGCAACAAAGTTTTGGAAAGGGGAACCAATCCTATGAACATGTGCAACAAAGTTTTGGGAAGGGGGAACCGATCCTATGGACATGTGAAGTTATTTATAGGTGAAAATAGTTTATGTTGATTTTGGTAATTTCGAATGTGTACGGGTGAGAAATAATTTAAACCCTAAACAATGTACTGCAAGGGAGTACTTTAAGTTCGAGAGATCAATCAGACAAGTCCAAATTTCTAAACCAAGAAATGGCCGTTCCGACTTGCTTCATCCTGAAGTGGAGGAGAATGGGTTGGTTTTGGGGAGGGGAAGCAAGGAAAGTGGTGAGACCAGAATAGTTGATTCTGTAAGAGTAGTTGGGTTACTACGACTTGTTATCAGAAAAGTGAGAGAGCTAACAAGGTGAGCTAGCAAGTAAGTATTTCTGAGTGTCGTATCTCCTGTATGAACTTGTTGTTCAATGGAAATAGGTAATACCTATTTATACAAGTCGGAGTAAAAACGTACCCTGGTCTCATTAAGGAGTGGGGAAGTAAATGGGAGGAGGTGGTAACCGTATGCATGGAATTGATGTCCATAAAGTGATTAACGCATGAAAATGTTAACGTTATGGAATTGATGTCCATAAAGTTTTTAACGCATGTACTTTATGTCCCATGAACGTTCCACACATAACTTCCCACATTTACTAACCGCCTCACCCTTATGACACTTCCTTATGACAGGCGTAGTGTACGCCGCACGCTGTAAACCGCCAAACCAATACCCAAAGAGGATCCCCCAGTTTATGTTGATGTCTCGAATATTTTTGGAAAACATGTAGCACGTTGTTGTGGCTTGGTAAGTCAAGCTCGGGAAACTTGCTAGCCTGGCGACCCTCGATGGTCGAGATTTTGTATCTTGAGAGGAGGGGCAACCGTTGATCGTTGCGCGCCTTCGTTTTGGTAATTGCGTAGTGAGGTCCAATCGTGGTGGCGAAGCTAGGTTGGCATGCCGTTGGCATGACATGGTTTGGCGTGGCCAAACTTAGGTTTTCGGGCCAAAGATTACCATGTGTTGTCTAGTAACCTTGGATGGCTAGGATTTGCTCCTGGGGTTGAAGGGCAACCTTTGATCGTTGCACGCCTTTGTTTTGTTGGCCGTGTAGGGAAGGCCAACAGGGTGGCGCGTCTAGGGCCAAGGCAAGGGCATTTGGCCTGGTACGACGTGACTAGCATGGCTAGGGCCAAGGCAAAGTGTCTTTGGCATGGCGCGGCTAGCTTGGCTAGGTTTGGTTTGGCTTGGCATGCGGGGCCAAAGGGCTTGCCATGGGCGTATGGCGTGGCTAGGTACAAGGCAGGGGCGTTTGGCTTGGCATGTCGTGACTAGCATGGCTAGGGCCAAGGCAAAGTGCGTTTGGCATGGCGCGGCTAGCTTGGATAGGTTTGGTTTTGGCTTGGCATGTGGGGCCAAGGGGTAGCCATGGGCGCATGGCGTGACTAGCTTGGGCTAGGTGTGGCTTTGGCTTGGCATGTGGGGCCAAGGGGTAGCCATGGGCGCATGGCGGGACTAGCTTGGGCTAGGTGCGGTTTTGGATTGGCATGTGGGGGCCAAGGGGTATCCATGGGCGCATGACGTGACTAGCTTGGGCTAGGTGCGGTTTTGGCTTGGTATGTGGGGCCAAGGGGTAGCCATGGGCGCATGGCGTGACTAGCTTGGGCTAGGTGCGTGACCAAGCTAGGGTTTTGGGCCAAAGGTCGTGAGGGGACCTTAGACGGCCATGATTTGCTCCTGGGATTGAAGGGCAACCGTTGATTGTTGCACGCCTTCACTTTGGTAGCCGCGTGGGGAAGGCACAGCATGGTGGCGCGGCATGAGGGGCCATGGCGAGACGTGTTTGGTATGGCGCGCTCGGCGTGGCTAGCTTTGGCTAGGTGCGTGATTAAGCTGGGGTTTTGGGCCAAAGGTAGTGAGGGGACCTTAGACAGCCAGGATTTGCTCCTGGGATTGAAGGGCCACCGATGATTGTTGCACGCCTTCACTTTGGTAGCCGCGTGGGGAAGGCCAGCATGGTGGCGCGGCATGAGGGGCCATGGCACGACGTGTTTGGCATGGCGCGGTCGACGTGGCTAGCTTTGGCTAGGTGCGTGACCAAGCTAGGGTTTTGGGCCAAAGGTCTTTAGGGGACCTTAGGCTGCCGAGGATTTTCTCTTGGGATTGAAGGGCAACCGTTGATTGTTGCACGCCTTCACTTTGGTAGCCGCGTGGGGAAGGCCAGCATGGTGGCGCGGCATGAGGGGCCATGGCGAGACGTGTTTGGCATGGCGTGGTCGGTGTGTCTGGCATGATTTGTCATTGGCACAGAGGTGCGGCTAGCATGGTTGGCATGCTTTGGCGCGGTCGGTGTGGCTGGCATGATTTTCCATTGGCACAGAGGTGCGGCTAGCATGGTTGGCATGCTTTGGCGCGGTCGGTGTGGCTGGCATGATTTTCCATTGGCACAGAGGTGCGGCTAGCATGGTTGGCATGCTTTGGCGCGGTTAGTGTGGCGGCATGATTTGCCATTGGCATAAAGGTGCGACTAGCATGGTTGGCATGCCTTGGCGCGGTCGGTGTGGCTGGCATGATTTGCCATTGGCGCAGAGGTGCGTCTAGCATGGTTGGCATGCTTTGGCGCGGTTGGTGTGGCTGGCATGATTTGCCATTGGCACAGAGGTACGGCTAGCATGGTTGGCATGTTTTGGCGCGGTTGGTGTGGCTGGCATGATTTTCCATTGGCACATAGGTGCGGCTAGCATGGTTGGCATGCTTTGGCGCGGTTGGTGTGGCTGGCATGATTTTCCATTGGCACACGTGGTGCGGCTAGCATGGTTGGCATGCCTTGGCGCGGTCGGTGTGGCTGGCATGGTTTTCCATTGGCACACGTGGGAATTAGGGTTTGGCTCGTCGTAACCCTAATTTGAAAAGTATACCCCGGTAATTATTTTAGAGACACATTAAAGGTTTCAGTAAATGTGCCTAGTAAATGCTTATTGCTTTAAATGTTGTGACATTACTGTCTGCTAGGGTTTAGTGTTTTACGATTTTAACCCTAAGCTAAAAACCACCATCAACATTAAGTCCCCTACTTAGCTCGGAACAGGTGCCTTGTTGCGAGGTAAGCATATGATGGTGACAAACAAGGACGGAATCGAGGTGTAAATTATTGCAAAGACGGTCAGGATAATCCGACTAACCTTTTTGAGTGGTAAAGAGAGTTTTGGCTTCCCATGTTGGCGGCCTTGCGTAAGCTGTACTGGGAATGCAAACCGTGGAGTGGTGAGACAAAATTTACCGGCTTGGTTTGGTCGTACATCTCCAAGGTAAAGGGGGCGCGGTCTTGGGAGGCGACACAAGTGGTCGGCTTGGCTCGAGGGGCCAAGAGGTGGCGTGGTCTTGGTAAGGTGAACTCGCGTGGATGATAGGGTCGCGTCAGTGGAGCAGGCGGCTTGGCCTGGTGCGGCCATGGCAGGACGCGGTTCGATGGGGTGAGGCGTGCACATACGGCTAGGCGTGGTGGGGTCGCGGCAATGGAGCGGTGAGGATGAGATATGGCACGGACTGCTTGGTGACTTATCTTCAAGGGCTTGGTTGCCTCTTTCCTTATTTGACTCGACCAGGAAGTTTTCTTTTTCTTCAACCCAAAACGTTACGCCCACAAAAGAGGAAAAGCGTTACTCTTTCTGATTTGGTTATGTTGCCGATTTTGCTTCCGAATCTTGGCGTTGGCGGTGGGAAGGAACACACGATCTAGTGGGCCTCGAGCACGTTCTTCCACGCTTTCTCACCAACCATAATTATTTTTCACAGCCAGGCATGAGGTTTAATTAGGATCGGATATCATGCCTTAACTCACGGACGGTATAAAAAACTTTCCCTTTTGAGGTTGCATCACCTTGCTGTACATAAAAGATGATCTTGAACTCTACATTCGCGTACTTTGTCTTCGTCCATCCTCTTTACTGGTATCGCCTCTCTTTTCCTTCTTATTTTTTTATCCTCGTTCTTATGTGTGTATAAATAGGATGAAACTTGACCATTTTCCTTGTTCTTTGTAGTGTATGATGGGACCCTCTGGGGATAGCCATATCTTTGATTCTTCGGATAAGGACTCCAGGACTGGCGGAAAATGCTATTCTTCTCATGAGGAGGCATTAGCCAGAATCAAATCTCTGTTCCATGAAGCTGGTGAAATCATCATGGACCTCCCTTCCATCTATCTTCATGAAGTGCAAGCGCGTGTTTGGACTCTCTTGGATTCCGTGGACATGGAGGAGGGACGAGAGAATGAGGAAGAACCCTGGCGTGTTGAGAAGTTCCAGTGCGGCAAAACCTTTCCTTGGTCCAGTTATAGGGCGGATCGAACTGCTTCTAGGTCGGAGAAACGAAAAACCTAGCATGTGAAGCTTGTGGAGGCAAGCTCCATGGTTCTCGAATTTGATGCGGATGAATAAAAAAATCTTCTTCGAAGGGTCAATAAGAGAACCTCCGACGAAGCGTCTGACGGGACCGAAGTAGCCTTTGGAGTTGACGCCAGAGGTGTCGTTGGCGATATTGGAGGGGTCATGGTGGCGTATGCTGAACCGGTCGTCGAAGCGGACACTGTTGCTGTTGTGGTTGCTTCGGGATGGGACGTTGAGGTCGCTGCTGCTAACACCGTTAAATGAAATCTTTGTTTCCCGAGAGATTGTTGGGGGAAGTGCTTGAAGATATCCTTGGCCAAGGGGACTCGTATTCCATCCTTCGAGGGCTAATTCCTCCCTTTTGTTATTCCTGTTAGTTGCTTAGTTCCCCTGATGTTCTTTGTAAACTCATCTTTACCTTCTTCTTCATCAGTCAACATTTCGCTTTATATATATATTTTTTTTGAATGATTGAATGAGGTATTTTTGGTTGTGGTATGATGGATTTGCACTGGTTTTCTGGGTTAGTTTGATGTATTTCTCTGATGTCTGGGGAACTCATTTGGAAAGAGATGTATTTATACTCTTTTTTTTTGACAAAAAAAATGAAATTCCAGGGAAGAATACAAACTGTGTATTCATCTTGGGGAAATACAACTACTAAGAGGAATTGTTAAAGGAAATACTAAAGGGAGAGTGGCTGAAAAGTACAAAGATTTTAGGGATTAGAGGCCTTGAGCCATCGTGAGTGAAATATCACGCCTTCAGGTGTGTCCGTGTTGATGAGCTTGCAATATCCTACTAAAAGGGTGTCTGCCACCAGATATGGCTCGTCTTCTCTTCCATTGGGCGAATCAACTTGGATAGCCGTTTTTACCGTCATCTTCCCAACCTGAAACGAATTTACCTTAACCACTATATCTCCAATTGAAAACGGGTTCAAGCGTTGTGTAACCGTTTTAGTCTTGGCTTCATTGGTTTCGATGGAAGTTTCCAAGATTTTGGCAAAGTGTTCAAATGGCACAACACCCCATTCACATTTCTTGACAGCGTCCATGCCAGTAATCGCGTCGAGTCCCCATGACGGAATAGGGGAAGGAATGACTGGTTGTAGAGACGGTCGTTCGACCAGACTTACTTATGTTTGAAATCCATGAGCTAGCGCCAACAGGTCTTCTCCAGATGTCTGGGTTCCATTTATAGCTCGTCGATGCGATAACCAGTGAGATGATTTGTTGGAAATTCCTTCGTGCGTGGACGTCGTTAGAGGGTGCACATCTAGTTTCGCTTTGTTGTCGAGTACCCATAAGTGCCCCAATATCATGTCGTGACCCAGTTCTTTGATAATATGGAATTTGCTATGCGTTATAGCGTCTCTTATCTTGATCTCGAGGTTGATGTAGCCATGCGCGTTCAAGGCTTCTCCTCTTGGGCCCTTAGTCACAGATGGGGAATGGGTAGCGTCTTGTTTTGTAAATCCCGCAGCCTTTAGTGTCTTGAAAGTAATGATGTTGAGGTCATAGGCCGCGTCGATGAGTGTGTTGTTGATAGACGCATTTATGTGTATATTTTAGTCTCAATTCTCTGTAATGTTAGTACTCGATTTTGCACTTATTTTGGTATTTTATGTCTTTGTAGGTGTTTTTGGAGAAATAAACATGCATGGAAAAATTGGCTCGAAAAGTGGTATTTGCGCTCGTGGGAGAAAATTACTTGTTTGGACTCTCGGTTGGATAAGGGGCACTTGATTACTAAGGGGCACCTCACTTTGCTATTTGCACCCCAAATCTACTAATTGCACACAATGTTAATGGCAACCCTACTCTGGTTAGGGGGCGCCTTGTCTTCATCATTTAAACCGTGGTTTTGGCGGGAAACTTTCTTCACACCTGCGGACAATTCAGGCTTGGATTTGGGAGAGTTGTTCGCATATTTTCTCGTCGGATTGGGCTTGTATTAACTCACTGCACCGAACCATGGTTAGAAAGAGTTTCAGGAACGTAAAAAAAGGAAAGTCTGACGTGTTTCTCAATAAAACAGGGAGGTGGAGAGTATATCGGGTATTTTTGGTTTATGAAGGAAGTTACGTGGGAATGGGAAGAGAGGATATCCTCTACTAGCTGCAACTATATCCTAGGAAAGATTTTGATAGCACAGAAGCCAACAGAGGAAAGAAAGGGAGATATTCCCGTTACTTGGTGATCGGTTGTCAGCCGACACAAATATAAATTACACTTTCTTACTACTCAAAATATATAATGAAGCAAGGGCAAGAAAGGATCGTTCCCACAGAGAGGTCTTGGTTGTCAAATTGTTTCGGTATCTTATAAGTAACACGGGCGATTTTCTGATTTTTATAAACTAAAATAAAATAAAAGCAAATAAGTAAACAAGTAATCAAGGATAAGAAAGTATTGGTCAAGGATTTCGTTTTCATTCACAAACATGTTTTCAACACAATAACTAGAATTGATATTTTAATCTCAACTTTTATCAAAGACCTTAGAATACCTTGATCGCAAGAATATCCCGCTAATCTCCTCTTGTCATCAACAAACACATTAAAATATGCGAATATGAATTCTATCTAAAGGAACAACCTAACGTGTAAAAGCACTAATCAAGTTTAATTCCCTAGATGCATTAGGTTCTATGAAATCAGGCCAATCAAAGCAATCGAACGTGTAAAAGCACTAATCCGATTTAACAAAGGTTATGGTTCACATGTGACTACTAGGATGTATCACTACAAGCAATAATCACAATTATGCTACTTGTAATCAGGAATCTATCACTTTTGCGTATAATAAATCCTAATCTAGCAAGAGAGATGAAAACAAACTCAATCGATTCGCGAATCGACTAACAAGCATTCAAATCATGTAACAATATTAATGGTGAATCATAAACGATAATATGAGACAAAACTAATTTATTGAATTAAAACCCATATTTGGAAATCCAACTTATTCCATAACCAATAATAAAACTCTAGCTCATATTCATGGAGTTCATAACAAGAAGAAAGAGAAAAGACTTCATGTTTCTAAACCCTAGAAAACAAGTAGAGGCAAAAGATAAAAGAGATCCCTAAAAATTCTGTGTATTTTTCTCTCCCCCCAAAGTTGTCCTTTAAGGCTGCCGCAACAAGACTATTTATAGGCCTTCACTAACCCTAGTCACGTGAATTCCTCGCCCGATAAGGATCCATAGTCGGTTTGCAGTGTTCTCAAAATTTGGGAAACATGTGATGCTATTTCGGTGTAGCAGGGAGCATGTTAATAAAACAAACATGGTTTCTGATTGGCTTGAACTTCAGTGGGGACTTGTGTGAGCCAATGACTTGCTCTAATCTCAATTAAACATCCTGCTTCGATGCTTCTTGTTTTACAAAACTCCTACTTTCCATTCCGCGTTAAATATTTTCGCTCATCGTCGCGTCTATCCTCAACAGCATCCTCCCAACTCTCGGTTAAGAAGATATCTGAGTTACCCCAAATCCAAGTTCACTCCTTATCAAACTCGAGTTTCCTCTCTATCTTAACTCCCGTAAATAACTCAGTTGGTTTCTCGGTTTAGGAGACCGGTCCCAGACTTTGGAAGCAACACGTCTTCTTCATCTTGTCCATGGCATTTTCGACTTCATCATCAGCTCGGACCACCATCATCGTTTCCGGCATTCACTGCCAACATCGCTGCTCTCTGCTGCCAATAGATACAACGCCAATCTTCATCTCCATTTTCTTATCAATTCGTACCGTCACTGCCAGGCCATCACTAATGGCAGCAAACACCCTTTAACGTTCTCTGCCATCTTCGTCTCCTTCATGCATGCAGTCTTCTTTGTCACTTCATGGATATGGATGAATCCATCAAACTCCACCGCTGCAACCTGAGTTTCATCTTCCCGTCTTGAACTCAGACCATCACAACAACTATATATCCATTCTCTCTGTCTTGTTTTCACTGTCATTAATCACGACTGCCAAGTTCATATCTTCGCCAACAATCGCATACATCTCTCGCGCAGCAAGCCGAAGACTCTCTGAAACTTCTTCTTGTTTCATCACACGAAATGCTAGCAATTTGAGCTCCGTCCATCTCTCGTATCATCGAGCTGAACTCCATTGTCATTGACTCATTGCCATCAATAGCTTCTTATTGGGACTACAACACACTTCTCCATTCCCTGCTATACTCGTGAACCATAACCAGCCCATTCCATCACCATCATTCCATGTACAAATTAACTCGATCTTTCTGCAGACTCGAGCTTCATCATCAATGGCGGCGATCATTCCCTGTTTTGTAGCCGAATTACGATCACCTAAGCAAAGATAAACTCCATAGATTTACCCCCATCAAAGGAAGCAGTCAGTTCGAGCATCACTGCAATCATCATCCAAACTCCATCTGACTGCAACAGACGTGCATAACTCTGTTTTGGAATCGGAGAAGATGATGATAGTCCCGAGTATATTAGTTTGGCGCCTTTAATATTATTTGTATTATGGCCTCCCCCAGTAAATGAGTCGACTGCCTTTAGCAGTACCTTTGAACTCAACTGCCCCTTAACGTACAGCGGGGGTCCTAATAGCACTGCCCTTAAAAATGACCATTGAGCCCTTTTAATCTTCCGAGTTCTTTTGCCCATAACTTCTTCATACGAGCTCTGAATGACTCCGTTCTTTCGCCATTGCCTTCGTCTTCTCGTCCTCTACAAAATGATAACTAGAAATCCTCCATTTGCACGAGTTCCACAAGGTCTTTGGCCTTTCTTCACTTGTGAATTCACTTTTGTAGCTATTTTCACTTCTTTTTGGATGATTCACCTAATGAATGACAAATACAAGAAACCAAACGTAATATACAATGATTTGCAAGAAGATCAACAATTACTAGCATGGAATTGGCACCAAATATATGTAAATAAACCACTTATCACTTGGTGTGAACGAAAAGAGAGAAGATAATTAGAGTATTTCTCGATTTTTATGGAATTGTTTTGGTATATATAGGGTGAGAAGACCTAAACAGAGATGAAAGACCTTAGGGAATAATTACTGGGTTGTTAGGAGAAGAACGGGAAGTTGCAGAGTGAAGAACAATAGTTGCAGGCGAGTACCGGAGAAGAAGAAGAAGAACAACACCTTAGAGCAGTCGCAGAAACCGTGACCTTTACTTTTGAATTCCATAACTTTGTAACAATTTTTCCAACAATTATAATGGATTCGCAACGTTCTATAACATTTTCTTGCAGAATGGTGAGTTCTCAGAACAATTATATCTCATTACAAACTCGGCCGCTCTATTAGTTTTCTCTTATTTTTCACACTTTTGAGCTATGAACACCTATTTTGAGCACGTGATTAACATGAGGAGCTAAACCCCTTAGCCGAGGCGACGGAGGAAGCCATTGTTCCATGAAAAGTGGTATATTTCTATTTTAATTATTTATTTGCAATTTCTTTTATGATTATTTGCATGGAACTAATATTGGAAAATAGATTTTTATTGAATGATTCTGATTCGTTTTGATGGAGCATGCTTAGTTTAAGACTTTTGATGTTTCATGCTTGATGTATACAATTGTTACTTCGAAAATCTACTAGAGGCAATAAATTAGAATCACTTCAAACGCAAAGAATTGCATGAATATTATTTAGATTGAATCACTTAATTGGTCAATGGTGGAATCCTGAGTCTCGGTGCTTTTTTATAATCTTGATAACAACTTCGTAAGTTTTTATTGAGTTTGAATCTAAAAATTGAATCTTCACAAGTCTGAGTGAACGATACTTTTCTTACCACTTTCTACAATAATTTTTGGCGCCACATCAATTTTTGGCGCCGCCGACGCGGACTTGTTTTTAGATTTGTTTTTAGGTTTTTAGTGATTTTTATTCTTTTGTTCTATTTTACGTTTTCTTGGGTATTTGTGTTTTGATTACAGGTTTGGATATTGGATCGAAAAGAAAGCTGAGCCAAAGATATTGGTGATTAACTAAAGACTTGGAGTCAAACACAAAGCGAAAAGAAACGAGGAAGAGACAAAGAATTTTATTTTTATTTATTTTTTAGTTTTTTTTCGAAAACTGTATTAGGGTTTATAATTATTTTTTGTAATTTTTCTTTTTATTTTTGGACTTTTTGGACATTTTTGGGACTTTGGACATTATTTTTAAACCCTACAGAAGGGTAGTATTAAATATAAACTGTTTGCAGAGAAGGAGGAAAATTACGATATTGTCTCTGCACCTTGGGTTCGTACACTGACATAGGAGTCGGTGGCCCGAGTCGACTACAACCGATTCATCCCCGTCCTGGAACGGGAGGTAAGATTCTCGAACACTCGCGAATCCACGTCGGTGAGTTCTTGGACTCCTTCGTTTGCATATATCTTTGGACTTGAATACGGTTGCTTTAATTTTCTAGTAAAGGGCAAGGCCTGGCCGTACAAGATAAGGGTTCGGAATTTATCACCGTTCTCTTCTTGCCCGCCTTAGGAACACGTAACCTACGCGAACCTAAGCCTTAAAATTTTGACTAGAACAAGACCGATAGGGTAACGAGCTTAATAGGAAAGTCATTCGAAAAATATTGGTTACTCTTTTAAGCATATACTTCGAAGTTCACGATGGTTTCTGTGAGTTGAATGCGTGACTGCGCCGCCTTGTAATTCTGGTGAGGCCTTGGGTATCAAAGCTCCACTGAGCTTCCCTCGCCTTTATTCAACTTACTTTGACTCGGATTGATTCCAGAGGGGTTTGCTTAAATTGTAAAGAATTCCCTTTCGAAGGATTAGAAGGTAGGCCTAGAAACAATCTAAGTGGAGCCATCATGCTTTTTGTTTGCTAGAAATCTCTAGGTTTGCTTTGGTTGAGTCGGCCTTGATTTGTGATTGCATCCCCTTCCTTATTCTTTTGCATTCCTGAATGTAAAAGAGACGCCCTAGGTAGATTTGTTAAAAAGAAACCTAGTAGTTCTAAGCGCCTCGATTACCTCAATTTCGAAAGTCCGATTTTTGAAGAGTCCGTTTTTGAACGTCCGTTTGAGGAGACAATCCCTAATATTCTGATAGTGCCAGAAATGGCAACTTTGAAATCTTTGTTGAACCCGACTAGGACTACTCGTCCATCGTGTATCGGAGTTAGGCGAAACGGAAGCAAATTATGAATCAAACACCGGAACCTTACAGCTGCTCCCAATCTTTTTAGGGAAGGAAAATGAAAACCCCTATTTCCATCTTAGGGATTTTGAAGAAATTTGTAGTACCCTAAAAATTAGAGATCTTGATGATGATGCTCTGAAACTTAGGTTATTCCCTTTTCCCCTAAAAGATAAAGCCAATTCGTGGCTATATAGTTTGGCTTCCTGGTCAATCGAAACATATGAACAACTTACATCTGCCTTTTTGAACAAGTTTTTCCCTAGGCATAAAAAATTATCTATTAGGACGCAAATCTGCACGTTTTCTCAACAGGAGGGAGAATCTTTGTATAGGTATTTGGAAAGGTTCAATGATCTATTAGCCCAATGTCCTCATCATGGTTTAGAAAAGGTTAGGTTAGTTCAGATCCTTTATGAGGGTTTAGATTATTCCACTACGACCATGGTAGAATCTATGTGTACAGGTGGGTTTGAAAACCAAACAGTTGATGCGGCGATGACATTTTTGAATGAAATCGCCGAAAAGACCGAACAATGGGAAAATAGTAGGGTACCCAGAAAAACAATTCTTCCGGTAGAGGAAACATTAATAGGGTAGAAGGAGGCTATGAATCGGATGCAAAAATTGCAAAGAATAGCTAAAAGGTTAGAAGCTATAGAATTGGGTCACACTAGTGGTAGAGTGGAGCCTTTTTGGGAAGGCCAGAATAATGAAGAACAAGACAATGCTCTATATAATAACACTAGATTCGACAACCGTCAGAAATTTGACCCATATTCAAAGACCTATAATCTTGGTTGGAAAAACCATCCGAACCTTTCGTGGTCTAAGGGCCAGAGTCAAGGTCAGCTTAGTAATTCGAATGTTCCCCTGTGTTTCGGTTATAATAAGAACTCTCTAGGTCAAGCTCGGTTTGAACCCTTCGAGAGAATAAAATGTCTAGCTTAGAGGAATCTCTTAGTATATTAAGAAAGAGCCAAGATATGTTAGCACAGAGCCAGAAATGTTAATAAAGAGCCAAGTTAGTTTTGAACAGAAACCAATCGAATTTTCAAACTAATGCTCGACTCTTGCTAAGTTAGAACTTCAAATAGGTCAAATAGCTAAGACTTTAAGTGAAAGAGATAATGGAAGGTTCCCTAGTCAAACTAATCCCAACCCTAGAGGAGTTCATGAAATAGGTTCAAAACCATTACAACAGTTGAATTCAATTAGAACCCTTAGGAGTGGTAGAGTAGTAGACAATCGTGTAACCATGCCCAATAGTGAGCATATCTTGTAGTACACCCTTAGGACCATCCATAGCCGAGGGACCGATAAAATCTCTGATGATGCCAATTCGGTTCCTGAGAGGCCCTATTTTATGCCTAGAGCCCCATTTCCACAACTATTAGTACCAACAAAGAGTGAATCCAACTTTAATGACATAATGGAGGTTTTTAAGAAAGTTACCATAAACCTTCCGTTACTAGAAGCAATTAGGCAACTTCCGGCTTATGCCAAATTCCTTAAAGATATGTGTACGCGAAAGCGAAAGCTTAGTGTCCCTAAAAAGCCTTTTAGCTAGTCATGTAAGTTCGATCATTACGAACAACACAATTCCTAAGTATAAAGACCCAGTGCCCCTACCATTGCTTGCACGATAGGAAAACACAGGGGAGAAAGCTTTACTTGACTTATGAGCTAGTGTGAACTTACTTCCATACCATGTGTACTTACAGGCTAGGACTTGGTGAAATGAAACCTACCAAGATAACACTGCAGATTAGGCGATAGGTCTGTTAAAATTCCTCGTGGTGTGATAGAGGATGTTCTTATTGAGGTCGACAAGTTTATTTATCCTATGGATTTCGTATTCCTAGATACACAACCCCGTCACTGACCCGAGAATCAAATACCGGGTAATTTTAGGTCGCCCATTTTTATCCACGTCTAATGTTTGTTATCAACCTGTAGGACAGGACTAATGAACTTATCCTTTGGTAATATGACCACTGAACTAAATGTCTTTAATGTTACTAGACAACCTTCTGATGATTTAGAGGAAGTGAATATGATTAGCACTTTAGTTCATGATCTAGTTCAGGATAATTGGGAAGACACTTTTTTGGATGAATTTGATGAGACAATTCTCTTAGGTCAGATAGATGACCAGACTTTGGACCTAGAAGAAGCTCTCGAACATTTTAAGGACTCTACAAACCCAGAAATTCAGGCAATAGTGCTAGGTCTTACGGAGAGTAGTGATTACCCTAAGTTTGGGGGTATTGATCGTCAAGTATCCCCATTAGAAGTCCCTAACTTGGGACTCGAGCTTAGTACATCTGAGCTATTACTTGAGTCTATTCAGACTCCACAACTCGATCCTCCTGATATTTTCCAAGAGGAAATTAAGCTATTAGAAACCCGTTATTCGGATGAATCTGTTTGTCAAGACACTCATATGAAGCCCAATTGGTCAACCTAGATAGATCCAGTTGTATTGCAGGAAACCTTGGATGAGGATGTGCTCTGTCTGTTCATTTTTCTGATTTGGTGCAGTTGTCTCATTTTAGTGGCAGTATTATTCGGTTTTGATGATCCACAGTTGTTTCGACTATTGATATACGATTTGAAAGGGCAATTAGCCATTTGTGGTATTTAACGTCTGGCTGAAGACTTTAAACTTAGCACTTCTTGGGAGGTAACCCAACATCCATGCGACACGGTAATATCTTTCCTTAACTCTTTTACTTCAAATGGTAACAGTTTCTCCTTGTTTATGCTTTTAATTTTATCTTTAGAACATTGAGGACAATGTTAGATTTAAGTTTGGGGGTATGGGAGAAACATTTTAGTTGCATTGTTAAACTCCAGAGCCTAGAAATTTATGCTTATTAAGGATGGCACTAACCAATCTAAGTGGATGGAAGCATTTTGGTTGTAGGAGTTGAGGAACCAATCTGATTAGATGGAAACATCTAAAGAGTCTATTCATAAAAGCACAGAGCTCAGGTGTTAGAGTGATTGAGATTCGCAAAAAAAATAAAAAAAATTGAGACTAGACCATTAGACCAACCAGAATAAATTCAATAAAGTCGACCACTGGAACCCTTGTATATGCCAGTTGTGTTGACCTAAAGTTAAGATTATCGACCACTTTGGTTCCCTTGTATATGCCGATCGTGTATTAGTCGACCAGATCTCAATCCATTAGGATAGGTTCATTTTGGCGGAGGCCTTCAGACAGATATGGGAAACACCATTCACTTAGCAAACATCAAAACCATCTATGTTTTTCTCTATATCCATCTTCTTGATCTATCCATGTGATTAGTTTTGACTCCGGGGTATTGATGTCCATAGTGCGACTATCTGAGTAGAACTCTGTGACTTATATATGAATTTTAGTATGCTTGAGTGCAAACTCGTGTACAGCAATTGGAATTTCGCATCGGGGTACTTCCTCTGTAATCAATAAGTACGCCAACCAAAGAGATTCTTTAGTGCCTTCCAAAGTTTTGCGTAGATAATTAGGGTTTGGAGTATAAAGGTTTTGTGGGTACACCTCTGGTAAACCCTCCCGAGACTATAACTCGGCCACTAGGGCCACCTAGGGGTTTAAAGGCTTATTGCATACGCTAAATGCAATCGACGATGCCTGCGACAAAGAGTTAGGATTTTATTTTGTAGATTTGATTTGCTCGGGACTAGCAAATAATAAGTTTGGGGGTATTTGATAGACGCATTTATGTGTCTATTTTAGTCTCAATTCTCTGTAATGTTAGTACTCGATTTTGCACTTATTTTGGTATTTTATGTCTTTGTAGGTGTTTTTGGAGAAATAAACATGCATGGAAAAATTGGCTCGAAAAGTGGTATTTGCGCTCGTGGGAGAAAATTACTATTTGGACTCTCAGTTTGGATAAGGGGCACTTCAATTACTAAGGGGCACCTCACTGCTATTTGCACCCCAAATCTACTAATTGCACCCAATGCTAATGGCACCCCTACTCTGGTTAGGGGCGCCTTGTCTTCATCATTTAAACCGTGGTTTTGGAGGGAAACTTTCTTCACACCTGAGGACATTTCAGGCTTGGATTTGGGAGAGTTGTTCGCATATTTTCTCATCGGATTGGGCTTGTATTAACTCACTGCACCGAACCAGGGTTAGAAAGAGTTTCAGGAACGTAAAAAAGGAAAGTCTGACGTGTTTCTCAATAAAACAGGGAGGTGGAGAGTATATCGGGTATTTTTGGTTTATGAAGGAAGTTACGTGGGAATGGGAAGAGAGGATATCCTCTACTAGTCGCAACTATATCCTAGGAAAGATTTTGATAGCACAGAAGCCAACAGAGGAAAGAAAGGGAGATATTCCTGTGACTTGGTGTGAACGAAAAGAGAGAAGATAATTCGAGTATTTCTTGATTTTTATGGAATTGTTTTGGTATATATAGGGTGAGAAGACATAAACAGAGATGAGAGACCTTGGGGAATAATTACTGGGTTGTTAGGAGAAGAACGGGAAGTTGCAGAGTGAAGAACAATAGTTGCAGGCGAGTACCAGAGAAGAAGAAGAAGAACAACACCTTAGAGCAGTCGCAGAAACCGTGACCTTTACTTTTGAATTCCATAACTTTGTAATAATTTTCCAACAATTATATTGGATTCGCAATTATTCGCAACAGTTTCTACAGAATAAATGAGTTACTTAACAATTATATCTCATTACAAACTCGTCGCTTTATTAGTTTTCTCTTATTTTTTCACACTTTTGAGCTATGAACACCTATTTTGAGCACGTGATTAACATGAGGAGCTAAACCCCTTAGCCGAGGCGACGGAGGAAGCCATTGTTCCATGAAAAGTGTATATTTCTATTTTAATTATTTATTTGCAATTTCTTTTATGATTATTTGCATGGAACTAATATTGGAAAATTGATTTTTATTGAATGATTGTGATTCGTTTTGATGGAGCATGCTTAGTTTAAGACTTTTGATGTTTCATGCTTGATGTATACAATTGATACTTCGAAAATCTACTAGAGGCAATAAATTAGAATCACTTCAAACGCAAATAATTGCATGAATATTGATTAGATTGAATCACTTAATTGGTCAATGGTGGAATCCTAAGTCTCGGTGCTTTTTTATAATCTTGATAACAACTTCGTAAGTTTTCTATTGAGTTTGAATCTAAATATTGAATCTTCACAAGTCTGAGTGAACGATACTTTTCTTACCACTTTCTACAACAATTTAAAACCACATCAGTTGTCAAATTCGATACCTCTTAAACGAGACGTGGTCAACAGTCCCCAATTCTCCCCTTTGATTTCATCTGTTTGGAAAGATTGGGCCCCTGGTGTGGTTTATGGGGAGAGAAAAAGTCGTTTGCCGGATACAACGCGATTGAGAGCTGTGAAAATATCCTGGCGCTGCACCTTGGAAAGATAGAGAATTTCGCATACATGTTGCATCATGGATTGTACAGTCCCGTGTACGGAGTCCCCAGAGAAACAACAGTTTCTTATTGGGAGTGGGTCTCGATGTACTCCCTCGTCTCCCAGTTGGAGCTCCCCCGCTTCTATCTTCTCTTTGAAGATATTCTTTAGTCTGTTGCAATCACTGGTTGGGTGGTGAACAAATCTGTGATAGTGACAGTACTTGGGGTTTGCCATCTCGGCCTCAGTCGGTGGGCGCCTGGGAGGTGGCAGTCTGATAACATCGTCTTGAACCCATGCTTCTAGGAGATCAATCACCTCCTCGATGGGAAACGGGAAATCTTTGGCATTCCCTTCAGTTTCGTGTCGACGCATGGGAGCTTTAGGGGAGGCCTTCCGTGGCATTGCTGCCCATTGTGCCGGTGCTTCACGTTTAGGATGATGATCTACAGCTGGGGCCTTCCTTTTCCCTCTCTCATTTACTATGTTTACAGAGGAGGGGCCAGCGTTAAATTGTTTGCTGGTGAGACGTTTGTTCCCGTGAGTTTCTCGCATGTCTTCGTCTCGAGTCGGTCTAGCCCTATCCAGTAAAGCTGGTGTTGTCGTTGCAGAACGTATGGCGGCTTCATGGAGTTCTGAGAATGTCAGGAAATGCAAGTTCTCTAGAAAGGCGCGATAAATAAGAACCATACCGTTGATGCACGCGTTCACCAGTTGTTGCTCGGTCACGTTTGGGTCATGAAAGTCCAGTGCTTGAACCCTGAATCTTTTGACAAAATCATTCGGGTGTTCGTTATCTTACTGGTACATTCTTCCGAGGTCTGAGAGAGTAACTTGTTCAGACATGAAGAAGTACTTCCTGTAAAACGCGGTAACCATGCTACTCCAGTTGGGAATACTGTTCGGCGGGAGGTTGTTGTACCATGTATACGCCCATACTGTTAAGTGATTTTGAGAACTCCCTTAGTCGAAGAACGTGATTATATTCATGTTCAACTAGGGATTCCAAGAAACGGGAGACATGCTCATATGCATTCCCGGTACCATTGTACAGGGTGAATTGAGGAGAGGAGTACCCCCTTAGCAGAGGGATTCTTTGCATTTCGGATGGGTAAGGGGGTTGGTGCTGATGCGTGTCCATTTCATCATTCTTGACTCGGTTACGGAAAAGTTGCTCCAGATTTTCTCGCGTGACGAAGTTGGACGGCTGATTTCTTTTCGATGGGATTCTAGCGTGAATCCCCTCATATGCGGTGGCGTGTTATGCTGAGGTACTAGCGTCGGGGGTGTTGGAGACGTTCCTAAATGGCTCTGGCGGGCGTGACTCGAGTGGTAGCCACTCTGTCTGGGCCTTGAGAAAGACGAGTACTTCTTTCTGTGTCGAAACCATATCCGTTTGAGCTCTGGCGAGCATTTTCTGTCGTTCCACCAAATCAGCGATGGTGACATAAGAACGGCTTCCTCTGGTCCCTCCGGTCTCTCGTCCCGTCGGTGGGGTAGTTGGAACCTTAGTTGTGTTCGGGGGTGCCATGCTAGACGAAGCATTAGGAGCCGCAGTGGCAGCTATGGCTCTGGTGACTGGTGGCGTAACGCCCGAAGAGGTGTTTTTGTTGCTGTGATTAGGGGGTTGTGCAGAGACATTAGAGGCGGCGGCGGCTCTGGACCTGGTGATTGTCGGTGTTACGCTTTATAGAGTGCCTTCGGAGTTACTTTAGTCGGTAGGTGATGTAACGACGTTATTGGGAGAGACGTTAACATCAGGGACGTGCTCCGTGCTGGTATTCTCGGCAGCCGCTCCAGACCTGAGTTCCACCATATTGGGATTGACGTTCAGGAAATGAAATCAGGAGTTGGGGTTGATATTGTAACCGATAGATCAATCCTCCCGCTGTGGTTGCCAATTATTTATAGGTGAAAATAGTTTTTGTTGATTTTGGTAATTTCGAATGTGTACGGGTGAGAAAAAATTTAAACCCTAAACAATATATGTAGGATCAGAATATCGCGACAACAACAATTCGCGAAGGCAACCGATAACAACATTGCGAGTGAGTCGCAGAAGATTAATATGAATGACGCACTGGATGACGATAGGAAGATATGAAATCTGGCGAAAGTTAAGAAGTGTCGCGAATACGAATACTTGTACGCCCGCGACACTTCGCGAGACATTCCCGAAAATAAAGGACAACTTAGCTGTCATTCACTATGTATTACCCTATATAAAGGGATGAGTGAATCTGTTGTAGGGGGGTTCTTTTTGGATTGAAAAGCAAGTCATTAGGAGAGAGAAACAGAGCGAATGTTAGTAAGATCTTAAGTGTAATTCCATTTTCCTGTGTAAACATTTTAAGAAAATTATTAATAAATATTCATAATTGTTCATCTATTATCTTCTGAATGGATTAGTTAAACAAAATATAGTGAGGGGTGTATTGTGGGATTTCCGCAACTACATATTGGCGCTAGAAACCTGTGAACTAAGAAAAGATTGGCATAGAGATTTGGAGGAATTTGAATACGATAATTTTCAAAAGATTTACTAAAAGAGAAATGACTAGAAGAAGAAATGTACTTGAACAACCTGTGAGAAGAAGTGGAAGACTTGCTGGAGAAAGGAGAACTGAACAAGGAGAATCGTCAAGGATGAATATGAGAAATGATGAAGAAAATCATGTTCAACATTTAATTCCTCCGATAGCAAATGAAACTGTGGATTACGATAGAGTAAGTGTACATACTTGGAGGTCGAATTCTGAGGATGAAAGGGAAGAAGAGCAAAGAGTTGATGAATAACGGACAAGAAGGAGGAGACCAAGAAATGAATCTAGGAAATGAAGAAATCATAGCATTGGAAACATTGAGACAAACAATACATGAAGAAAGGCGACTAGAAGCAGAAGAGCGAGCAAATTTGACAAGACAGAATCATGAATTAAGAATGGAAAATATGAGATTGCAAAATAGAAGATCGAGAAGCACTGCGAGATCGAGTTCAAGATCGACTAGAGAAGAAAGAAGGAGAGCCTTACCAACGAAATTACAGAGGTAGAAAACCAACGGGAAGCACAAAATCTCGGCTCGAACATCACGAAAGAAGAGAGGACGCGGAAGATCGTTATATTCCCCATCCCGAGAATTTCCAAGATGAGCAGAGTGAAGAAAATCGGGGAACTAGGCGATTTCGGGGGCCAAATGATCCAAATTACCAAGGAAGAGCAATACCGCACGGAGAGAAGCACCGAGAAGGCAAAAAGAGATCGTGGACGACATTGAGAAACATTATGTCAACAAACACGCTTAGCCCGCGAGAGAGAGAGAGTAAGAGCAGAAGTGGAAAACCAAGAATTGGAAGAAGCAATCCGGCAAAATAATCACGACAACCGAGAAAGGAGGCGAGAACAAAATCGTGTCAATAGAAATACCAATGGAGAATACGAGAGGATGCAGAGGAGAGTTGATAGAGAACCCAGAAGAGAGAATGATAGATATAATGGTGTGCGAATTGATGAAAGAGCCGAAAGAGAAAGTCGCAGAGAAAGGAGAGAAGAAAATAGTGAACAAGAAGGTCAAAACAGGCATGAACGCAGGAGGCGAGAGGCAGAGCTAAAAGACCAAAGCAGAATCAAATCCACGAGGAAAATGAGCAAATCTTGAAAGAACTAGCAGAAATGAGAAAATTGTTAAACAAGAGGAAGGAAGGAGGAAGAAGACAGTTGGATGAAGCCATCGCAGAAAGCGCGAAGACTTCTTTCACAATAGAAGTACAAATGGGAGGAATACCACCTAAATGCAATCTGCATTAACATTAACCAACATTTTCGATGGAACAACTCCGTGCGGTACAACATATCAAGGCTTATATGAGATGTATAATACAATGGGAGAATCATGATGCCATATTGTGCAAATACTTCGCATCAAGATTAATTGGAGAAGCACTGAAATGGTTTGAAGGATTACCGAGAAACACAATCTCATCATTCAACCATTTACAAACTATTTTCTTGGGAGCGTATATAAGTAACAATTCCACGCGACCAGGAATTGAAGATGTATTCGGATTGAAACAAAGAGTTGGCGAGAGTTTAAGACATCTGACAATGAGATGGAGAACAATGTGCAGTGAAATGGCCGGAAGGGTAGAAGAAAGATATCTCATTTTATCATTTGTAAATGCTCTGTTCGCAACAAGTTTGTTATACATTCAAATATTCAGAATTAAAAATACGATTACGATGGGTGAGTCATGAGAACTCCAAGAAGAATACATTGCTTTGGAAGAAAGACAAAATGAAATGGAATCATACCCAATTCTGCGAATACAAGTTCGAACGCTGCGAATGCAAGTTTATTACAAAATTTTTAAACTCAAAGTGGCGACCACTTCGCAAGGGCAACCGGAAAACAAAGTTGATGATGGACAGCAGAAAATAGTGGCTATGGGGAGCCGAGATCAGGAGGAGTTTGATAGAGAAAGGAACTACTACAACCGCGGCAACAATAATAAAATTCGAGATTAGATCATATGCAAGAAACTTATGGAGGACGAAGGCGTAATAACCATGGAGGGCCAAGAAATCGCAGAGTGGTATGGGAAAAGATCAATGCCACCACTAAATGCTAGTGTGGAAAAAATTTGGGAAGCTATACTTGTAATGGAGGACGTACCACCACCATGGAATGCAGGGAGTGAACCACCACCAAGTGACAAAGTCATGAATATTGTTCTTACCATCGCTTTCATGGACATCTAACAAATGACCGCAAAACATAAAGAGAATCATTCTCGAATGATTGATCGAGGAAGTTGACTCATTTTCTAAAAGATGAAGAGAAAGGGAAGCAAGTACTAACAACATCACCATCGAAGGGCAAAGAACAGTTTCAAAGAAGGGAAAAGAAGCATTCGTAATAGAAGTGGGAACAAAGGCCAAAAATATATTTTGCAATTCTATCGTTCATTCATATCGTACAATTGAAGATTTTCACGATAACGTGCTTAGTAGAGTATATGCAAGAGATTTTCATAACAAAGAAGTGATGAACTCAAGAGAAAGTCGCAATTGAAAGATTAGCGGCTAAAAATTATTTCTTTCTCTGCAGCATTTAAATACCCAAAGGAAGAGAAGCACATGATAGCCCGTTGGTGGTGCGACTGGACATTAATCCAAGACCAGTTGATGGAGAAGATGACGAAGCGTAAAAATTGTTGGGCAATCAATAGAATCCTAATCGATACTGGAAGTTCGGTGAATATTCTTTTTTACCATACATATAAGACCATGGGTGGAGAGGATGAGAATTTGATTCCTTCAACGTACAAAATCTACGGTTTTAACGGCACAATAACAAACCTAAAGGAGAGGTTCACATGAGGATACCTTTACAAGGATTATCACCGACATTTTATTCTACGTGGTTGACGTGGAATCTCCTTATAACGCATTAATTGGGCGACCTTGGCTGCACGAAATCTTGGGAGTAGCATCAACATACCATCAATGTATAAAGTTTCCCCATCCAAATGGTATTGGAATTATAAAGGGAGATTGGAAGGAAGGTCAGAAATGTTATGAGGTTGACGTAGAGAGCTGCGAAGAGAGAAATGCTAAAAGGAAAGGTTGGAAACAGAATATCAAAGATGAACAGAGAAAAGAGAAGCTGATGGTGGATACTATAGAGATAAGAAATGAAGAAGCATCGCGAAGTGCCGCAAGAATAGGCGAATGTTATGATGCTGCAAAAATAACTGGTTGTAGTTCATCGCAAAGTGCCGCAGAAACATCGCGAAGTGCCGCAAATGAATGCATGGAAATACACGAACATAATGATGAAAAGGAGTCCTCCAAGGATTGGGGTAACGATGAGGCAAAGAATGCAATGAACAAAAGGCATAAGAAGTAAATACTCGACAAAGATATATCAACGGGAAGATAAAGAATAATTTCGACAAGAAGAATGTACAAGAATCCGAGAGAAAAATGAATGAAACAGAATTGTGCGATGTCTTCGCAAATTAAATGTCAGACAGCAATTAAATATGAATGATTGAATGGTTTAACAACAATGAATGAGTAAATGAATGGGACGAACCTTTATGGCGTACACCCTAGTTCGTGAATTACATTTCGTAAGAGGCAAATGTAAGACCTAAAGTGCGTCATATAAGGGGGTATCTCTTAACATGGCTCGGGGAAAAGGTTACACCGCCCGGAACTGGGTCATGCAGATTTGGGGCCCATGAAAGCCTATCCTGAGGAGGTACCTTGGATTCCCAACTATATATGTAGGTTATACCCTGGTTGGGCGACCGAGGGTCTCTTTCAAGGAGTCATCGTATGATCAAGGCGCCGAGGTACACGGTTGAGTCAAGAGTGCGGGGGAGCATGGAACTTCCTTACCACTCTTGACAAGTCTTGGCGCATGCTTTGCACTCGGCCCGAAGAAAACTCCACTTAGGGTGCAGCCTTGTAACCATAAACCCTATAGGTATAAGGGATAAGAGGCCGCGAAAACAAGCGGTTGTTGTTAAGACCGGATGGGAGGAGCTATCCTTGTATGGCCGATGTACGCCTCCTTGAAGGGGCAACCAGGGAGATGATAAGGGCGGCACCCTCCATTAGGGAGCTGATAAGTGCCAAAGACGCAAATGTCACGAGGCTTTGTTTTCGCAAGGAAACTTAGGCTTGTCATATTTGTGCAATGATCCCGCAGAGGCAATAATACTAACACGAGGGTAAGACGAGATCAATGGGTCCTTACATGCAAGTGTAAAGACGTCCTGCGATTTCGTCGCAAGTCGGCAATGTCACGGGGCTTTATTTTCGCAAGAATATTTAGGCCTGTCATATTGTCGCAAGCAAAATATCCTGCAGAGGCAAAAATACTTGAAAAATGATAAGGCAAGGTCAATGGGTTTTTGCATACAAGTGTAAAGACGTCCTGCGACCTTGTCGCAATAAGGGGTGGCAGAGTAAGACCTTTACTTAGGAAGGTCAAGCTTAGAAGACCACCAAAAATGATAAGGCGAGATCAATAGATTTCTTCTTTTATGAAAATCTCTAGCGACCTCGTCGTAATTATAAATTTAAACATCATTTCTGGTCAGAGGAAGAAAGTGCGAATCTCAGAAATTTCATTCTTTCATATGAAGATGCATAACAGAGGCAAATATGGGAATGGAAAAGACGAAATATTGTTATCCATCTTCCAATGAAAGAGTTATACATTAATAATGTTAGCCAATTATATTACAAGGAAAAAACTACCAAGAAAGGGGAATGAAGATTGAATTTATGGACAATAAACCCAAGAAGTTTACAAAAAAGAGATACAGAAATGTACAGATATTACAGGCAGCGAAAGAAACAAAAAGAATTATCTCTTTGGTGATTCTTCTCCTCTATCTGATCCTTCAATTCTATTATTCTCGCGCTTTAATTTTCTTCTTCGCTGGTCTCACTATCGAAACGTCCGAGACAGGCAAATTCTCGGAACTTCTTCGAAAGCCAAGGATATGAACAAAGAGGGATTTTGTGATCATTACAAACGTACTCCATGGCTTCATTGCGAAAACGAATGGCATCATTATTAAAATTCGCCACTATAGTTCGAAATTGTTTCTTCAACTTGGAATATCTATTCTCGCGAAGGGTGAGATTCTTTGCGAGCTGTGCCTTCTCAGATTCAAGTTCTTCAATCCTTGCTTGAAATCTTTTTTCGGACTCTGCAAGTAAACAACGATAAGTTAACAACTCAACAAAGAATATTACAGAGGTAAGAAACAATGAAGTTATAATAAATAACCTTCTCTGTCGGATATTATATCTTTAACCAAGGAAGTATGCTCGGTATGAAGACTAACATCAACACCTAAGTTATTCCCGGCATTATCTAAGATTTTCGCAGCCCAAGCGAATTCATCGTCATTATTTATAATAAGAAGTGAACGAATTTGATTTTCTCGCTCACTAAGTAAGGAGTTCTGGCGAAGCAATTCATCTCGCTCCATTTTCACTTCGAGAAGGACTTTTGAAATGTTGCTAATGCCCGGGCACCATTATTAGCAATGCGATCTTTGTCATCTATATGGTCACTAATTTTCTTCCTTAAAATTTTGGTTTCCTCATGAGACTCGAGGTATATTTGTTTAAACTGGTTGGCTGTACTTAAACTAGATCTGTGCTCAATTTCTAAGAGGCGGTACTTGGTTTGGAGTTCATTTAATGAAAGAGAATTAATTCTCGCTTGACGAACTACTTAAAAAGTTGTTGAGATGAGCAAGAAGAGTGTCATTATCCATAGGCTCGGAAATGAATGGAGAAGAATAGCTTCTTCGGAGAGGTTATATACATCTGCGAAAGTGATAAGTCGTAGCAACAGAAATTGATAAAATGAAAATAATAAGAGAGGAAAAATTTTATACCATAAAGTTGCTTTGATTAACGTTCTGGAGAGTGGTAACTTTGTCTTTCTGGGCGAAAACTCGGTCTCCAATTGTTGGATCTTTTCGCGAGATCTCGCAGACTCAACTTCTAATTCTTTGATCCTTGTGCAAGATTGGGTATTGTTTTTCAATTGAATGTTATACCTCCTCTCAAGATCTGAGGCAACCACAAAAGAAGTTTTTCCAGCCTGCGAAGAAAGATAAAAAGGTTATTAAGATATAAATTAAAAATTGAAGTTGGAGGAGAAATATGAATTCGAACATACCAACGAATTAAGTGCATTTAAGAAGCTAGGGGATACAGATCTAGAAACTCCTTTGAAAGAGTCATTGCCATCCAGCAGTGTAGCATTACATATGGTGGCGAGGTTCTCGCATATAGAAGTCAGATGGGTATCTCCAATTCCCTGAAGAGAATCCGAGAAGATGCTGAACAACTGATCCATAGGAGAATTGGCCGATTGAGCTTTATTTTGGAAAGTTGAATCCAAAACATTATCATTATCGTCCTCATCGGAAGATTCAGAACTTGAGCTAAGATGAGAGGAAGGTTGAGTTTTTCGCTTCTTAGATGGTGGAGCAGAAGACTTATCCTTGCGTGCATTGGCTTTAGTTTTGCCTTTAACTTTCGCAGCTATCACTTCCTCGGCGTCAACCTTCGCATACGAGATGAAGATAAGAAATAGAGGCAACAATATTGTTAAATAACACAAAAAGATATTTCTTACTTCATCCGTAAGCGATCGAAGTATTTCCAAGGTACTTGCCGGTGGATTTGCCTTGTAACTTTTCCTCGTTTGATAACTGAAAATTTACAAACTCAATAGGTACAAGAGGAAAGAGGGATTGCAAAAGCAAACTGTGGGGACATACCTCTTCTGCCTTCTTGGGCCACTTGAATTCCCAAGGATGATAGCCTGCGAGATTTACAGGGAGTACATGCGAACCTGCTATGAAAGGTCCACTTAAGAGCAAAGGTACAACCCACCACCTCACATCTTTGGAGTGGCGAGGAGTAGTGTTGTTACCCGAATGCCGCCGATATCTTGCATGAGTAATTTATCCTCGGGAATGTTATCTTTTCTCTTCAACCGAGCGCCCAAATGAGATTTCTTATTTCTCATGCCTATTACTTCATAATTTTCAAAAAAGTTTTCTGCAGTGTATCTCTCGGGATTATTTCTAGATTTACATATTTGGGGTCTCGACACTTTGTTAGGATATAAAGATCCTTTGCCAAAGCACCGCGACCAAAACTCAAGCATTAGGCGGATACAATCGCCACTTAATTGATAGACAAACGCGAGAAGTTCGGATGGGAAAGGATTTCATAAAAGAGTGGCATCTCAGGATCATATAAAGGAATGGGGAGTCCTGCGAGAAGTTGACCTAGCAAAACAATAATCTTGTGATCATCACATTGATGATCAGAAAAAAGCTTTGCAGTGAGTATAGATGAACATTCTTGATTAGGAATGGTAGAAAGGGTGAAACCTTTATCAAGCAACTTTTTTTGAATCTCAATAAAGCGAGGTTTGTACATACGACTAAGTGAAGCCATTATCAATATGGGAATGAATAAAGAATCGGGGATTAAGATATAATAAAAAAGATCGAAGATTTGCGATAATAGAAGCGCAACTTGCGGAAGAAGAAGATAAAGAAAAGTTGCAGAGAGAAAACGAAAGAGGAAAAGAGAAAGATATGAAAAATATATATAGAGAGAAACATCCTCGGGGGAAACGAGAGCATTTAATGTGAGAAGGGACGTGAATGGTCAAGAATAAACGATTGAAAGAAACGTGTCAGAAAAAGAATGGAGGAGTAGACATCTGTAATAAAGTCCGTATGGAAAGGTGGGACTGAAACAACCATAGATAAACAGTCGCGGCAGTTTAAAAATATTGATTCTCATGACATTCTCTCCTTCGTAGAGAAGACATGAGAAGAGGCAAGATGTAGGATCAGAATATCGCGACAACAACAATTCGCGAAGGCAACCGATAACAACATTGCGAGTGAGTCGCAGAAGATTAATATGAATGACGCACTGGATGACGATAGGAAGATATGAAATCGGCGAAAGTTAAGAAGTGTCGCGAATACGAATACTTGTACGCCTGCGACACTTCGCGAGACATTCCCGAAAATAAAGGATGACTTAGTCATTGTCATTCACTATGTATTACCCTATATAAAGGGATGAGTGAATCTGTTGTAGAGGGGGTTCTTTTTGGATTGAAAAGCAAGTCATTAGGAGAGAGAAACAGAGCGAATGTTAGTAAGATCTTAAGTGTAATTCCATTTTCCTGTGTAAACATTTTAATTAAATGTTAATAAATATTCAGAATTGTTCATCTATTATCTTCTGAATGGATTAGTTAAACAAAATATAGTGAGGGGTGTATTGTGGGATTTCCTGCAACTACAATATACTGCAATGAAGTACTTTAAGTTCGAGAGATCAATCTGTACAAGTCTAGCCTAAACCAAGACATGGCCGTTCCGGACTTGCTTCGGTCACAAAGTGGAGGAGAATGGGTTAATTTTGGGGAGGGAAGCAAGGAAAGTGGTGAGACCAGAATAGTTGATTCTGGAAGAGTAGTTGGGTTACTACGACTTGTTATCAGAAAAGTGAGAGAGCTAACAAGGTGAGCTAGCAAGTAAGTATTTCTGAGTGTCGTATCTCCTGTATGAACTTGTTGTTCAATGGAAATAGGTAAGACCTATTTATACAAGTCGGAGTAGAAACGTACCCTGGTCTCATTAAGGAGTGGGGAAGTAAATGGGAGGAGGTGGTAATCGTATGCATGGAATTGATGTCCATAAAGTGGTTAACGCATGAAACTGGTTTTCATGAAACTGTTAACGTTATGGAATTGATGTCCATAAAGTTGTTAACGCATGTACTTTATGTCCCATGAACGTTTCACACATAACTTCCCACATTTACTAACCGCCTCACCCTTATGACACTTCCTTATGACGGGCGTAGTGTACGCCGCACGCTATAAACCACCAAACCAATACCCAAAGAGGATCCCCCAGTTTGTGTTGATGTCTCGAATGTTTTTGGAAAACATGTAGCACGTTGTTGTGGCTTGGTAAGTCAAGCTCGGGAAACTTGCTAGCCTGGCGACCCTCGACGGTCGAGATTTTGTATCTTGAGAGGAGGGGAAACCGTTGATCATTGCGCGCCTTCGTTTTGGAACTGCGTAGTGAGGGCCAATCGTGGTGGCAAGGCTAGGTTGGCATGCCATTGGCATGACATGGTTTGGCGTGGACAAACTTAGGTTTTCGAGCCAAAGGTTACCATGTGTTGTCTGGTAACCTTGGATGGCTAGGATTTGCTCCTGGGATCGAAGGGCAACCGTTGATCGTTGCACGCCTTTGTTTTGGTGGCCGTGTAGGGAAGGACAATAGGGTGGCGCGGCTAGGGACAAGGCAAGGGCGTTTGGCCTGGTACGACGTGACTAGCATGGCTAGGGCCAAGGAAAAATGTGTTTGGCATGGCGCGGCTAGCTTGGATAGGTTTGGTTTGGCTTGGCATGCGGGGCCAAAGGGCTTGCCATGGGCGTATGGCGTGGCTAGGGCCAAGGCAGGGGCGTTTGGGTTGGCATGTCGTGACTAGCATGGCTAGGGCCAAGGAAAAGTGCGTTTGGCATGGCGCGGCTAGCTTGACTAGGTTTGGTTTTGGCTTGGTATGTGGGGCCAAGGGGTAGCCATGGGCGCATGGCGTGACTATCTTGAGCTAGGTGTGGCTTTGGCTTGGCATGTGGGGCCAAAGGGTATCCATGGGCGCATGGCGTGACTAGCTTGGGCTAGGTGCGGTTTTGGCTTGGCATGTGGGACCAAGGGGTAGCCATGGGCGCATGGCGGGACTAGCTTGGGCTAGGTGCGGTTTTGGCTTGGCATGTGGGGCCAAGGGGTAGCCATGGGCGCATGGCGTGACTAGCTTGGGCTAGGTGCGGTTTTGGCTTGGCATGTGGGGCCAAGGGGTAGCCATGGGCGCATGGCGTGACTAGCTTGGGCTAGGTGCGTGACAAAGCTAGGGTTTTGGGACAAAGGTCGTGAGGGGACCTTAGACGGCCAGGATTTGCTCCTGGGATTGAAGGGAAACCATTGATTGTTGCACGCCTTCACTTTGGTAGCCGCGTGGGGAAGGACAGCATGGTGGCGCGGCATGAGGGGCCATGGTGAGACGTGTTTGGCATGGCGCGGTCGGCGTCGGTAGCTTTGGCTGGGTGCATGACTAAGCTAAGGTTTTGGGCCAAAGGTCGTGAGGGGACCTTAGACGGCCAAGATTTTCTCCTGGGATTGAAGGGCAACCGTTGATTGTTGCACGCCTTCACTTTGGTAGCCGCGTGGGGAAGGCCATCATGGTCGCGCGGCATGAGGGGCCATGGCGAGACGTGTTTGGCATGGCGCGGTCGGCGTGGCTAGCTTTGGCTAGGTGCGTGACCAAGCTAGGGTTTTGGGACAAAGGTCGTGAGGGGACCTTAGACGGCCAGGATTTGCTCCTAGGATTGAAGGGCAACCGTTGATTGTCACGCCTTCACTTTGGTAGCCGCGTGGGGAAGGCCAGTATGGTGGCGCGGCATGAGGGGCCATGGCGAGACGTGTTTGGCATGGCATGGTCGGTGTGGCTGGCATGATTTGCCATTTGCCCAGAGGTGCGGCTAGCATGGTTGGCATGCTTTGGCGCGGTCGATGTGGCTGGCATGATTTGCCATTGGCACAGAGGTGCGGCTAGCATGGTTGGCATGCCTTGGCGCGGTCGGTGTGGCTGGCATGATTTGCCATTGGCACAGAGGTGCGGCTAGCATGGTTGGCATGCTTTGGCGCGGTTGTTGTGGCTGGCATGATTTTCCATTAGCACAGAGGTGCGGCTAGCATGGTTGGCATGCCTTGGCGCGGTCGGTGTGGCTGGCATGATTTTCCATTGGCACAGAGGTGCGGCTAGCATGGTTGGCATGATTTGGCGCGGTTGGTGTGGCTGACATGATTTTCCATTGGCACAAAGGTGCGGCTAGCATGGTTGGCATGCTTTGGCGCGGTTGGTGTGGCTGGCATGATTTGTCGTTGGCACACGTGGTGCGGCTAGCATGGTTGGCATGCCTTGGCGTGGTCGGTATGGCTGGCATGGTTTGCCATTGGCACACGTGGGAATTAGGGTTTGGCTCGTTGTAACCCTAATTTGAAAAATATACCCCGGTAATTATTTTAGAGACACATTAAAGGTTTCAGTAAATGTGCCTAGTAAATGCTTGTTGCTTTAAATGTTGTGACATTACTGTCTGCTAGGGTTTAGTATTTTACGATTTTAACCCTAAGCTAAAAACCACCATCAACATCAGTGCATACAAGTTAGATACCATATATATGTGGGGAACCGATCCTAGTACCTAGTCAGCCGTTTCTTTGGTAAGCTAGTGTAACTATGCACAATACTCACATGGAACCTCATGAGATGTGATTGAGTGTAACTTGATCAATCACATAGTTCTTGAAAGTCAGATGAACCAATTCTAAACTTGTTTGGGAGTGTGGTAAATCGGTTTCAAGTGAGCAAGCATGGTAAAGACTTGCAAGAGTAAGATGTCGACACTCTTTGAACACGGTGCATTAATGCTTATTCTATTTTGTTCAAAGAAATTCCTTAAAGGCTAAGAAGGAAGTAAATCCCAAGATCGAATTTAAATAAGTTAAGAATCTTTTTATGTAAGGGTTTTTAATTATATATGAAAAATAAGAATTAGTAATGTGCATTTGCTAATTAGATTTTCCAAGGAGATTTCGATCACTATTTTTGGACAGTGCATTCACAGGAATTATGAAAACCGAATCTGGTGGAGTAATGAAAATATCTTGAGAATATTTTCGGTTTTGGAAATTCCTCGGTGTCCAAACTTCCTTGTCTATAAATACTTTGAGTTTGCATTTCTAGCAAACTAATCCTGCATAACCTAGACTTCCACTTTTGTCTTTGTTACTGGTGAGGCGCCTATCGGAGAGGAGAGTAATCTAATTAGGTGAAATCTCTTACGGCCACTCAGTTTAAAGTCTTCTTTGGGATTGAGAAGCTCTAGCGCGACCCGTTGGTGGGAAACTAGATATTGCGGTTTATCTTTAGTTTTCTTATTGATTTGATTGACTAACGGAGGTTGAATCTTGATTGCACCTAGTTTGTTTATGCTTGAGAATCTTCTCTTCTGATATAAGATTCACTCAAACTAGTTCAAGGTTTCGACAAGGATCTTTAGACTGTTGTTAGATCTAAAGACGATCTTGTGATAATTAACAGACTCCGTTCTGTGTGTGATTGATCACAAGAGATTCAAGTGATTGTGTGCAGGTGTTTATTGAAGATCTAAGAAGATTTGAAGATAAAGAAGATATTGAAGATTTCTTACTTGGTGTTTTTATAATCTTTGGTGTTCACAGTACTTGTTTGGGAAAAATAGGATCCAATTAATAATCGGTTTATCCTTGTGGTATATTGGATTGATTAATTGAGGAAGATCGGCATCAACACATATCACTTGGTTGAAGAGTGTTGTTGGCTTAATCTTAGTGATTACCTTTGGGTGATTTAATGTAAGATAGATCTTGGAACCTGGCAAAGGAGTTTATGTTAAGATAAACAAGGGAACCTTTGCACAACTCATATAACTTGGTTGAAGAGAGTTGATACCAAACAGATTTGTTGTTCCTTTACTGTTTGGAATACGATCCAAAGGAATTGGTCCAAGTACGTGACTTGTTTACAGGTTGGAGGCGTAGGAATACTGAGGGAACTATGTGAACTATAGGTTTAGTTGCTTGGTCTCAACTATACGAAGTTGTCTTATTTTGTATAGCGGCTTAATTCTGAGAGTATTCAATTCTGGACTAGGTCCCGGGGTTTTTCTGCATTTGCGGTTTCCTCGTTAACAAAATCTTGATGTGTCATTTACTTTATATTTCCGCATTATAATTATTTTATTATAATTAAAGTAAATTGCACAAACGTTAATTCCTATTTACTTGATACGTGAATTCTATTGAGTTTGGTTTGGTCCGAACCTTTGTATCAAGTAAACACACTTTGTTGTTGTATTGTCTCGATCTAGTATCCATAGACGATCACACAAAGTGTGAACCGATTTGTTGCATTGTCTCGACTCAGTCTATAGACAATCACTTTCGGGGAAAGGGCTTATAGGAAGGAAAAGTTATAACTTGAGGTATATTTGGGGTACCCTAGCCTTTTCAATTGGTATCATAGCAGGCAAACACGAAAAGATCTAACAATCTGTGTTTGGTGCGATCCATCCTATAAGAATTGAGTATGTTTGATGATTCAGTTAACGTAATGACAGGATTTGATTTCTCAAGGAGTTCATGGTGGATAACACATATGAAGTATGTAATACTTTTATTCCTAAGCATGTTAGGAATTATGCATATGAATGTCATGGATGACTTACATAATCCTTTGAGTATCATAGGATTGTATATCATTATGGTAAATAATGATGTAATGGTCAATAAGACAATTTGTATCTTGAAGATGCATAAGATTCTACTTAAGATTTTTATGAACCTTGGCTATAGTGTTCCTGTGAAATCTAGAATCTTAAATATATTTTGGATATCCTATCAAAGTATATGTGTATACATTTTAATATCAAGGACCATCAATGTTTCGCCTATTTTGTTGCGACTTTGGAAAATATGTGATCCTACAATGATTGAATTTTCGGTTAATAATTTTGTTAACTATGGACTGCTTCATACTCCTCACAATTGTTTTAATGAAGCAAGTGATCTTTTAAAATACTGGTGTTGATGGTGGTTTTAAGCTCAGGGTTAAAATCGTAAAACACTAAACCCTAGCAGACAGTGATGTCACAACATTTAAAGTAACAAGCATTTACAAGGCACATTTACTGAAACCTTTAATGTGTCTCTAAAATAATTACCGGGGTATCTTTTCAAATTAGGGTTACGACAAGCCAAACCCTAATTCCCACATGTGCCAATGGCAACTCATGCCAGCCACACCGACCGCGCCAAAGCTTGCCATGCTAGCCGCACCTCCGTGCCAATAGAAAATCATGCTAGCCACACCTATCGCGCCATGCCAAACGCACCTCGCCATGGCCCCATGCCGCGCCACCATACTGGCCTTCACTACGCGGCTATCAAAACGAAGGCAAGCGACAATCAACGGTTGCCCTTCAATCCCAGGAGCAAATCCTGGCCGTCTAAGGTTACCAAATGACCTTTGCCCCCAAAACCCTAGCTTGGTCACGCACCTAGCCCAAGCTAGTCACGCCATGCGCCCATGGAAAACCCTTGGCCCCACATGCCAAGCCAAAACCGCACCTAGCCCAAGCTAGTCACGCCATACGTCCATGGCAAACCCTTGGCCCCACATGCCAAGCAAAACCCAAACCTAGCCAAGCTAGCCGCGCCATGCCAAATGCACTTTGCCTTGGCCCTAGCCATGCTAGTCATGTCATGCCAAGCCAAACGCCCCTGCCTTGGCCCTAGCCACGCCATACGACTATGGAAAGCCCTTGGCCCCACATGCCAAGCCAAACCCAAACCTAGCCAAGCTAGCCGCGTCATGCTAAACGCACTTTGCCTTGGCCCTAGCCATGCTAGTCACGTCATGCCAAGCCAAACGCCCCCTTGGCCCTAGCCACGCCATACGCCCATGGAAAGCCCTTGGCCCCACATGCCAAGCCCAAGCTAGCCGCGCCTTGCCAAACGCACTTTTCCTTGGCCCTAGCCATACTAGTCACGTCATTCCAAGCCAAATGCCCTTGCCTTGGCCCTAGCCACGCCATACGCCCATGGCAAACCCTTGGCCCCACATGCCAAACCAAACCCAAACCTAGCCAAGCTAGCCGCGCCATGCCAAACGCACTTTTCCTTGGCCCTAGCCATGCTAGTCACGTCATGCCAAGCCAAACGCCCTTACCTTGGCCCTAGCCACGCCATACGCCCATGGAAAACCCTTGACTCCACATGCCAAGCCAAAATCACACCTAGCTAAAGCTAGCCACGCCCAAGGCGAACCCTTGGTCCCACATGCCAAGCCAAAATCACACCTAGCCAAAGCTAGCCACGCCCAAGGCGAACCCTTGGTCCCACATGCCAAGCCTAAAAACACCCTAGACGCGCCACCCTGTTGGCCTTCCCTGCGCGGCCACCAAAACGAAGGAGTGCAACAATCAACGGTTGCCCTTCAATCCCAGGAGCAAATCCTAGCCATCCAAGGTTACCAGACGACATATGGTAACCTTTGGCCCAAAAACCTAAGTTTGGCCACGCCAAACCATGCCATGCCAACGGCATGCCAACCCAGCCGCGCCACCACGTTGGCCCTCACTACGCGGCTACCAAAACGAAGGCGCGTAACGATTAACGGTTGCTCCTCCTCTCAAGATGCAAAATCTCGACCGTCGAAGGTCACCAGGCTAGCAAGTTTCCCGAGCTTGACTTGCCAAGCCACCACAACATGCTACATGTTTTCCAAAAACATTCGAGACATCAACACAAACTGGGGGATACTCATTAGGTTATTGGTTTGGTGGTCTATAGCGTGCGGCATACACAAATGCCCGTTTCAAGATAGTGTAATGAGAATAAGACGGTTAGTAAATGTAAGAAGCAACGGTGAAACGCTCTTTCATTATGGGACATCAATTCCATCAAATCCCATCAATACCAGGCGTTACCACCTCTTCCCATTTAACTCATCCGTTTTCCTTTCTTATGAGGCCAGAGTACGTTTCTTTTTGTACTTGTATAAATAGGCTTACCTATTTCCACCAGAGACACGAGTTTTTGGTCAGGGAAAATACCACACTCAGAAAGGCAACGCTTGTTAGCTTTCTCAAAGCTTTCACCTTCTGATGCAAGTCAAGTACTACTCTTCCAGAATTATTCTGGTCTCAACACTCTCTTCAGCTTCCCTCCCTAAACCAACCCTTCTCCTCCACTTTGTGACTGAAGCAAGTCTGGAACGACAATTTCTTGGTTTAGGCTGGACTTGTACAGATTGATTTCTCGAATCTAAAGTACTCCCTTGTAGTACATTGTTTAGGGTTTAAATTTTTTCTCACCTTCACACCCGCAATTACCGAAATCAGCAGAAACCATTTTCACCTATAAACAATTGGCGACCACAACGGGAGGTTCGATCTTTCAGTTACAATGTCAATTTTCAACCAGCGACGTCAAGATGGTATAGGAAGGCGATCCACTCCGACTCAGCTACTCAATGGCTCGATTATCAGTCATGACACGACAAGGGATGACTGGGGACTTCCCAGAGGATCAGAAGCAAAACGATCCGCCCAGGGATCAACGGCTCAGTTATCAGACGGCTCAGTAACGACTGGGGACTCTCTATAATCGCGGCGGTGCTTCACATGAAACTCGGTCTTACACCCGGAAGGTTCTCTATTCATCAGGAGATCTAAAAAACCAAGTGAGTCCTACCTAGACGAGATACGTGGTTTGCTTATTCAAGTTTTCATGGGAATGATAAAACCCATAGCCATGTTATGTTTCACCCCATGTCATCTACCTACACACGGTTCCATGGTTTTCCTGGGATGTCTGTGTCACTTTCAATCACAATCAAAAATAATCCTAAACAATTCAATTCTAAACATTTCATTCAAAAAAAATATATGTAATCCAAAACCGTCAAGGTAGCATTTATCTATTAACCCGAGAAAACCAGAAAATCAAGAACCAAAAACCAGGTGTCTCATTTGCCTTTCAAAAAAAAAAAAACCCTAAAGGTAAGAGGTCCAAAAGACAGATATATATTTAAGGAAAGTTTTCCAACAACGGCTTGCTCCTCTTGACGAAGGCCTCCTTTGTGCCCTGGAGAGCCCCCGTTTTCAATTTCAGTTGCCGGCACAACTTTCTGAATTCCGCTTCCTGCTTCTTCACCGTGTCTGCGGAAGGACCTTCGACTGTTTCGACCAGCAACTTTTCAACCTTAGAGAAGCCGTTAAGAACCAAGGAGCATTGAACTCGAAATCCATGCACATGTCGCGATGAAACCTCCGGCTTGAAATTACATCCTCAGAAACTGTGTGACCAGTCACGTTGCGCATGTCATCGATCGAAGATAAGACTTCCTCTACACGCTTGACCAACGCGTATCGACTAGTAACTTTCTTGGTCGTGGAAATATGACCGTGGCTTTCCCATATCTTGGTATACAACGCCGCATGCTTAGCTGGTACGCTAAATCCCCCAATCAACACGTGATCTAGATAAGGAGCCAGATATGGAGGAACAAAGGTAGCTCCTGCGACTACATCAGTAACCGACAGGGGATCCCTAACAACAATTGCGCCAGGGTTCACACGAGCAGTCTCCGTCGTCGGAGTCACAACAACGCTTTCGTCTTGATTGGCCTCTGTTTCAAAGCTACCAGGATCGGCTGACACGGCTGGAGACAGAGCCGCGCCATCACCAGTTTCCTTCTCGAGTTCAGCTTCAGAACTGGTGTCGTGCTACGATATCACGTTTTAGACACTCTTCAAAGAAAAAAGAAAAAATGAGAGAGAAGAAGAAGAAAAACATGGAGGGGACTCACCGATTCGGTTTCAGACTGACTAGAAGAAGATTCATCACTGCTATCGGAAGAACTACTCCCGCCATCTCTGGACTCTGAGCTTTCATCCTTCTCGGATTTCACTCCGTCATGGGTAGGCTCAGCATCGCTGCCTTCTATTTCAAGAGGTGCTTATTTCTGACTGCGTGCAAGTTTAGCAAAAGCGTTCACACTGTTGAGACCCTGGGCAAGGCACAAGGACAGACACTCAAGTATGAGACAGAGACATAAGTAATTCGACTATGTCAGGAAGAAAATTACACATACTCGCATATTGGAGGAGCTAAAAGTTGGGAGAGCCTCCAGACCCGACTGAAGACCACCAGCACGATTCTTAGACCTTCGCTCCTTCAATTGGGGACTGTCCACGTCCATACCGACAGATTTCCTTTTGGTTAAAGAAGTATCCCTCAGCGATGGATGTTTTGCTAAAATCTCGGCGGAAGGCCTACCACGAGTGTTCTCCACTACGGCTTTCAGAAATTCCTAGATGACGAGGAATTCACTCTGCCAGAATGTGTTATACTTGGAGGTAGTCGACGGATTTCGTTCCGAAAGCAAGAAAGGGAGGCTTCTGCCCGGCGCAAGAACACTAGCATCAAGAACGTCTGATAATGGATCCTCTGGAGCTGCCAGCTGACGAACGAGAGGAACCCCTTGGTCGAAACCCAAATGCCGAGCTGCTCGCTCAATATTATAAGAGACTGCCTGACACGATCCTCGAAAGAAAGATGGTATATAGCCAGACGTGCAACTTCGCATGAATACAATCTCACCGACGCCCAGATTCCCTCCATTAGAAAGCAAAGACATGTTTGGAGCAGAAGCAATGGTACTAATCTGAGTTATGGACGCATGCACCGGAGCCCATGGACGAAAATTAATCGCATACGAGTTGTCAAGGAACCTAATCAGTTTCGGGCCAGTTTTTAGGCGCATGTTCGACCAACGCAGTATTATGGAGCCACCCCAAGACTCAGGAAGTATAGCCAACGGTTTCGGGGCATACTTCTCGAAATTCTCCCACAACCATGCCTTGAGAAAGGCGGCATGAACATACGGATCCACTTTCATATGACCGTTCGAGGCGTGCATGTCCGAAACCAGCTGGTCCAGGTGTGCATACAGAGAACCAAGAAACAAACCACCGAGGGGGAGAACGACACCTTTTGCCAATTTTATGTAAAACTTGATAAGTCCATGTCTTATCTCTTTCTTGCCCGAGCCGTCATCAAAAATATCTCTGGATAGCCAAAGAGCCAAGAACGCTGCAACATGAAGCGTACTGTTCTTCTGGTTCGACTCTGACGCGTCAGGAAACCACTTGGACACCCACCGGTCATAGAAGCACTTCGTCTTATTTTCTTTCCGAACGAACCCTTTTGATTTCGCAACTAGGGCGGCATGCATTTCATCTTCATCAGCGGACAACTTAACATCAAGGTTTCCAATTACGGGAAGGTTCAGCAGTACATCCACACTCTCCAAGGAAATGGTCATTTCACCCTGATGAGATTTTGAAGTTGTTTGTAAAGTGGTAAGAAAGATGTCGTTCCTCTCAGACTTGTGAAGGATTTTTTTTGACTTAAATTCAAAACAAAAATAGAAAACTCACTAAAAATTATAGCAAACTCTGACAAAGATGTTATCAATATTAAAAGAACACTGAGGCTAAGATTTCACTAATTCAAAGTGATTTAACCCAATATTTATATTCATACAATTTTCTCGTTCAATTTGATTCTAAACTATTGCAACAAGTAGATTCTCAAAATAACAAGTGTAAATCTGAAGCAGAGAACATCAAAAACCTAGGTCCAAGTATGCTCTATCAAAAGAAATCACAATTGTTTAACAAAAATCATTCAAACAATTATCAATCAAGGCAAAATAATCATAAAAATAATTACAATAAATAAATAAATAAAAATATACCACTTCTTGTTGGAAAAATAACTTCCTCTATCGCCTCAGCAATGGGGTTTAGCTCCTCATATTAACCACTTGCTCAAAATACATGTTTGTTGCTCCAAAGTTGATTAAAAAGAAGACAAGATATAAAAAAGCGTGTTTGTAACAGTTATAATTGTTACAGAACCACTGTTACAGAGGAACCCTAATAGAACTGTTGTGAATTCAATTAATTGTTGGAAAAATTGTTACAGAACTATTACAAAGGTATTAGTTTTGAAAGAAAAGGCCACGGGTTCTGCGACTGCTATAAGTGTTGTTCTATGTTCTTCTTCACCCTCTCGCCTGTATCTCTGCAACTTGGGTTTTTTTGTGCTCTGTTATGTTCTAAACTTCCCCTAAAGTGTACGTAACCCCTTTGTGACTCCCAACAAACCTTTTTATAGCCAACAAAAGCCCTAGAACTCGATATGATTCCTTCCTTTCTTCGGCAGAAAGTCTCGGACTTTTCTTTCCCTGCCAAGCCACGTGATTTTCTCCCCAAGCTTCTCAACGCGTCTGTGGGTTGTAAAAATTCTTCCTAGGATAGAAACAAATCCTACGAAGGTATTCTATCCTTAGATCCACTCGCAACTTCCACAAATAAACCCGTGATACTCTCCAATCCCCTGTTTTCTTATTCCGGCTTATCCAGCCCAACTCAGTCGATTATAATGAATATACCAAGCCTGTTTAGTGTTAACAGGCCCAACCAAGCTAAATCCGGCAATTGAATCTCTCTAATTCACGACCAAAAACTCAACCCTAAATTTGTTTCCGCTGCACATGTTTTCCCGCCAAAAAAAAAATATTTCAAACGGAGAAGAAAATGAGACGCCCCCTAACCAGAGTAGGGGTGCCAATAGCAGCTGCCTTGGGGTGTCATGAGGGTGCAACTTAGTAATTTGGGTACCCCTTATCCGTAGTGAGGGTCCGAATAGTAGGTGTACTCCGGGCGCAACTTTTCGAGCCGATTTTTCCAAAAATGTTTATTGGCCAAAAATACCTACACACACATAAAACACCATAATAAGTACAAAAATGAGCACTATCAATATATAGAAGCGAGACAAATTAGACACAAAAATGTGTCTATCAAATACCCCCAAACCTATTATTTGCTAGTCCTCGAGCAAAAATAAAATAAAATCCTAACTCACTGTCGCAGGCATCGTCGATTGCATTTAGCGTATGCAATAAGCCTTTAAACCCCTAGGTGGCCCTAGTGGCCGAGTTATAGTCTCGGGAGGGTTTACCAGAGGTGTACCCACAAAACCTTTATACTCCAGACCCTAACTATATATGCAGAACCTTGGAAGGCACTAAATAATCTCCTTGGTTGACATACTTATTGATTACAGGAGGAAGTACCCTGATGCGAAATTCCAATTGTTGTACACGAGTTTGCACTCAAGCATAATAAAATTCATATATAAGTCACGAGCTCTACTCGAGATAGTCGCACTATGGACATCAATACCCGAGTCAAAACTAATCACATGGATAGATCAAGAAGATGGATATAGAGGAAAAACATAGATGGTTTTAATGTTTACTAAGTGAATGGTGTTTCCCATATACTGTCAAGGCCTCCGCCAAAATGAACCTATCCTAATGGACCGAGATACTAGTCGACTAATATCAACACACTTTGGCATATACAAGGGAACCAAAGGGTCGATAATCCTAACTCTAGGTCAACACAACTGGCATATACAAGGGTTCCAGTGGTCGACTTTATTGAATTTATTCCGGTTGGTCTGATGGTTTGGTCTCAATTTTCTCTTTTTTTTTTTTTTTTGGTATCTCAATCACTCTAATTCACCCTAGCATTGGTAACAACTTGATTCGAGGGCCCCACCTAATCACTTAGAGAAACATAGTTTAAAAACAAAACAAATTGAAAACAGAAGTGAAAAGGACTCAACGAGATATGGTGAAACTATCATGTTATTTCTAACAACTGAGCTCTGTGTTTTTATGAATAGACTCTTTAGATGTTTCCATCTAATCAGATTGGTTCCTCAACTCCTACAACCAAAATGCTTCCATCCACTTAGATTGGTTAGTGCCATCCTTAATAAGCATAAATTTCTAGGCTCTGGAGTTTATTAATGCAACTAAAAAAGTTTCTCCTATACCCCCAAACTTAAATCTAACATTGTCCTCAATGTTCTAAAGATAAAATTAAAAGCATGAACAAGGAGAAACTGTTACCATTTGAAGTAAAAAAGTTAAGGAAAGATATTACCGTGTCGCATGAATATTGGGTTACCTCCCAAGAAGTGATAAGTTTAAAGTCTTCAGCCAGACTAAGAAAGGATTAGTCACCTCATAAAATCATAAAGTAATAGCCGGAATTTTTGTGGGTCATCAAAACCAAATAGAGCTATCACAAGTAAAAGAAATCTGCAACATGCCAATAAAATTAACAAATAAAGCACACCCTTGTCTAGTTTCCTGTTTAAGACAACTACATCTAGTTGTGGTTCGGAGTTCGGCTCTATAACCGGGTCGAGATAAAATATTTTCATGTCTTGGAATTCCTCAAAGCTAAGATCCGGTTCGGTTGTAAAGTCTGTAAAAACTCAAATAAGAACTTAGAAGCACATAATAATAACTTTGAATAATTGCGGATCCTTAAAGTCAATCGGTTTTGACTCACACAATTGACCACGATGAAACTGGCGGTGAATCATAAGAAAATGTGTCGATGCTAATTTCCTAAAGTACTTAGGCTCAGTCTCAAAACTTAATAATTGACACATCTGAAACTTATACGTTCCCACAATTGGTTGAAAAATATTTGGTGGGAAAACAAAATCAATCTGGACATCATAGCCACATCAACCAGAGGATGGGTTTCTAACAACTGAACTTCCTTATGGACATCACTAGGTTCAGGAAAACGTGTATGAAGATAATCTTTTAAAATGGTTGAGGAACATATGTCAAGTCCCAAGTGAGGGACCTTTCTAAGAATTAAGGCACATGGAGAATGATAATCACCCCCTAAACTTAGAGTTTTCAGTGTCTCTAGAAAGACTAGTCACAACTTCCCTAATTTCAAGGTCATCGATTCTGAAAATGGTCAATTGATTCTTCTAAGTCGAGTTTCATCCTCACTCATATCTACGAGTTCATTTTCTTTGTCTAAGACTAATGTTTCTAAATCGCTAGACTTTAAAACAATATTCTCGGGAAGAAACTCGTTCCTCAAAACTATCATCGGCTTCGTAATCATAAGGGAATACTACATCGTCTAAAACGGTGGTATCTCTAGTCAAATCCTCGTCCTTTTGAATAGGTGAATAATTATTAAAATTATTTGGAATTAAACTAGAAATAATATTATCATTGTAAAGCTCGGTTGGAGTAACAAATTCCCCGATCACTATGCCTACTTATTTCAAATTCTTCATCAACACTATCCTCATCATAATCATCATTATAATAACATGAAAATGGTTGAACCTCATCTAAACAAGTAGTGTTACCAAGTTTAACCTCGTCATCTTGATTATGCAAATAACTATCCTCATTTTCAAAGGTACTATTGGAAACACTATATTGGAAATTAAGACTATCTTGAGCTGTTCTTTCCTGGGCCTCTAACAACATTTTCTGAGTCGACTCACATGACTTCCTGATTTTATCTAGGAAAGAAGGTTCACACATTGCATTGGTTTCATCCAAAACTAAGTTATTTATCTCAGCTGAACTACTTGTCGACTCAAGTAACTTTTGTGTTTACTCAGCTAACTTACGTGCGTATTCTAGTAGAGAGGAATTTTGCTCGTATGACCGGTGGGCGTATGGATAGTAATTGGGCTCATCATGGTATGAGCCATAACCTTCAAAAGGTTGATGTTCCCAACCACTATTCACATTATGGTCAAAGTAGTAATGTCCATTTTGAAACTCAATCGGATAATTATTGTATTGGCTATTGTAATACCAGTTCGACATACTATTGCAGGGGTGTGAGTTGTCACACAAAATAAAACCCACTGACAGGGGATTCATGGGTGGATAGAGTCTTACCTCCCGTACCAGACGGGCGATGAACCGTTGAAGTCGACTCAGGCCACCGACTCCTATGTCGTGTACGAACCCCGAGGGCCGAGACAAGATCGTAATCTGTCGTCCTTCCTCGCAAACAGTTTATATTTAATTTCAACCCTTCCTTAGGGTTTTAAAAATAATGTCCAAATTCAAAAAAATAAAGTCCAAAAAGTGTCTAAAAATAAAAAGAAAAAATTACAAAAATACAACCCTATTTACAGTTTCTAAAAATAAAACAAAATATCTATATACAAAATCTTCTTGTTCGCTCCTTTCAGATTCCTCTTTTCTTTCCTTCTTTGGCGATGATTTCCTTTTATAGCACTTTTTCTTTCCTTGTAGCTTCGCTCCAAATCTGAAAAGAATCGAAAAATACCAAAGGCGTAAAAGAGAACAAAAAATATAAAAAATAAAAATAGAAATAACTCTAAAGCCTAAAACCTAAATACAAGTCCGCGTCGGCGGCGCCAAAAATTGATGTGATTTTTATGTTGTTGTAGAAAGTGGTAGTAAAGTTCGTTCAACTCGGGCTTGTAAAGGTTTGATTTCAGGCTTAAAACTAAAATATATTCACAAAAAAGTTGTCACAACGTTGAGAAGTACTGAGACTCAGGGTTCCACCAATTCTCATTCATGCGATTCTTATATTTATCCTAGACAATTATAGTGCAAATAATAATAAAATATTGAATCTATGTCTTTGCCAAGGTAGATTTTTAAAAGATTAATTGTAAATCACAAGCATGACGCATCAATAGTACTAAAACTAAGCATACGTCATCAAACGAAATCACAACTAATTAGTGAAAATCATAAAACAATTAAATCAAGTGCAAGAAGTCATATAAGAAATAAATAGAATTACCACATGCATGAAATATGGCTTCCTCCGTTGTCCCAGTGTTGGTGTTTAGTTCCTCATATTAACCACTTGCTCAAAATACATGTTTGTTGCTCCAAAGTTGATTAAAAAGAAGAGAAGATATAAAACAGCGTGTTTGTAACAGTTATAATTGTTACAGAACCACTGTTACAGAGGAACCCTAATAGAAATGTTGCGAATTCAATTAATTGTTGGAAAAATTGTTACAGAACTGTTACAAAGGTATTAATTTTGAAAGAAAAGGCCACAGAGTCTGCGACTGCTATTAAGTGCTGTTATATGTTCTTCTTCAACCTCTCGCATGTATCTCTGCAACTTGGGTTTTTTGTGCTCTGTTATGTTCTAAACTTCCCCTAAAGTGTACGTAACCCCTTTGTGACTCCCCGTAAACCTTTTATAGCCAACAGAAGCCCTAGAACTCGATATGATTCCTTCCTTTCTTCGGCAGAAAGTCTCGGACTTTTCTTTCCCTGCCAAGCCACGTGATTTTCTCCCCAAGCTTCTCAACGCGTCTGTGGGTTGTAAAAATTCTTCCTAGGATAGAAACAAATCCCACGAAGATATTCTATCCTTAGATCCACTCGCAACTTCCACAAATAAACCCGTGATACTCTCCAATCCCCTGTTTTCTTATTCCTACTTATCCAATTGGCTCGCGATTATAATGAATATACCAAGCTGTTTTAGTGTTAACAGCCCAACCAAGCTAAATCCGGCAATTGAATCTCTCTAATTCACGACCAAAAACTCAACCCTAAATCTGTTTCCGCTGCACATGTTTTCCCGCAAAAAAAAAAATATTTCAAACGGAGAAGAAAATGAGACGCCCCCTAACCAGAGTAGGGGTGCCGATAGCAGCTGCCTTGGGGTGTCCTTAGGGTGCACCTTAGTAATTTGGGTACCCCTTATCCGTAGTGAGGGTCCGAATAGTAGGTGTCCTCCGGGCGCAACTTTTCGAGCCGATTTTTCCAAAAATGTTTATTGGCCAAAAATACCTACACACACAAAAAACACCATAATAAGTAAAAAAATGAGCACTATCAATATACAGAAGCGAGACAAATTAAACACAAAAATGTGTCTATCACACCCCATCTACATACGGCCGTGTGGGTGTCCGAACACCATCTGGCAACAAAAGCAACCAAGCCTGGAATGTCTTTCCTAATTTGAAGCACTGCGGAAGCCGCAACAGCGTCGACAATCTGCGCCCTAGTCAAATTGGTCTTTACAGGTTCTTGGTCCATCATGAATCGCGTCCATTTCTCAAAGGAACGCAACGGACTTGCAGGGATTTTAAAGTTGATAGAAGAGGCACGATATTCTTTCCTTTGAAGGCAAAACCTTATTACGCCTCCTGGACGAACCGATCGATCCTCTCCTTCGCTTTCCGAGCCAGTCAGAAGAATCGGCACATAGCTGGGATGGTTTCTCCTAACCTTGGCCGATGCGGTGAAAAATTCATCATCTACGTTTGGTTTAGAATTGCAAGCGTCTTTCGGTGCAGCGGAACTCTCCTCAAGTGACATCGTAATGAAGATTTTCTCAAACAACTACAATGGATCAATGCGAAGAGAAATTATTACAGAAAGTGCACGAAAATTATTTTCACCCAAGACGCAAGCCAGTTTGTTTCAAAGCTGTACCCTACGGCATAGAATTCTTGTCCAACCAAGGAGGAGTGACCCACCAGGGGAACCATACACACGGCCACACCAAGACGAGGAGCAAACCCTAAAAAACTAGGTTTTCGTGGGAAGACATGGCAATTAATATCACGTGCCTACCTTGCACAGTGAGTGGGAGCGGTCAACATTATTATGGCATTCATGCCTAAGTGTTACAACAAGCTCGGGCAAAAATACCTAAGATTCACGCCAACATTTCTACAAGGTCATGAAAAGGTACGCCTATAACTAGGGTTTACGCCAGCACAAAAGAAAGAAAAAAAAACGAGTTAAAGAGAAGTGTTGAAAGGCATACCTGGGATTTGCTCGTCCGCTCTGCTTTACTGCTGTCACACGGCTTGGAGGAATAAATAGGCGTGAAACACAAAAAAAAAAAAAAAAAAAAAGGTTGGCCCGCCTTTTATATATTCATGGTACGTGGGAGTTTGAACCAAGAAAGGATTTCCTATTTTGAGCCAAGAAGTAAAAAGAGGAAACCGGTCCCGCAAAGACCAATTTCCATGCCAAGACCGCTCATGCCATTGCCACGGCCCCACCACGCCTAGCCGTACGTACACGCCTCACCAAGTCGCGCCCTGCCATGGCCGCACTAGGCCAAGCCATTCGTTCCATTGTCGCGGCCCCACCATGCCTAGTCGTCCGCGCGCGCCTCGCCTCACCAAGCCGCGCCCTGCCATGGCCGCATCGGGCCCAGCCATTCGTTCCATTGCTGCGGCCCCCCTATGTCTAGCCGCCCGTGTACGTCTCGTCTTGCTGAGGCCACACTACGCCAAGACGCCTACTCCACTGACGCGACCCTATCATCCACGCGTGTTTGCCTTACCAAGACCACGCCACCTCTTGGCCCCTCGAGCCAAGCCGTCCACTTACGTCGCCTTCCAAGACCGCGCCCCCTTTTTCTTGGAGATGTACGACCAGACCAAGCCGGTGACTTTCATCTCACCACTCCATGGTCTGCATTCCCAGTACAACTTACGCAGGGCCGCCAACACGGGAAGCCAAAACTCTCTTTACCACTCAAAAAGGTTAGTCGGATGCTCCTGACCATCTTTGCAATGATTTATATCTCGATTCCGTCCTTGTTTGTCACCATCATATACTTACCTCGCAACAAGGCACCTGTTCCGAGCTAAGCAGGGGACTTAATGTTGATGGTGGTTTTTAGCTCAGGGTTAAAATCGTAAAATACTAAACCCTAGCAGACAGTGATGTCACAACATTTAAAGTAATAAGCATTTACTAGGAACCTTTACTGAAACCTTTAATGCGTCTATAAAATAATTACCGGGGTATCTTTTCAAATTAGGGTTACGACAAGCCAAACCCTAATTCCCACATGTGCCAATGACAAATTATGCCAGCCATACTGACCGCACCAAAGCTTGCCGCACCTCCGTGCCAATGGCAAATCATGCCAGCCACACCTACCGCGCCATGCCAAACGCACCTCGCCACGGCCCCATGCGGTGCCACTATGCTGGCCTTCACTACGCGGCTATCAAAACGAAGGCGTGCGACAATCAACGATTGCCCTTCAATCCCAGGAGCAAATCCTGGCCGTCTAAGGTTACCAAACGACCTTTGCCCCCAAAATGCTAGCTTGGTCCCGCACCTAGCCCAAGCTAGTCACGCTATGCGCCCATGGCAAAACCTTGGCCCCACATGCCAAGCCAAAACCGCACCTAACCCAATCTAGTCCCGCCATGCGCCCATGGAAAACCCTTGGCCCCACATGCCAAGCCAAAACCGCACCTAGCCCAAGCTAGTCACGCCACGCGCCCATGGCAAACCCTTGGCCCCACATGCCAAGCCAAACCCAAACCTATTCAATCTAGTCGCGCCATGCCAAACACACTTTGCCTTGGCCCTAGCCATGCTAGTTACGTCATGCCAATCCAAACGCCCCTGCCTTGGCCCTAGCAACGCCATACGCCCATGGCCCCACATGCCAAGCCAAACCCAAACCTAGCCAAGCTAGCCGCGCCATGCCAAACGTACTTTGCCTTGGCCCTAGCCATGCTAGTCACGTCATGCCAAGCCAAACGCCCCTGCCTTGGCCCTAGCCACGCCATACGCCCATGGAAAGCCCTTGGCCCCACATGCCAAGCCAAACCCAAACCTAGCCAAGATAGCCGCGCCTTGCCAAACGCACTTTGCCTTGGCCCTAGTCATGCTAGTCACGTCATTCCAATTCAAACGCCCTTGCCTTGGCCCTAGACACGCCATACGCCCATGGCAAACCCTTGGCCCCACATGCCAAACCAAACCCCAACCTAGCCAAGCTAGTCGCGCCATGCCAAACGCACTTTGCCTTGGCCTTAGCCATGCTAGTCACGTCATGCCAAGCCAGACACCCTTGCCTTGGCCCTAGTCATGCCATACGCCCATGGCAAACCCTTGGCCCCACATGCCAAGCCAAAATCACACCTAGCTAAAGCTAGCCACGCCCAAGGCGAACCCTTGGTCCCACATGCCAAGCCAAAATCACACCTAGCCAAAGCTAGCCACCTCCAAGGCGAACCATTGGTCCCACATGCCAAGCCTAAACACACCCTAATCTTATTTATAAGGTGTTTGATAATGATACTATCAAGAGCATTAAACTGCTTGAACCCGATTGTAACCCTTTTAAGAAAGATATTATGAAATGGATAGGTACTAAAGATTGCTCAATTTCTGTGAAATATACCTATAATTTCTTATGTGATAACTATGTTAGTATATCTGTTGAATGGAAAGGAATATGAAAACTCGATATAATGCCTAGAGTCAAAATCTTATTGTGGGAAAATTTAAGTGACTGCCTCCCTGTTAGGAAGATTTTGGGTAGATTTATTCCTATTGATATTCAATGTCCTTTATTTAATAGCATAGTCGGTGAACGTATCGATCGTGTATTTACTAAATGTGTGTTTTCGAAGCGATTTGGAGGATTATCCGACGGACCGTTACCGGCATGCAACTAAGCCTCATCAAGTCCGGCCACAATCATCTCTTGCGTCGAGCTACCAAGCTTAGATGATATGAGGGCCAACGTCTTTGGACCGGCAATGCCGCAACTCATCATGGCTGCCTACGTACCCTTCCCTACTCTAAAGGGATCAAGCCACGCACCGTAGTTCATCCACGAAGGAATTAAAAATTAAACCAAATCGCTTGCAAGGTCATGGCCTAGCAAAAACGGTAATGGCTTTGGTTCGTATAGGCCATTCCGCCAAGATGCATAATGATTATGCATCATCGGTCCGCGCGTGGCATAATGATGCCAACGCATCAAATACCCTCTTTGAAAGGCTACGCAACTATAAATGAGCCTTAGGCATCATTTATACTCTTCCGGCTAAGCTATGAAGCTTACTTGGTACATAGTCCGCATATGCACCTTCAACCAACTACCCTCCCTATATATGTCTTAATGGAATTTCTACAAGTATGAAAAGGGGAGCATATTGACATGCTTCACTATTCATGGCCGTTGCCATGAATTTCTCGAAGGACCGACAATGATTGTCGAGTCTCCGTCTCATTGACAAATGATTGTGCACCACTCGCTCCGTCTCTGTTTGCACAATGATTGTGCACCACTTGTTCTCCATTCATTGCCAATGATTACCCACAACGATTACGTACAATGATTGCGCACCACCCGTCTTCGATCTGCTTCGTTTATTGCACAATGATTTCGTTGTAAGATCGATCCCACCTACCCAATCGCCTAATGCATCATGATGATGCAACATTGGCCCTTGGCCAAATGCCAAACATAATCGCCATTTTTGGCGCGGTGATTGGCCTTAAGCCAATCCACCTTTTTCACGCTGCGGAAGCTTTGGATGAAGCTTCATCACAAGAAAATGGCGCATCTTTTAGCATGCGCCATGCTAAAACACGGGTGTTACATTATCACACCCTTTCAAAGAATTTCGTCCCCAAATTCAAAACCAAAGCTATTGTGGACAATCTCTTCGAGTTGGATTCCATGAGCAAAAGTCCCATACCGTCTGCTCGAAATCACGGTTTCTTCAAGTTGTCGTGAACAACAATTTAGACCTTCCGAGCACATGTCCCATACCACCTCGCCTGAGGATCCAAAAGTGCCCACAACTAAACCAAGAATCGCAATTGGCCAAGCAAGAGGATATCTCGACAAGGTATCCCGAATGCGCATCCCATACTACGCACTCGAAGTCCCTAAGGTTCACAAGGTTGAAAGATGTCATCAAAATGACAAAATTTTAGCACAATCTTTGTGTGGATCAAGTATCCGATTGCCCACCGTCCCCGACGGTCATCCAGTTGCCACTCGTAAGTGGGATGCTAGCCGAGTGCTCGACAACGCACACCCTTGGCCAGCGGTGCCAACGTGTGGGGATGATCGGTCCCATTGTCTACCCACCGTCCCCGCATTTGTCTTCCGGATATCCACTCGTAAGTGGGGTGCCACTTAGGCCAGGCAATCTCACAGCACATGAACAAGCTCAACTCGATTCGCATAGTAACTGGCAAAGCAGTTACAAACTCTTCCCGCGCAAAAGTTGGCCTACTCTCCAACTTTATGTTTCCATCAAGGAAAACACTCGCCAATGAGTCCACTCCGCACAAGTCCCTAGAGTTTTCTCGGAACTTGCTCGATACCATCTGTGACGATCGGAAAATTACGCCTTTGGCGCGTTGCCCCGCAGGCCGTAATCTCCCCGGTGCGCCATGATGAAGCTACGATCCGGGCCTTAGGGCTAGGCAAATGCACGTCCAATTGCCCTTGCAAGCATGCTCGTGGAGCATGACGCAGCTAACTTAGCTTCCACACTGTTCCAACTTACCCTTGTCCCGCAAAAGGGTTTAAGGCCATAAGGCCAATGCCAATGCATTTTTCATGCGTCTCTGGCTTTACCTTTATGTAGGGAATTCATAAATGAATTTCCTAGCTAGCTGAGCAACCGTCACATTGCCGTGTCTTGTCCGGGCATAAGCCTTAGACTTTAGCGTAGGCCACACCAAGCCCTTGCCATTTCCCATGTTACCTCGCTTACCATCTCTTTATAACTTGATAGGAAGTATGAGCATCCACTTACTGGCATGCAACTAAGCCTCATCAAGTCTGGCCACAATCATCTCTTGCGTCGAGCTACCAAGCTTAGATGATATGAGGGGCCAACGTCTTTGGACCGGCAATGCTGCAACTCATTGCGGCTGCCTACGTACCCTTCCCTACTCTAAAGGGATCAAGCACGTGACCGTAGTTCATCCACGAAGGCGACGAAAATTAAACCAAATCGTTTGCAAGGTCGTGGCCTAGCAAAAACGGTAATGGCCTGGTTCGTATAGGCCATTCCGCCAAGATGCATAATGATTATGCATCATCGGGTCCGCGCCGTGGCATAATGATGCCAACGCATCAAATACCCTCTTTGAAAGGCTACGCAACTATAAATGAGCCTTAGGCATCATTTATACTCTTCCGGCTAAGCTATGAAGCTTACTTGGTACATAGTCCGCATATGCACCTTCAACCAACTACCCCTCCCTATATATGTCTTAATGGAATTTCTACAAGTATGAAAAGGGGAGCATATTGACATGCTTCACTATTCATGGCCGTTGCCATGAATTTACGAAGGACCGACAATGATTGTCGAGTCTCCGCTCGTTGCACAATGATTGTGCACCACTCGTTCCGTCTGCTGCACAATGATTGTGCACCACTTGTTCTCCGTTGCTGCACAATGATTACCCACAACGATTACGTATAATGATTGCAAGCACCACCCGGTCTTCTCCGACTTTTCATTATTGCACAATGATTTCGTTGTAAGATCGATCCCACCTACCCAATGGCCTAATGCATCATGATGATGCAACATTGGCCCTCGCCAAATGCCAAACATAATGCGCCATTTTTGGCGCGGTATTGGCCTTAAGCCAATCCACCTTTTTCACGCTGCGGAAGCTTTGGATGAAGCTTCATCACAAGAAAATGGCGCATCTTTTAGCATGCGCCATGCTAAAAACACGGGGTGTTACATTATCCCTCTCAAATAACTTCTATATTGCTTCTAATCTTTATTTCAAAGAATGGTATCTCCTGTGGCTAAAGGACCGTGTTAATAGAGATTATTATGCTTATGTTATTTGGAAGTATAGATGTAAAGTTATTTTCGACAAGGTCAACCCACCCAAATGATTTGGTAGAGTTTATTAAGAAAGACAGTCCTCAATATCTGAGTAAAAAATTGTGTACTTATGGAAGTTCGAAACTTCTTTCTGTTTGTGATGAATCTCACCCAAGTTGTGTCCATGAAAGTTGTGATGGTTTGCAGAATGCTTCTTATACTTTAATGCTGCCTTTCAAAATAAATCTAAAAAAATTGCCTATGGCATAGTGAAAGTGAATAATAACGGTTTGATTGTTAACTTCACATGAGGAACAGGGTGGTGTTCAAGTGTCGAAGAAGCAAAGTCCAGAGCCTGTCGAGAAACAACAAAATGGGTTCAAGTTCTCGGAGATGAAAGATTGGTCTTTCTCAATGATAGTCAGAATGTGGTTAACAACATAAGGAAGAATAGTTTTGCAGTCAACTGGATCTCGAAAGCTATTTTGCTCCAAGCTTTAAAATTCAAAAAGTTCCTTACTAGTTCTTATTTCTTATATATTTGGAGATCATGTAATAGCCTAGCGGACAATCTAGCGAAGTTCCTTAATAAAATATGCGGATATGCACGTTGATTCTAGATGTTGGAATAAATCTAGAAAAGAAGTTTGGTTAAATATTCTATGTAATCAAAACAATGTAATGTCTTTTCTTTAGTTCTATATATAATATTTCCTTTTATCAAAAAATAAAAAATAAAAAAAATATCATGGCCAGAGGCTGAACACGAGAAAAGAATATTTGTGGTGGTTGTGGTGTAAAAGGTTTGGGCTACACTCAAGGGCTTTATATTCCTAGCGTTTTTAGGGGCCAATCAAAAGGATTTAGGGGCCAACAATAAAACAAAATAGGGTCACCCAAACCTAAAGTGAGTTACCCCTTATCTCGCATATTTCTTAATGGAAAAATTGCCCTCACATAATCGGTAGGTAATATATTATTTTTATCCTCCGAATGCATTCGGTAGACAAAATAAGAAGTATGCGTCCGAATGTAGTGGGTACAGTATTTGAATAAATTTCTTTTCATTTTTGTTTCTTCTAGGGTTTTTCTGTTTTTTCCCAGATTCGGGAGATATTCATGATTTTTATCTCCCGAATGTAGTCGTGTTCTTCATTTCTCAAGAACATTTGAGTAGCATTCGGGAGATAAACTTACAATCGGAGGACTTGAAATAATCGGAAGTTTAAGTAGTTAACCAGACTTCCGAATATAGAGTGACCCAAAAATCATATTTTCGAAAAAAAACTCAAATTTTCGAGTTTTGTACTAGTCATAATCGGAAGACAAGTAATTCATTTGACCTCCGAATATTTGTTGGCTCCCAAATGAGAACCACCATGAGCCTTGGCATATAGGGATTTGGAACCACCATGAGCCTCGGCATATAAAGCCTTGGCACTACTATATTTGGAGGTTTATATTGTTACTCGAACCTCCGAATATAGAGTGGCCCAAAAATCAGATTATGGAAAAAAAAAAACTCAAATTTTCGAGTTAACCTATAATTCTATCTCCAAATATAGGGCTTTGTTCACGGGAAGATATGACCAACAATATTCGGAAGTTAGGTTTATATTGGGCTACTTTTAACTTTAGTATTTAGTTAGGTTTATATTCGGAAGTTATGTATATTGGGCTACAATATTCGGAAGTTAGGTTTATATTGATCTATTTTATTTTATTACTAGGGCATAGCCCGTGCCGTAATGGCACGGGAATTGATATGTATTTCAATTATATCCATCAGTTCATACATATCATAATTGTTTGCATACAATGGATCAAGTCGATCCAAGTCTAACTGTTTTTGAGGTGTTGGTTAATAAACATGTCCTTAGCCGCAAATCTTTTAATATTATGTTGTTTGTATGTTATATAATCCTTTAGGACAATCATATTTAATCGTTAACCAATTCCTCAAAATCCTACAGGCCTATGGGTAGTAGAACACTACTTCATTCTCTTCTTCAAAACAAAGTAGTGTCCTTACTTTAAAAAGAAATAAATCATCAAAAGTCGTTCACCGAATTTGTAACAAAATTGAAAACACAAAATTACTTCAATATCAATCAGATTAATCTTACAAAATATGTTAGCTTTAGGAATTATTTTTCTGCCTTTGGTGATAAAAATTTCCAAATTTACATAGATTTGTGTTTATTCATTTTTCTAAAGTTTGTAATCTGTAATTCTTGATCCATTTCGTTTCTTATCTACTTATCTTATCTCTTTACATATTACCAACTATTTCTCAAGCATGCATAATCACATGAAAAATATATTTTTTCATGACAGAACTGGCAGAAACAAAAATCATGACAGAAAATGGGAATATAGAGAGATATGAGAAACTAAATCAATTACAATTGATTCGTGTATAGCCTTGTATTGGTCAATTTTTTTAATAGGTTTCATCTTCTTTCCGCCTCACCCAAAAAATCTTAAAACCACAGCTATTGATCTATCTTTTTCTTAGAAAAATTTGGCATTTAGTGTTTATTTTAATTTAAAAAAAAATAAAAAAAATAAAGAAAAAAATTTAAAAACTAACATCAAATTAAAAAAATTAAACCAAATGTAACTAAATAATTTATCTACCTTATGACACCTTTCTCATCCCACTACCACTACTTCTTCCACCACCACCATCATTAACGTCATCACTCCACCATTCTCACTAACACCCACCACCATTATCCCCACCATCGATCCACCACCCCCTCCCACTATCACAACCACCATTAACTCCTATTGTTTAATATAAAATAAATTTATTATGCATTGTATTAATGAATATATATTTATTTAATTAAATAAAGAAACATCTATTATGAAATATATCAATAAAATATTTATTATTGAAAATTAATTAAACTGAAAATTTTACAGCCGTAGATTTAGCCTTCCCAAGAATAAATTTCAAAAAATAAAAATAAATGTAAATTTTTCTACTTTACATATTTCATTTCTATGTCATTTGTTTGAATTTGTATGATTGCATCTCATATTTCTTCTCTTTCTCCCTTTTTGTCCAGACTGGGATGGCTTTAAAAAACCACTCGACTACTAAAAAAAGTATGACGTTTTTTTTGACGTTACAAAAACAATGATTTCGTGTAGTGTTAATTATGATAGTTAATGATTTCGTGTAGTGTTTATTAACAAAAATTAATATAATAATTTTTAGTGAAATTAACATAAACAAATTAAGACTATTGTATATGCTTGGAACTTTTAATCATATAAGTCTGTTATAAGAGTTTATGCGGACAATCACAACAATAGATTTATCTCGCCTCTAAACAAATCTGAGGCTTTCAGACTTTGTCCAGCCGTGAAGACACATGCTTGATAGTAAGTAAAATTGTGTGTACGTGTGTGTTAATTTTGACATGTGTCGTTCATTTCTTGTTACTATATAAAGTGAAAATCGTGCAAGGTTCTTTTCTAATCGTCATGTTTTATTTTGTATCGTAACCGAGTTTATTTAAACACTGTAAACGATCAACCATACAACTTCCTCAATATAACGTTGCTTGTTCCGTAATGACAGATAATTAACATTCTTCACTATTGCTCACAAACGCACACAATCATTGAACCACCCATTATCATCATTTCTTCTGCCAGGGGCGGAGCTAGGAATTTAATTATGAAAAGTAATAAAAAATCAGGGTGAGCAAGATGGTAAAAATGGTAGTTTTAGTGCATACATTATATAAAAAAAATAGATGTGTAAATTTAACATGCCCACCAGGGTACGTAGGCAACCACCTATGTATCGTTATCGCCACTAAGTATCGTTATCGCTAAGTATCGTTATCGCCTCCTCCACCCCCACTAACATCACCACCACTACCGCCAACACCCCCATCAGCACAACCACCATAAATTTTCATTGATATGTTTAATAATTAGCAAATTTATTATTTATTAATATATACATACATATATATTTATCTATTTATTTGGACGAAAATGCTATATGAACAGCTTTATAACAGCTGATTGACCGCAACTATGATGTGGCCATCTAACGTGTACATACACGTCAGAGAATCACTGCTTTTTCGTCTTGGCCTCTTTTTCTTTACCGCAACCAGCAACTACATGAAGTATCCATTATATTGCAGGGTTCTTTTATTCTTGATGATTGGAGTATCAATTCTTAAACCTACTATAGTTTTAATCATGACTCCACCATCTATAAAGTCCAAAACGATCAAAATTTCAAATTTGAAAAGCTACTGTAGTTTTGAAATCAACTGGTTTAATTGGTCTAATGAGATGAAGTTACATAAAGAGGCACTTAGCATTATGATCTGCAGAAAAATTCAAAAGTTTTCCATATACAGACTGTTTGGTTTTTACCCCAACTTAACTTGATCACAAGCTTTAGCCCGCATAAGTTGATTGGTTTAATCGTGAATTAATTTTAAATTGATAAATCTCAATATGCCCCAAATGTTGTGTCAAACAACCATCTAGTTTCAAGTTCTCAATAACAAACATACTGTTTTTCACTAGTTCAATCTGGTCGAGCATATTCCTTAATCTGGATGAGCGATCATGATATAATTGGAGGGAGTTTTTTTTTTTTTTTTTTTTTTTAAATTAAAGGAGTGGTATTAAAAATTCCGTAATGTGCATGACCGATCATGATATGATCATGAAGAACCCCATGATGAAATCTTGACGAGATTCCTAGAAAAACTCTGCATAGTCCGGATTTTCCGATAAGAATAACTTTTTTTTTTTGGTTTGGTTTTCGGTAGACGACGTGGATAGAAAAGAAAAATAACTATCTGCCATGTAGTTTGCCAGTCAACTTTGTCTTGTCATTCAAATTACATGGGTTCAAGTAGTAGCGTAATCGTTATTTGGATGATTAATAGCACAATGAGAAATTAATAAACAGATTTATTATTTACCATTTTAGATTTCTCTTTCATAATTAATGAGATATTTATTTGGATAATTAATGACATTATGAGAAATTAATAAAAAATTATTATGAATAGATTAGTGGAACATTAATACTATAAGCAAATTTAGACCGTTGGACTTATTTTAACTTTCGATCCAAGACATCACTTGTGGAAACACCCATATCCATGGATTTAGCTTTCCCTAGAATGAATTCTGACCGCTCTTTATCTAGGCTAAGTTGTCCATGGATTTAGCAAATTTATTATTTATTTAATGAAAGTATTTACAATGAAAAGTTTCTAATGAGAAAATAATAAAAAATTTAATGAAAGTATATCTATTAAGATACTTATAAGGCATTCATAGTGGGAGATTATTAAAATATTCATTACAAAAAGTTACTAATGATAATGATGTAAAATACATATTTATTAAGAGGACACTTAATGATGAAAATATAAGTAAATTATTCATTATGAGAGATTAATGAGACACTAGTTAATAAAACACTCATAATGATTAATTTTAGTGGAAGAAGTAAGTAGTGATAATTATAAAAAATACACATTTATTAGATTAATTAAGAGGACATTTAATAATGAAAATTTAATAATTAATTATGAGAGATTAATGAGACACTAATTAATAAAACACTCATAATTATTAATCATAATTAGAGGAAACCACAACCATGGATTTAGCTTTCCCCAGAATGCATCCTGGCCGCTCTCTATCTAGGCTAAGTTAAGTTACTAATGATAATGATGTAAAATACATATTTATTAAGAGGACACTTAATGATGAAAATATAAGTAAATTATTCATTATGAGAGATTAATGAGACACTAGTTAATAAAACACTCATAATGATTAATTTTAGTGGAAGAAGTAAGTAGTGATAATTATAAAAAATACACATTTATTAGATTAATTAAGAGGACATTTAATAATGAAAATTTAATAATTAATTATGAGAGATTAATGAGATACTAATTAATAAAACACTCATAATGATTAATCATAATTAGAGGAAACCACAACCATGGATTTAGCTTTCCTCAGAATGCATCCTGATCGCTCTTTATCTAGGCTAAGTTGTCCATGCTATGCTTTATAAGGGAGATTGGCCCCAAAATCCTTTTGAGTGGCCCCTAAAAACGCTAGGTTTATATGGGACTATTTTTAACTTTAGTATTTAGTTTTATTATTGAGGCTGTGATGCCTCACGTGCAAAGCACGTGTTCATATTCCTACCACAAAAATTCCAAACGGACTTGAATATACAAGAAAATCAGAATAAAAAAGGACAGGTCACGAGAGGTCTACGAGGAAAGAAAGGACAGGATCACGAGAAGTTAGATGGCCAGCAAAGGAAAGAGCCAAAGACCAATCTAAGTAACTTCAATAAAGCATCACTTTACTTGGTGGGTTCAGCATTATTCAAGGCCTTTCAATTCATGCAGGGAAGCAAAGGAATTCATGCAGGGAAGAAAAGGAACATCACCGCGTGGTAAGCAGGACACTTCACCTTTCCATGATATTAGCAACATTTATGAGCGCACCTAAGTGACGAAATTAAACGCATCTACTTTCCCAACTCTAATTAATATTCGCGTGGGTAACTGACGCGCGAAACGCGTGCACTCCCTCTGTGTAAATAAAGAGAATACCAGGGCTAGTTAGCGGAGGGAAGACAGATTTTACGTCGTTAGATTTCTCCATGAACCCTATATCTAACGGTAGAAAATAGCCAACAGTTCAGACTTCTGATTTCTATTTGTGGGTTACTTCGTCTTCTTTTTTGGTAATATCTCACAAATCGGTTGATCTCATTATAAATAGTGCCTCACACACCACTACTTCGTCGCTTATCTTTCCTCGCCAGCAGCGTTCTCTTTCCTTTTTCTTAGATTTTTTTTTCTTTTTAAGAAGAGAGGAATTGAAGATCTGTCACGAGGTTTATAAGGTACGGATTTATGCTGTAAGTTTGTGTTAATTTTTGGTTTTGTTTTATTTATACATTCTGGTGAGAAATTCTTATTGTATTTCAGTCTTGAACTTAATCCACGTTCATTAACCTTGGTTCTTGCTTTAAAAAGAAACTATTTCACAAAGCTATTTCAGTCTGTGCTTATTATTTGCTATTTCTACTTGCCTCTTATGTTTAATTTTTATTCCACTCAGTTCAGTTTTCTTTTTGAGATTCAGAAAACATAAGATTCTTTTCTGGTTTTGGTTATAATTGGAACACCTTCAGTTGGGATGCCATCGTACTCTGATAGGATCCTGATTACGAACTAGGATCTTTCCATGTCCGATTTGAACTTTTAATATAACTTTTGAATTGCAAGTGTGCTTATTGTAAGCTGGGTGTTTTTCTTGTTTCTATTGACGTTTCTCAGCAAGATCCTATACAAGTAGATCTACTTAATTTGCATAAACAGTTCACTGATTACGTGGTCTGCTTGTATTTGTAGATGTCCGATAGGCGACCATATGGTGATGATCCGTCGAGGTATCCGCATCCCCCAGACTACTTCCGTAATCCAAACTCCTCCTCTGACCCTGGAATGAGCTCTGGCTACAACAATCCTTATTACGGCACCTCCACAACCTTTGACAACAACCCTTATTGGGGTTCTGCATATCCACACCAACCTATGCCGAACTTCAACAACACTTACCAGCCAACTGCCAATGTTGACCCGTATTTTTCTTTCCCAAACTCCGACATGGCAACATTTGATCACAACACTTATTTGTCTAACACCAGTGACTACCCTCCTCAGTCAGATCCTCGTAGCAATGACTTGGTTACTACTACTGTACATCCAAATGATAGTACTGATTCCGACGTTGATTCTGTTGATTCTGCTGATTCGGGTGCACGAAGGTTTGGCTTAAGAAGGTGTGCTCTACGGAAGAAAAAGAGCAAAAATAAAGAAGATAAAGAAGAACATCAGCGGTGGATGGATACCTGGTATAAGGGAATTGGTAGGCCCCCCCAAATCTGGCCCTTCTCTTATGGATTACTTTGTATGTACAGATGGGTATTATAGACAAGGAAGAAAAGGAGGTCATGGAGTTATAATTCGCGACAATGTTGGTAAACCCATTGTTGCTTCAGCTGTAACTTCCACTGAAGCAGTATCTTTCCTTTATCACCAGGTGCAGGGTGTGTCTAGAGGCGTCGAACTTGCAGTAGAATATTCTCTTCGTGACATTCAATTGTTTTGCAATGCAAAACATGTTGCTCGGCTTGTTAATATGGCTCTCGAGTCGGTGTCTGGATGTACAATCCATTCTGGTGAAGAGAATTCTTTTGATGTTATTTGCAAGGAGTGTGTAAGGGATTATACAGGAAAGGATTACCAATTGGTCTTCCCTCTCCTGAAGAGAATGGCAGAGATGGTACCTAATTTCTTTGTGCCATTGCAGATTGTCAAAGTTCCAAGAGAACGTAACAGAGCAGCAGATTATTTGGCGAAGAATGGTGCACCTGGGATGGAGGTGTTGAATCCATGTGGGTTTCCAAATGAATTGAAGGAAATTCTCTGTGAAGATTATGTGGGGTCTTTACATTATGGGCTGCCTTGTTATGGTTAATCAAGATGATTATTTATCTAGTGGAGTAAAGTTATCTAGGTTGACTTCTCTGGTGGCGGTATTGGCTGTGAAGAAGAGGGTTTAGTGTCATTCGCATTTCACTTTCTATGGAAGCTTGTGGTCATGTGTTGGAGTTAATGTTTTGCGTTTCTGCTGTTATGGTATTAAGGTTCTTATTTTGGGGTTGTTGATTCAGTCTGTTTCATGATTGCGTCAGTTGGTTCTGTGTAGATGGTGTTCAAAGTCTGGTGGCGCTGTAAAGGTGTGAGTTTGTTGCTGGTGGTGCTGGTGATTCTTTTGGGTCGCTGAAAGGTGGTGGTGGTGATTCAATGTGTGAGTTTCTGTGCAGGTGGTGGTTTTTCTTTTTCGGGATGATGGAAGGTGGTGTTCTCGCTGGTGGTGTGCTGCTGCTGGCCCCTCTATTTTGAGCTTTTGTGACTTGGTGGTGGTGTTTGTTTTTGTGGCCTCTAAAATTATATTTGTTTTTGTGGCGTCTAAAATTATATTGTAAATGTTAATTTAAAATGTGGTCCGTTATGTAGTAAGCACATATGAACTATTTGCATATATGTACGTTATGTAGTAAGGCTAAGTACTATGGGCTAGATTGGACTGCTAGATTGGCCAAAAAGTGTTGCAAATCATGAAAAAAGTGTGGGAAAAAAGTTAAAACTCTTTCTGGCTACTTCTCTCTCCTAACATTTGCTCGCAGTCGCACTATCAGCGAGAAGCGAGATTGAAACGCCGAACGGTTCGGCGTTCAAAAAATGACCAAAACGCCGAACCGTTCGGCGCTCACAAAAATGCCGAACCGTTCGGCGCTCAAAAAGTGACCAAAATGCCAAACCGTTCGGCGCTCACAAAAATCACAAAAATCTAACGGGTGAGATTGAGCGCCGAACGAAAAGTAACCAAAACGCCGAACCGTTCGGCGCTCACAAAAACGTCGAACTGTTCGGCGCTCAAAAAGTAACCAAAACGCCGAACCGTTCGGCGCTTAGAAAAACACCGAACCGTTCGGTGCTCACAGATGACGTGGATGGCCAAACTAGCAGCTAGATATCTAGCCCATAAGACTTGGGAGGTTGTCCAGGCTGACGTGGATGGCCAATCTAGCAGCTAGATATCTAGCTCATAGGACTAAGCCTAAACACATATGTCCGTTAATTTAATATGTGGTCTGCAACTCGGTCTGTTGAGAGTTTTTAACCGATCCACCATTCACACCACTCCTTCATTTTCTCAGTCTGATTTTGCACCTTAACAAGCCAGCTAATTCGAACCTAAATCAAGATGGGTTTTCAATTCGATGTTGGTTGAACAGGGATAGCTTTATAGTTGATGGATTCAGAAGGCTTGCATTCTTCCAGATTGGATTTAGTGGAGTAATTGAATAACTTACTCTTCCAGCAGTTGGAAACTAGGTTGAGTTCCTGGAATCTCCTCCGAATTGCCTTCCTGTAAGTATTCACAAGTTTCTTTAACACCGTGCATGTTTCTTTTTAGAATAGTTCGTCTTTCTGGCTGCAATTAAACCAGACTACGCATAAGCTATTCCTAACTGTTTACAACTAGATTTGCATCTGAGTCGCAATTCAATCACAGTCAATTTGTTGTTTTATTTAGATCTTTGTTTATTAACCCTACTATGCCAATCAAGGCAATCTCCATAAAACCCCAAGAAACATCACCTGCATCAAGGCGATATCTACTCTCAGAAATATTACCTCACAGTCGTTTTTCTTGTTATCATCAAATTAATCCCTCTATCTATCGGTCGATATCTATAATGAGTTTCACATAAATCCATTGGCCTTCAAGAAAATACACTATTGGATCTTCAAGCCGATTCAAGTAAAGTGGATTAAGGGTATGGATACACAACTCCTTGTCAATCTTGAAACACAGGAAAACGAGAATCCATACAGGGAAGATATTTTGATAGAAGAACTGGAAGAGAATACAAATCTCTTGATAATTCTTCATCGACAAACAGGGGATTGTATGCAAACTTTGGAAATAGAGATGAAACACCACCAAATAAGAGGAAATCAGACCCGAAGCTTAAATCACGCTGGAGATGTCAAGGGAAATCCACTTTCAGGGAAGATAAGATCATTTTTTGCATCACTGGTGTCATTGAGAAACTTTGCCGAGTCGAGGACAACTTGGGTTGAAGAATCGGAAAAAATCCGACCCGGTTTAAAGTGGATTCGGGTGGCAATATTCCCTGCAGGGACATTTGATTTGGGGAAAGTGCCAGTCTGTCCTGCTGTTTCTGACAAAGGAAGAGATAAGGGTCCTTTTGAATGACAAGTGGAAACACTTGGACAGATTACAGAAGGATATAGATCAGAAATTGGGTGACCAAGTGGGCATTTTCTGTTCCATAAAGATAATGATTGAAACTAAAGGTAATAAGATCGAAACACATTTTCCAGGCCAAGATATTTATATGCGTAAAGCTAAACCCAAGGAGAATGTGGAGAGAGCAAGTTTAACTATGGGAGACCCAGCAACACATGTCGTTACTGAAGAAATGCGAGAGTTTGGCAAGGTACGACTCTCGCAAGCTGAATGATCACCATACGGCGGGATTGTCAAAAGATGCAGCCATTGACAGTCCGAAATATGCGTAATCCTACGCATACTTTTAGGGCAAACTCAGAAATTAGATTAGTATTTCCCTTCATGTTCATGAATAATCTAGATTTAGGTTTAGTATTTCCCTTAATGTTTTTCCCTTTCATGTTGTTAAACAAGTATGTTAGAAGTATTAAGGATACTTCGGGTAATACGAGTCATCAATAACATGAGTTCTTTATGCAAGTTTCTCATAATCAACGACGACAACAGGCGAGCACAGAAGGCGAGGGCGGCAGACATACACCTCACCTCAACAACGACAGCTACCAACCCACCAACCACTCAGCTACACAACCACCAACAACACCATGGGATCACTTCAATGTCCAGACAATGAAGTATCCGTCAAAATTTAGGCTATTCTTGTGGATAGTCATTGAAGAAGGTGTAACAACCTTCACACTCCGGATTTACCACCACCACACCAACAACAACCATCAGGCTAGCTATATCTGTTGTGTAATTCACCAACTATGGACCAAAACACCGAAGTCAAGAAATAAACAACATTGTGATGAAATTATGCAGATGACAATGATCAAAATAGGACTCCAGATTCGCAGGAATATCGAAGCTATCAAGGGGATAAAGAATAAACGAACAAGTCGGTCGGAAGTTAATACTTATAATTGGGAATTGGTTACACAAATGTTTTTTTTACCCAATTGTAAAGACTAGGAATTCTACTTTCCTGAATTATGTAAACCTTGACTGACCGCATGAATAATAAATTCCTCTTTTCAAAAAAAATAAAAAAATAAAAAAAGTAAGCACATATGCCCGTTATGTAATAAGGTCCGTCTGTTGTACTCCCTCCATTTCAAAAAAATATAAGCTTTGACTTTGTCAAGATATTAAGAAGACCGTAGTAATTTACATGTTACTTGCCTAATTTATTTCAATAAAAACGTTAATAATAAAAATTGTTATGGGATTGTAAATAGGAAATAAAAAAAGAAATCCGAAAGGGATGAAAAAAATATTTGTTTCCTTAATTATACAAACTTCATTAATATTTTAGATGGTGTCCATTATTTATTTTTTTATGAATATAAAACTTTAAGGGTATATTAGAGAGTTTATTGGAAAAATATGACTATAAACAGAAACTTGACACAATTTTGAAACAGACCAAAATGGAAAAGAGGACGATATTTTTGAAACAATATGATACATCTTTGGGTTGGTTTCAAGTCGGGTCTTGTGGGTTTGGAACATATGAACCTATTTTGCATGAACTTACTGTCTATGCATCTGTTGTAAGCAATATGATGCCTTTGAGAACCCTAGCTTTGAGCTACCAGAGTAGTTTCATTGTAGCAGCTTCCTCTGAAAGCTTCTCTAGGTCGACAAGCATCCAAATAAATGAAGTTCCACAAACTTTCTGCTTCCGGTTCTGGAATACTAACTCCATTTTCTTCTCTATTCGTTTTGTATTTTCTTTGTGGGTTAAGGCTCTACTTGTATATACCCCTGGAAAAAAAAGCTATTAGTACCCTTTTATCTTCACACCCCTAACAGTTATCTTCCTACCCATCAAAACCACAGAATTCATATACCCTTAATGTTGATAGAATTTCGCGGCGAGACACGGGTAGATATACGAGGATAAAAAACTAAAACTCATTGTTGATAGAATTCATTAAGCTTGGCCACATTCATCTCTTGCATCGAGATACTGAGCTTAGATGATATGAGGGGCCAACGTGCTAGACCGGCAATGCTGCAACTCATTGTGGCTACCTACGTACCCTTCCATATTCTAAAGGGATCAAGCACTGACCGTAGTTCATCCTCGAAGGGACATAAACTTAAACCAACTCGCTTGCAAGGTCGTGGCCTTGCAAAAATGGTAATTGCCTAGTCCATATAGGCTATTCCGTTATAATGCACAATGATTATGCATTATCGGGTCCGCGACATGGCATAGTGATTCCTAAGCATCAAATGCCCTATTCGCAAGACTGCACAGCTATAAATGAGGCTTACGCATCATATATACTCTTTCGGCTAAGCTATGAAGCTTACTTGGTGCATGGTCCGCATATGCACCTTCAACCCACTACCCCTCCCTATATATGTATGAAAAAGCGAGGGTCTAACAACCACACCTAATATTTCGCTTAGCAATATGTATGAACAAACTCCAATACAATTCCAAGAGAATCAACTTGACAGTCAGACTCAATCAATGGAAATATATCCAACAGTTGTATCTCTGTTTCACAATGTAATCAACAAATCAAACAAATAGAAATCCGTGAGCACGATTATTATGTGAAACAACTTGCACTTATCAAAGACCAATGTTCAAGTGTCAATCAATATAATAAACAACCAATGGTTGGATTTTCTAATTGATTGAACTATGCACAACATGTGATATTTCTATTATATAACAAAATATAATGCGGAAAAGAAATAACACAGACACCATAAATTTTGTTAACGAGGAAACCGCAAATGCGAGAAAAACCCGGGACCTAGTCCGATTTGAACACCACACTGTTTTAAGCCACGAGACACTAGCCTACTCCAAGTTAAATTAAGACTGGAATGTAGTTGAGCCCTAACCAATCTCACACCGATCAAGGTACGATTGCGCTCCTTACATCTCTGAATCCCAGCAGGACTCTACGCACTTGATTCCCTTAGCTGATCTCACCCACAACTAAGAGTTACTACGACCCAAAGTCGAAGACTTGATAAACAAATCTGTATCACACAGAAAAGTCTATTGTATAGATAAATATGTCTCCAACGGATAAACCTATGAGTTTTGTTCCGTCTTTTGATAAATCAAGGTGAACAGGAACCAATTGATATACTGGACTTATATTTCCGAAGAACAGCCTAGAAATATCAATCATCTCACAATAATCTTAATTGTATGGTAGCGAAACAAGATATTGTGGAATCACAAATGATGAGACGAAGATGTTTGTGATTACATTTTATCTTGCCTATCGGAGAATAAATATCGATCCAATCTTAGAGAAGATAGTACTCAATCATGATAGAAGATGCAAGATCAGATCACACAACTACAGAGAAAATAATTGGGTCTGGGTTTACAATCCCAATGAAGTTATATCGTTAACCTACATGGTTTCATGAAAAGCCTAAGGTTAAAGGAGAATCGACTCTAGTCTCAACTAGTAAAACACATGAGGTGTGGGGATTATGTTTTCCAGTTGCTAGAGTTCTCCTTTATCTAGTCTCGAAATCAGGATTTGCAATCAATGCTACCTCGGTAACAAAGCACTCAATATTCACCGTTAGATGAAAACCTGATTAGACTCAAACTAAATCTTTCAACCGTTAGATCGAAACTTAGCTTGTCACACACACAAATGACATGTATTCATTTAGGTTTGAGTAACCGTACCTAAACGTGTACATTTGGTTAGTTCACAAATAGTTAACCAATGGTTAGCCGTATGAGCACTTTTATATCAACCATATTCATCTTCTTCACAACTAGTTCAAATGACTCAAAAGAACTAGTTGAAGAGTTGTTCAATTGCTTAGATCTTTATACAAAGACACAATTGAAACAAAATCGGTTTGATTCACTCGAATCAATTCATGAACAATATAGCCACGGTTTGCAAAGATTGCATTCCTTATTAATTTATTGTTTAAGTTCATGAGCTAGCCGATTTGAGAAATATAACCAGCTTGGGTACGCGTAAGGGTATGCGTACCTTAGTTACCGGATTTGAGTTTACAAACTCAGCAGAAATTTTCGGTTCGAAAACTTTCGTGGGTACACGTACGGGTACGCGTACCTAAGGTGACTGGTTTACAAGTTTGCAAACTACAAACTCAGCAGAAATTCAAGGTTCAAGAACTTCCGTCAGTATGCGTACCCAACCTGTCTCCTTCACCAATACCGCATGCACACATATGCACGTACTTGGTTTCCGGTACATGGACTTATACACTAATGTGCGAACATACTATATATGCTTATATCCATAGGTGGTTACGTAATCTCAATTTTATATTTAAATCATTGAAACATTCTTCTATAATGTTATAATAGTCGTTAGACATAAGAATCGACTATCGTCATCAAAGCTATTTTCAAGATTGAAACGTCATCAAGACTTTCGTCACGGGTAAAGATGAAAAGTGGTTAAAGCGAAAGCTTACCAACACATATTTCGAGAAAAATATAGACGAGTAAACTCGGCTCGAAATATCAAATGTGTTTTTATGAAAACTATCATACTTATACGACTGTTGTCTCAAGAGTAGGAGATAGATAGACTTTTGAGTGCTAGATAAGTTCAATTCTCCACATACCTTTTTGGTCGGATGAAGTTCCACTGGTTCCTTGAGTTGTTCTTCGTCTTCGTAAGATAATCACCATGGAGTCTGGAGCTCAATTATACTTAACTATCCTAGACCGAGACTTAGTCATAAGTAAACTAGAAATCAAGACGTATAGTTTTGATCACTAATATTGACAAACATGCTTGAGATAGCAACGCATGCGAGTTCGACCGAGCAATGCTCTAACAATCTCCCCCTTTGTCAATTTTAGTGACAAAACTATCAATATATATGGATTACAAAATAGATAAAACTTTGTAGCTTCTCGTCCACATGCTTGATCTCCTTGGTGCTTCAACATTACTTGAAAACTTCGTCTTTTCCAAGCACTCCCATGATTCCATAGATGTTCAGTTCAACATCATAGTTGTTAAAGATCCGTAGCCATAAAAATGAGAAAACAAAAGCTCTCGATCATTGTTATACAGTGTCATAGTATTATTACACAACATCAAAGTTATTATATCACAACCTTGACAACAATACTATGGTGATATGTATCACACCCCTTAGTCAATATTTTCGTCTCAACACGAAAACCACTCCCCCTTACATAATGATCCGAAAACCATATGTATTTTTACTGTGAACTACATATTAATTCTCCCCCTTTTTGTCAATAAAATTGGCAAGGGTACGAAAACGGGATCCTAATGAAATTTTCACGGAGACGCTTCAAGACCAATTAAAATGACATATCAACTTTGTTTAGATGCAATCATAAAGCCGAGGCTAAATGCATTCATCAAGGAGTTTATAAAGATACAAGATAACCCCTAAAAATTCCATAGCCGCACTCCCCACAAAGATATGGAAATTATTCAAAAGATTTTTGATGTCATTCCAGAACAACAAGGGCGACCTTACTTTTACAATTTCTTTGGACAAAAAACCAAAAAATGATTTTGTATCCAAAATTCTCAATTAAACTAACCACAAGAAAACCCATGAATAATTTTATCGGAATACACAACCAAAATAACCACAAACGAATGTATGATTACTCTAGTCGGAAATGCTCACACAAGAAGACTCATGGAGCTGCACAGTATATACATAAAATATGGATCAGGGAAGATCAATACTGCGGCATAAACAAGGATTCATTCTATTTTCCTTCACTATTTGCACAATGACATACAATAGACATAATCCTCGTAAACAAGAATTCATCCTATCTTCATCACTTATTTGCATAACGACATAATAGGTTCAATTTTTGTTTGTCAAAAGTTCATCGATCTTGTATCAATACTTGCATATCGACATATAAAAGAGATAACTTTTGACATTGTATGGGAAAATAATAGTTCACAGACGCAAACACACATATCCCATAACATATTGCAATATATAAAACCATAAAGATTAATACTGCAAAAATCATCTTCCAAACAATTTTAGAGTTTAAATAAATAAATCTAAAAATATTGCAAGATGAAAACGTTGGACATAGCTATGTGAAATCACAATTATTGTTATTCCAAACTCTAGTAATCCTTCTCAAAAGCAAGATTAAATTCTCATAAGAAGTTTCCTAGGCATCAAGACAAACTCGTAAGGCACATATAAGATGATTTGTCCTTAGAAGGTAGAATCAATCTTTTTCGCCTGGATTTATACCAAGAAAAGCTACCAAAGGCATATAAAAAGATTTTCTTAACAAAGAAGAACATACAAAGTCATTAACGACCATGTACCATAGTTCACAGAAATAGATTGTGAACAATCAAGAATCCCATAGTAATGCGTACTACTGACCATTCTTGAAATTCCTTCTTTGTGATTCACCAACAACATTCTTTTAAAAGCTACAAATAAGCTTAGAATAGCAATACTCCATGAATTCAAGTGCCCAAGTCCAAGAGAAGTGGAACAAGTGCGACAAAACATAGCAAAACACTCAAAAACAAGAGACGGGACAAATACCAAACTTAACTCATCCAAATTGAGGAATTATCATCTCCAATTTGAAGATAATTCAAATATAAAGAGAATGAAAAAATAATCAGGTCATTCCGACGAAGAAGTTATGGCCAAAACACGTTTACTGAATATCGACGTCTACAAGCAAGTATGCATACGGGTATGCGTATTTAAACCCCTGGATTTTGATTTTAAATGATGGTATGCACACCTGGTATGTGTACCATCAATTCCAAACATCCCAAACCACTATTTTCAAACCTAAACATTTAAGAACCTTAAACACAGATCAAGTTAGGTAGAAATGAACGATAAGCAAAGTACATGAATCATTATAAGTACTCCAAGCAAATAAAAACACAAATATTGCTCAAGCTTATAGACATACCTTTTTATAAGAATCCAATCGACTTACCGAACATAATATGTGTGCCCCAATTCTCGTGCTTCCCTCACCGTATACATAGCAGGGCATTCCTTGGTGAGGATGCACTTACAACACAATTAAGTTGTGTTGAGGTGAACAATGTCTTGCTCACCACAAGTGAATTTTGGATAATCATGAAAGAGATCGCTTTTAAAACCTTTCATATCCAAATCCATCTTTCCAAAGAATTTTTTAAGTTCCAACATCATGGATACTGCCTTCTCCATAGTCATGGAACTTTCTGGGAGATTATTCCTTTTCACACTCAAAGCAGCATTGACTTTCTTTGGTATCCACTTCTGAGTGCGTTTAGGAACAACCAGAACCTTCTTCCCATTACTCTCTTCTAGAATTTTTGGAAGAGAATTGGAAGCATCGGATCTTGTCTTCGTCTTTACGAAGTTATCCTTTTGATAACCATTAC
>JAJJWW010009794.1:0-28041 GCA_023531295.1 Papaver armeniacum | reverse complement strand
GAAAGTGAACAAGCTTACGATTGGTGTAAGCAGGCTCTGGATGTTTTCTTGTTGTTTTCTCTTGTTTTTCCTCCGTTCTGGAAATAGGGCGGAGAACCTATTTATACAAGTCATTGAGTCTTATTCACGTCTCTCGTGGGAAGTGGAGTGATGGAGTAGTGGAGTTGTGCGTTGGTGATACACGACTAGCCTTGCCAACTTCTCCTGTTCATCTCTAACCGTCCATGACTTCCTAACACGTTCTTGTGATGGCGCATTGCACGATTGTAAACCGCCGACCAATACCCCAAGATGTATCCCCCGCCTTGTGACATGATTGATGTCTAGAATGTGTGGATCGTGGATCCACGAAAGATAGCATGTAATGCCGAATTAAATAATCACAAGTTATTCAGAAGTCGATACTTGTGAAGTATCGTGTGTATTTTATGCAGTACTACATCATGGTGTGGTAAAGTGATGGGTAATGACGCCTCACTCGACCAATTAACTCCTGACCAGGTTGTATAACCAGTTTGGTGAAGTTGGACGGATGAGATGATCTTTGAGACACTCATCTCTGCGACCGTTAATGAAATTAGGGTTTTGAAGAGGCACGCAAGCATCACTCTTCAGCTTGGTCGAAACCAAGCATGGGAAGGATTTCGGAGAGGACCGACCGGGCGTGCATGTAGATAGCATGCCGGTGTACACGTCCATGTCTCACTGTCCCATGAAGGTGCGATCTAGGCCACTCAATTTGACCGACAAAGAGGAGTGGTTGAGATCGATTTTGCAATAGGAATTTGATGCCGCAAAAGGCCACGCACCATGCTCTTTTTCCGGCTGCGCGTTCCAAGACGACTCTAACTTGGTCGGTCTTGGCCGATTGGTTTGACGTGAAGATGGTAGGCTGGTGTTCACGCCTATACCTGAATATCCCATTAAAACGTGATCCGAGCCACCCAAATCGTCCGGCGAAGTTGAGCGGTCGAGATCAGTTTGTGGTTTGGGAGGCGTGGCCACGCTAGTTTGGGCGCACGTTTTGGATTAACCAGGCATGATATGCCTTGGCCGAACACATGAGGAGGTAGATGGGCCCACGGTGGTCATGTTTGGTTTGACCAGACACTGCTTTAATCTAACTGGGACCCTCCATTCGTGCCGGAGAAGATGGACGCTCATGATGCTCAAAACCCTAATTTTGGGTTTCAAAGCCGTGTGCCATCTCTTGTTTGGGCGACAATTTTGTCACGACCAAACATGGTTGGTTTTGACCGATTGGTCAAGTGTGTAGGCGGGCCCACGGTGATCGTATTGACATGCTCTGGGCCCTTTGAATCTACATCTACACCCTCCATCTATACCTGCGAAGATGGATGGTTGAGACCGCTTTTACAACACATGTAATATGCCGCAAACCCTAATTTAGGGTTTTCCGTCCATAATGCTTGGTATGAACGATTTCTTGGCAAGCTAGGCCAATGACCGACCATGCGGGGTCGGGCCGTGGGTATTCCATACCTGCTTGGGGGTGATGGAATTGATCCGGGGTCATCCAATCATTCTTATGGAGTTGGATGATCGAATCATATCGACCGATCATATCCGGATGATACTGGTCAGTCACACCGAGATGCTCAATCGGGCTAGTATAACATACCGAGAGGGGCTCAATCGGGCTAGTATAACACACCGAGAGTCACCTGTATGGGTATTTCGTACATGGTTTCATTATAGTGCTTGGAGGTTCGTGTTACTCAGTAAGAGTAACACTCGCCGTCATGCCACACCGATAATGAGTACTGAAATACAAGGCTGATATGAAATTCACAGAAGGTATTGTTGCCACATGCTCCAACCTGGAGGAATTTCATGTATTCACAGAATGGGATTGTTGCCACATGCTCCATTCTTGGTGAATTAAGTGAGGGAGTATCCAACACTTATAAACGGCTTTATCTTTTACAAGATGTCAGCGCATAATTTTTCCGGTTTTTTACAAATTTAACCTTAAACGAAAATCCACCATCAACATCGGGTTTCGATGATATAACACTCCATGAAGCATGATGAAATTTTGTAGGGTTTTGAGACTAACCTTTCCTTCGGAAAGCGAACTGTTAAGATCTTGGATAATCGGGGTCCTCCAATCATTGGCTTCAATATCCTTGGAGAACATGCCATGAAGGAGCCGATATACCCGTCCATGAAGCTGTCTTACTTGCGTCATGCTCATACATATTTATCTGATTGTAGCCGATATACCCATCCATGAAGGAGAACATGCCATGTCCACTGGTGGCGTCGACCAGCATATCGATGTTGGGAAGAGGAAAATCGTCCTTGGGGCAGCATTTGTTCAGATCTCTAAAATCGACACAGCACATAATTTGACCGTTCTTCTTTTTAACGGGAACCACATTGGCCAACCAAATAGGATGGTGAATGGGTTTGATGAAACCCGCGGCTAGCAACTTCTGAATCTCAGTCTTGATTTGTTCCTACACATCGTGTCTGAACTGCCTTGGAGATTGCTTGACTGGTTTGGATCCGGGTATTACATGTAGATGATGAGTGACCATTTTTGCATCCAAGCCAGGCATTTCCTCTTATGTCCATGCAAATACATCTTTATATTCCTTAAGAAGGTCCACAAGTTTTGTGCGCTTATTTGTGCATAGATTCGAGCTAATGGAGACGGGCCGTGGAGATTCTTCACCTCCGATGTTGACAACTTCGAGTTCATCTGTGGTGGAGTTGGTTCCATCTTGTAATTGTCGTGCTGAGTCCAACACTTCTTCTTGTGGCTTGATGTTGTGGTTGCATTCTATTGGGCGGAGAGACTGGGTGGCATTCTCCCCTGCTAATTTCTAACAGCGGCGCTGATATACGGTTTTCCCTTTTTCGTAACAAATTGAAACAAAAGCGCGCTCCCTCTTGGTTGATGAAGGAGAATTAGGGTGTCATGTTGTTGGAGGCGTGCCACAGGATTGAGTTCCTCTGTTTAGCGACGCAAGTCTGTCCTCCTCTTCAATGGAGGTCCATATGGGGAGAAGAGTGCAGTAAACCTTGCCTGATGAGTTTCGCGAATTTTCCTTCGGATCGAATAGCCCTACACTACAAATTGGTGCATAAGGAGACAATGACGCTGGGATGCGGACAACTTCTTCATTCAGCATGGTCTTCAGGCATTGGTGATACGTTGAAGGGAAGATTCGGTTATCATGGAGCCACGGTCTCCCCAGTATCATGTGGTAGTCTGGCTCCTTTTCTATCACTTCGAATTTCACCTTCGATTGAACTGTTCCCACTGACAGATTTGGATTGTTGTACCTATACGTGCTGGTTTGGTTTCCTTCAAAATTTGTCATCATGGTAGGCTTCCGTACGATCTTACTTGGCCGCACCTTGGCTGTCCTGAGTGTTCTGAGGGTGATAACATTTGAGGATGCTCCCGTATCAATGAGAGCTCTTTTGAATTCTGAATCCTTGATGCGAGCGGTGACGTGTAGGGCTTTTTTATGACTCTCATCTGATATCATGTCGTCTTCAGTGAATGTAACATTGTTGATAGACGTCTCTGATGTTCTTGAAGTCTCTGGACGTGAAGGAGCCAAACGCGCATCTAGGGCTATCTAATTGATTGCAGCAAACGTCTCTGCTCGTTGATCCTTTGAAAGATGTAGAAGTTCACATAAACTTTCTACCAAAGAGGCTGCTTCTTGGTCCACCGGCCTCTGGTTGGTGGTGAAACTGTTGATCTGAGCACAATCATCCGGGCGTCAGTCCCCAGTGCTGGAATTTCTGGGACGGGTGAGCCACTCCAATTTGATGTCAATCTGATAAGAAAACCGAGTATGTTATTTATCGTTTCCTTCAGCAGGTCCATGTTCCTTTTGTAGATCTCCTGGACTCGTGCCAACTCGACTAATCTTGGGATTTCTTTATTGATTGCTCCATTAGGTGTCGCGCTGGAAGGAGGAATGTCACCATTTACCAGGTTCTGAACGGAACTTGGATATGTGGAATCATTTCTAAGACCGACCATCTTTTTGAAATTAGAATTGCAACCGAGAGATTAATCTCCCACTGTGGTCGCCAGTTGTTTATGGGTAAAAACTGTTTCTATTGGTTTTGGTAAATTTGGGTGTGTGGATGAGAAACGAGTCTAAACCTAAAACAAATGCACTGCATGGGAGTACTTTTAGATTCGAGAGATCAATCTGTACAATCCTGGCCTAAACCAAGAAATGGCCGTTCCAGTCTTGCTTCGGTCACAAAGTGAAGGAGAAGGGTTGGTCTTAGGGAGGGAAGCGAAGAAGTTGTTGAGACCAGAATGGTTAATTCTGAAGGTATGACTATTTTATGACTTGTATCATAATTAAGAACTGTCTTGCGGAATGAAAGCTATCAGTTCTTTGGTATTTTTCTGGATACTGTGTTGTTCTCACCAAAACTTGTTGTTTTGTCGAAACAGGTAAAACCTATTTATACAAGTCATATTGAACGCACCCTGATCTCGTAGAAAGTGGGAGTGATTGAGTAATTGAGAAGTGGGATTGTGTGTAAATGCCAGAGACCACGTTCCCAACATGTAGGAAAATGGTTAGTTTACACCCACTACTTCTTACCGCCACTAACTGCCCTGCTTTCTGACACTTTCTTATAATGGGCGTGTTGCACACCGCACGATGTAAACCGCCAGACCAATACCCTGATGAGCATCCCCCAGTTTGTGACATGTTTGATGTCTCGAGTGTTTTCGTGGAAAACGTGTAGCAGATTGCTATGTGTGGAAAGTCAAAGTCAGGAGACTTGCCAGAGGAGAATAGCACGTGATGCTATTTGGCTTGTCTTGGTTGGTCGCCCAAAACTTTCCACAGGCCTGTTAGTTCTGTGGAGAATTTGGACGGCTGAGATCGTAACTCATGAGAAAGGGTGGCCATTGATTATGGCCACATTCTGTTGGCGCCTGATGGTAGCACAGTGGCGTTATTGGCACATGCCAATGGCGTAGTGGTATATAACGGCATGCAAGTTGCATAGTGACATATAGCGGCATGCCAGTGGCATAGTGGCGCCTAACGTAGCCATGACAGCTATTTTGGCATATTGATGTTATACCCAAATATGGCTCCTGCATCATTGGCCCTGTTGTTACATCAAACTTTAAGGCCTTAGGAGAATTACTTGACTTAGTTGGCGTGGCAACTTTAGATAAATTAGGGTTTGGCATATCGAAACTGTAATTAGCGCATGTGGCATGGCAGCGGCATGGTGGCGCTTTATGCAATCGGTGCCATGGCCACATTAAAGGAATTATGGCAAGCCATAACATGGGAATAACCACATGCGCAAGGATGTCCACGGGTGGTTATAGAATGGCGTCGTTTTTAGGGTTTGGCGGGTCCCACATGGCTCGTGGCATGTTGTGGGGCCAAAGTGGCATAATTGGGCCACAACTGGAAATTAGGGTTTCGACCAATGCCGTCAAGGCAGAGCCGTGTTTGGAATACCATAATTGGAATATGTTATGGCATTTGGCCATGAACAAGAAGTGGGTTAGCACGTTGGCGCGCTATTTATGGTACGTTGCCACGTTCGGTATGTTTGGCATGCCAATTAGCGTATTGGCACGACTTTGGAAAGCTAATTTGGCATTGTGACCATCTGGTGCAACTTTGCTTCTTTTAATATTGTGGCAGGTTTAGAGCGACCTGATTGGTCGAGTAAAAGAGGGGGTCGGCCAAGCATGGGTGTGGCCACACTTCTAGTGTGCGTGAGGCGGATTTAAAGTGACCTGATTGGTTGATGGGAAATAGGGCCGACAAGTATGGGTCCAGCCACAACTCATGTGCGTGTGGCGGGTATAGGGGCCGGTCAAGCAGCATGGGGTGTGGCCACTTGTTAGTGGCGCCGGCTGGCCTAAGGCATGGCCACACCTCCCTTTGTTGCTGCTCCTATTCCGTGGCTCCTTTTATTCCTTGTTTTCTGATTGTGTGTAGGATTTTGCACCTACTAATCCATGGCGGATTAATTACCTGGTTCTTCTAGGCTTAATTTCGACAGGCAAGGCCTAATATATTGCGCAGGACGCAAAACCCTAATTTTTTCAAATTAGTCAGGGTAATATCTGAATCTTGTGAATTATCACAAAATTGATTGAATTCTATGTGTTGACATAGAGTTCCTTAAGTTAATTGCCAGAGAGCAGTATGCTTTCCGATTGAATACTTTATGCAAGGACCTTAGCCTTGATACTTGGAAATTCATGCTACTCTGCAGCGAGTGAACACAAATGTTCATGCCATAAAGTATTCAAAGAAAGCACAGAAAGCATTCAAAGAAAGCATCAACATCATGTGAATTTCATGTGAATATATATTTTAACTGAATAATACAGGTGATGTTGTTTTGAAGTTGTTTGTAAAGTGGTAGTAAAAGTTCGTTCAACTCGGGCTTGTAAAGGTTTGATTTAAGAAAATACTAAAAACAAAGAAAATATATTCACAAGTTTGTCACAAAAATCGAGAGATTACTGAGACTCAAATCCATAACTCATTCATGCGATTCGTATATTTATTCCAAACAATTATAGCTCAAATAATATTGACTCTAGTTCTTTTCCAAGGTAGATTCTTAAAAGATTGACTGTAAATCACTAGCATGACGCATCAAAACCACTTAGACCAAGCATACATCATCATACGACATCACAATCAATTAAGAAAAATCATAAAACGATTGATAATAGTGCAAGTAGTCATAAAAGAATTAAATATAATTACCACACGCATGAAATATGGCTTCCTCCGTCATCCCAGTGTTGGGGTTTAGCTCCTCATGGTAAAAACACGCTCAAAATAATAAATCATGGCTCAAAAGGTATTTTTTATTGAAGAGGAGTAATAATACAGAGAATCCGCAACACTTAATGGTCGTTACAATAGCTGTTGTTACAATTTTTTAAGACTGTTGAGAACGATAGATTTCTGGTGTAGCAAGTTTGTGATAGTCAGTGTTGGTCCAATGTTCTTCGGATTAGGGTTCTTGAGAACGACACTTATCTAGTGTCGTATGCAACTCATTCTCTTCTTCCTCGCTGATGCGTGTCGTAGGTGCAATCAAATTAATATCTTATTTCCACTCAATTAAAAATAATATAATGGAAGTCAAGTTCGTTCCCACGAGGAGCAAGAGATTCTAGTTGTAAAAATTGTCACAAAAGGGGGGTGTAAAAAGCAAAAGAAAATAAACAAAGCAATTAAAAGATAAAGTTGAAAACAATAAGAGAGATAAGATCAAGGAATCCTTCTTCGTTGCAAAACAATGAATCAAGTTATGTTCTTTTCTACTTGTTATTAGTCACAGATTATCACCAACCGTAGGATAGCAGGTCCGCTTAGCTAGCCCCAAAATCCCTTATTTCACTGAGTAACAAGTCCGCTTAGTTATCAGATTCTATTCAAAAGAACCACCTTTAGGTTCGCTTTCAAGATGTAATTCCCCGAATGCATTAAGATCTATGAATTTAGGTTTAGTACTAGTAGTTAAACTCGGTTCGCTTGGTCCACTTTCTAGCGTTGTTTTTACACACAATTGCTCCACGGAATCCCTCCGCAAGGTCTCGTGTTTTCTACTTGTGTAAAGTGTCGAGAACGATTACTTATTCCCTAACTTATACTAGATTTAGATTAAACTAACAAATCAATTTAGCATGCATTCTAAACAATCTATCAATCAATCATGAATGAATAAACATTCCTATTAGTAAAAACAAACGATAATCATGTGAAAACTTCAAGATAGAATTGAAACAAAACTCAAATCATGTATTAAGAACTAGGAATTCATCCTCAATCAATAATAAAATTAGCTACTCATGTTTTTGAAATTCACACAAATAATAATTAAAAGGAGAATTTTCAAGTTCACACAAATAATTAAAAAGAAGAATTTTCAAAAGCTAGCAAAAACACAAGTGTTGTGTGTGTAGAGAGGTGTGTGTAGAGAGGTGTGAAAAAGATATGTGTGTAGAGAGGTGTGTGTAGAGAGGTGTAAAAAGATATGTAGAGAACTTCTCTATTTATAGGCTTCAATATTCTCCAAATCTTCCAAGGAATAGAATCCTTTTCCTTTAGCAATTCAATTTCCAAATCCAAGCCTTTCTCAACTCTTCCATCTTCTTTTCCAAATTTGAGTCCAATTCTCCATCCAATTCCTAGTCCAAGTCTTCACACCCATGAGAGAAGTCCATAGAAAATTCTGGAATTACTGGTATTATGGACGGAATCCGGCCGGAATAGTCACCGGAATCTTCTTCTCCGTCACTGGTATATTCAACGGAATATTCCGTCATTCCACCGTTAGGAATAACGGTCAAACGGGTCAAACCGTCAGTCCGCGTTAGTCAATCGGGTCAAAAGAGGGGAGTTAGCCGAGTCAGTTAGACATCTGACTGGTCTGAATCGTCTTACTCAACTGAGTCAGGCTGGATCACTGAGCTGGATCGGTCATCGCCGAGTTGACTCGCCGGAATGAAAAACCGGCCGAGTTTCGGCTATTTACTGAGACTTCCCACCCAATTTCAGGCCTCTTTCTGCTTCATTTCCGTGTGAAATTCCTAAGCATACATCTAATACAATTCAAGCATTCATTCATTAATACAACCAATATCATCAATCACCAGAATCGACCACCATCAGCTCAGCACCACCACCTCAGGAGCAGCTTCATCTATTCTCTTTTACCTGGATCTCGATCTGCTTCACTCCAGTACCAATTTTGTCCCATCGAATCAACAGCCACGAATCAATAACACCCATTTTCTTCCTCTCAATTTGAGCCAATCAATACCACCATCAGAACCCATTTATGTGTTCTTCCCATCTGATTCATCTCTTCTTCACTCCCTGATTTCCATCTTCGATTAACAAACCCAAATTCCATCTATTCTGCATCTCCATCTCTGCCATAACAACAGCAACTTCTCCATCAGTTCTTCCACAATCGACAGAAGAAACAGTCTTCATGGCATCAGCTTCTCCACGGCAAGCCAATGTTTCTCGAACAACACCAGACCCATCTTCTCTGCGATCAATTTTAGCTTCTAATTAGTCATCCTCAGTTCCTTTACGAACTAATTCTTTCCATTACCAGCACAATCTTCTTCTATTTCTCTCGAGAACTTGAGTTTCATCCCTCAATTCATCTTTGATTCATCAAATCCTCAATCTCGACATCAACAATTCGAATTAAACCCTCGATCCCCTGAGACCCAACAGCAAACCCATTTCATATTCTCTCGGCTCTCGATTTGTTCTCCCTTTCTCTCGATCAATCGAACCACAGCGGCAGCCATTGTTCGTTTTTAGTTTCAGGTGAAGGTGAATGAATGAACAAGAGGTACGATTTTAGGGTTGTAATGATTTGGGAGGATATTTACACCCCAGTGATAAGGACCACCCCACTCATTAGATAAGGGATACCCTAGAGGACATCCCCTAACATGTAGTTACCCCTTAACATCAGCTGGCTACTTTTAATACTCCTCTGAGAGAGTTGCCCTTTAACCGTGGCTCGTCTCCCGATAGTGTTTTCCTGTGAAATGACAATCCTGCCCTTTTTGCTTAATTTGGATTATTTATTCTTCTTTTCCTCCGTGCGACTCCAAAGTAGCTACAAAACTCAAAACAAGCGTAAAATACATAATTTACAAGAAAAATAGCAAAGAAAGCATAAACAATAGATAGTAAATAGGATGTATTCTACACCCTATCAAATTCCCCCACACTTAGACTTTGCTAGTCCTCGAGCAAATCAAACTAAAAACTCACAACTTCAAAGCGTTCAAGCGTCCCAAGCATCCAAAGAGTTATGAGGACATAGAGTTTCTGCATGCTAGTAATAAGAAGTTAGAAATACTAAAGAACATATTCTCATTCTTAAATGTTGAGTGAGAAATAACCACACCATAATGAGAGAACGCGTGTTTGAGAAACGATCAATAAGCATTTCGCCTCGACTTCTGCCTCACCAAAAAGGATTTTATGATAATTGCACTCAAAAAGACGGCTTTTTTATGGTTCTCACATGTGTGCAGGTAGGAATGAAAAGAGAAATCCTGCAACACTTGAATGGTGGGAAGGACAACTTCCGAAATATTTTTAAAAACCCACATCTTTTAATATTTTGAAAAACCATTTTTCTGACGATCTCTACGAAAGGAAATCAACCATTAATTATTGAGGATGAGATTACTTACTCACCTTCACATCCGATCGCCAATTATGATAAGACCACTCTCACGGCATCCAATACAAACGTCTTCCGCTCCTCGTCTTGATCTTCTTGGTCTTCATCTTCGGTTTCAACTATTGATGATAAACTCTCGAATTTCATAAATCATTAACAATTTGTAACCTTTTTACCTTAAATCCTTGTCGCTTGAAACTTCCTTATAGATTTTCCTTCCCCACGGCTTATTAACAAAACAAATATTTCTCTTGTTTTTTTTTTTTTTTTTTTTTTTTTTTTTTTTTATCTTTTTTTTTTTTTTTTTTTTTTTTTTTTGAAACAAGAGAAATAAAATACAAAAAATAAACCATGGCCGTGGGAGAAGTATTTTACCGCTTGATTCTTCACAACTTGTATCGTCTTGAAATCATAAACTTCAAAAATTCTCACCTTTTAATTTTCTTCGCTTTTATGAATAAGTCTTCATACTTGAATATAAAATTACCTCATTGTATTGTAAGTCCTCAACATATATGTAAAAATCTGCCCTTTGTATGTTGCTTTACTTGAGTTTGAAATTTGCTCTTTTTCTCGTTTCGTTGCTTGTAAACCTTGAACTTTTCCAACTTTCCTTGTAAATTTTGATGTCGCTCCTTGTTGATGATGATGATGATTTCTATGGATCCGTTGTTGTTGCGAGAGAATGGTGCTAACTGCAAATCGAACTACAAGAAGGAGGCTTTCATTTATAGACGTCACCCTCATGATTGACAAAATTAGCACTCAAGAGATCAAAGAGTAGTGCTTTTATTGGTGGGAGGTTGGGTAGCTCACCATTCTACCCGGAATTTACTTACGGTGACACACACTCACAAGAAAGCTCTTTAGTAGATGGAAAATTTCTGGTCGGTGCCTCACATGATATGAATACGGGTAGTCTCCACTAATGATTGATCAGCAACTCTAATAATGCACTTCTCCCTGCACCAAATTCGCATCACCGGCATGATTAAATCCATTATTTAACACTCTAACAAACAAGAAATCCGAATGTAGTTCTCTATCACTTCCAAGTTCAATTATGTCGGTCAAAATCTCTATGTAAACATACCTAGAAGTATGCTAGTGACTCTAAAATCTCTAAAAGTTGGAGGTTTATGTAAAACTTTTTTTTTTTTTTTTAAAAATTTTTTGTTTTTTTTTGTAATTTTTTTTAAATACATGCTTAACCACTCCCCCACACTTAAACTTTACATTGTCCTCAATGTAATTGAATCCTCCTAGTAAAGTCAAGGTGGGAAATTTTAACATGATAAGGAACAAGAAAAAGAAATAACAAAAAGCAAAAAGATAAGAAATACAAAACCTATGGGTTGCCTCCCATTAAGCGCTTGTTTTAAAGTCGACGGCCCGACTTAGCTCTTGCAAGATTCATTCCCCATATACTAACAATATGAAAATTTGAGGATCCACCCATAATACCTGTTTTGAAAAAAATAACTCCATACAAATATTAGCACAAGAAAACAATAGTGAAATTATCGCTCGATAGAAATTTCCCCCACACTTATTCTCGTCCACACTCGGAAGTGTATAAAGAACATAGAATTTGGGAATTTCCATGTGTTCCTCTTGGCAAACCTGCATGGTGTTAGAATCAAGTGTTTCCAATGGTGGATATTTAGAAACAAAATCATCCAGAAATACTTTCGAAGCACATACATTTAAACCAATAAGAGGTAAAGGAGAAGAATCAATATGCAAAGGGTTAGACAAACCTTGCACAATTTCTTGTATTATAGAATCCTCTTCATCCTTAAAAAATTCAAGTGAATTACTTACCTCTTGTATATTGTGGTCCTCTATTAAACCTTGCAACCATTCTTCGTCGTTTTCTACCTTAACCAAAGTTTTGGCATCATTAAAATCATTGGCTAGTTCAATTGGGTCTTCCACGAAATCAATCAATGTGGTTTCATCCTCTAGCATCATCTCTTCAACATTCTCATCATCGGAATCGGGCCATTCACTAAAATGATTTTCATCGGTATAAATTGTAAGATCTTCATGTGAGGGTGTTACACCGTTTATAACAATAGGTAAGTCACACCCAATCTCCTCCTTTTGAATAGGTGAAGGATCGTTATTATGATCCGGAGTTGGAATAACTTCCTCATTGTTGGAACGCTCATACACTTCCGCAGACTCATATCTTTCCCTAAGGAATTTTTTCCAAGCACTAATTGCATCTTCCTCAAGCTCTACCTTTTGAATAGGTGCTTGATCATTATTAAGATCAAGGCTCGAGTAAGCTACACTATCGTCATCAAAAGTATCCAAAGGTTGGTCCTTTTCAACACAATCATCTTCATTTTCAGACTCACCATAAAAAGAATCTTCATCGGTTTCATAACCTTTATCCCGACGTCGTTTAAGTTCCATATGAATAGTCCTACTAATTTCTGCGACAAGCTCTTCCGAGTCTCCATCATCTTCCAATTTGTATAATTTCTGTGCAAGTTTCCTGACGTTCACACGCTTACCACCGTTGATAGAGTTTCTAGACGGCATCTCCTCTTTTGGAAAAAGTGAAGGAAAAACACGATGAAGAGGAGTATATTCCAAATTCTCTGTCTGCACATTACTAGAAAAGAAATTGTTATATGCATAACTATCCTTCCATCCGTGTGTTTGTCCACTTACATACCCGTCATAAGGTTGTTGATATGTATGAGAATATCCATAAGGTTCTGTAGGAAATTTATCATAGCCAAAATATTGGTTTTGATTGTATCCTAAGGATGGTTGGAAGTTGTCATAATGTTGAGGTTGAAAACCGTATTGATTGTTGTAATATGCTTGCTCTTGTCCACCATACATGGAAAACCGATACCTGAAATAAGATTATCAGAAACCAAGTTAGATACGGTATAGAATCTAACAAAGCAAGAATATAGCAAAAAGAAAAATAAAAACAACTAAAAATCGCCCGTTGCTCCCCGGCAACGGCGCCAAAATTTGATGCGTGTCGTAGGTGCAATCAAATTAATATCTTATTTCCACTCAATTAAAAATAATATAATGGAAGTCAAGTTCATTCCCACGAGGAGCAAGAGATTCTAGTTGTAAAAATTGTCACAAAAAGGGGGGTGTAAAAAGCAAAAGAAAATAAACAAAGCAATTAAAAGATAAAGTTGAAAGCAATAAGAGAGATAAGATCAAGGAATCCTTCTTCGTTGCAAAACAATGAATCAAGTTATGTTCTTTTCTACTTGTTATTAGTCACAGATTATCACCAACCGTAGGATAGCAGGTCCGCTTAGCTAGCCCCAAAATCCCTTATTTCACTGAGTAACAAGTCCGCTTAGTTATCAGATTCTATTCAAAAGAACCACCTTGAGGTTCGCTTTCAAGATGTAATTCCCCGAATGCATTAAGATCTATGAATTTAGGTTTAGTACTAGTAGTTAAACTCGGTTCGCTTGGTCCACTTTCTAGCGTTGTTTTTACACACAATTGCTCCACGGAATCCCTCCGCAAGGTCTCGTGTTTTCTACTTGTGTAAAGTGTCGAGAACGATTACTTATTCCCTAACTTATACTAGATTTAGATTAAACTAACAAATCAATTTAGCATGCATTCTAAACAATCTATCAATCAATCATGAATGAATAAACATTCCTATTAGTAAAAACAAACGATAATCATGTGAAAACTTCAAGATAGAATTGAAACAAAACTCAAATCATGTATTAAGAACTAGGAATTCATCCTCAATCAATAATAAAATTAGCTACTCATGTTTTTGAAATTCACACAAATAATAATTAAAAGGAGAATTTTCAAGTTCACACAAATAATTAAAAAGAAGAATTTTCAAAAGCTAGCAAAAACACAAGTGTTGTGTGTGTAGAGAGGTGTGTGTAGAGAGGTGTGAAAAAGATATGTGTGTAGAGAGGTGTAAAAAGATATGTAGAGAACTTCTCTATTTATAGGCTTCAATATTCTCCAAATCTTCCAAGGAATAGAATCCTTTTCCTTTAGCAATTCAATTTCCAAATCCAAGCCTTTCTCAACTCTTCCATCTTCTCTTTCCAAATTTGAGTCCAATTCTCCATCCAATTCCTAGTCCAAGTCTTCACACCCATGAGAGAAGTCCATAGAAAATTCTGGAATTACTGGTATTATGGCCGAATCCGTAGGAATAGTCACCTAATCTTCTTCTCCGTCACTGGTATATTCGACGGAATATTCCGTCATTCCACCGTTAGGAATAACGGTCAAACGGGTCAAACCGTCAGTCCGCGTTAGTCAATCGGGTCAAAAGAGGGGAGTTAGCCGAGTCAGTTAGACATCTGACTGGTTTGAATCGTCTTACTCAACTGAGTCAGGCTGGATCACTGAGCTGGATCGGTCATCGCCGAGTTGACTCGCCGGAATGAAAAACCGGCCGAGTTTCGGCTATTTACAGGACTTCCCAGCCAATTTCAGGCCTCTTTCTGCTTCATTTCCCTGTGAAATTCCTAAGCATACATCTAATACAATTCAAGCATTCATTCATCAATACAACCAATATCATCAATCACCAGAATCGACCACCATCAGCTCAGCACCACCACCTCAGGAGCAGCTTCATCTATTCTCTTTTACCTGGATCTCGATCTGCTTCACTCCAGTACCAATTTTGTCCCATCGAATCAACAGCCACGAATCAATAACACCCATTTTCTTCCTCTCAATTTGAGCCAATCAATACCACCATCAGAACCCATTTCTGTGTTCTTCCCGTCTGATTCATCTCTTCTTCACTCCCTGATTTCCATCTTCGATTAACAAACCCAAATTCCATCTATTCTGCATCTCCATCTCTACCATAACAGCAGCAACTTCTCCATCAGTTCTTCCACAATCGACAGCAGAAACAGTCTTCATGGCATCAGCTTCTCCACGGCAAGCCAATGTTTCTCGAACAACACCAGACCCATCTTCTCTGCGATCAATTTTAGCTTCTAATTAGTCATCCTCAGTTCCTTTACGAACTAATTCTTTCCATTACCAGCACAATCTTCTTCTATTTCTCTCGAGAACTTGAGTTTCATCCCTCAATTCATCTTTGATTCATCAAATCCTCAATCTCGACATCAACAATTCGAATTAAACCCTCGATCCCCTGAGACCCAACAGCAAACCCATTTCATATTCTCTCGGCTCTCGATTTGTTCTCCCTTTCTCTCGATCAATCGAACCACAGCGGCAACCATTGTTCGTTTTTAGTTTCAGGTGAAGGTGAATGAATGAACGAGAGGTACGATTTTAGGGTTGTAATGATTTGGGAGGATATTTACACCCCAGTGACAAGGACCACCCCACTCATTAGATAAGGGATACCCTAGTGGACATCCCCTAACATGTAGTTACCCCTTAACATCAGCTGGCTACTTTTAATACTCCTCTGAGAGAGTTGCCCTTTAACCGTGGCTCGTCTCCCGATAGTGTTTTCCTGTGAAATGATAATCCTGCCCTTTTTGCTTAATTTGGATCATTTATTCTTCTTTTCCTCCGTGCGACTCCAAAGTAGCTACAAAACTCAAAACAAGCGTAAAATACATAATTTACAAGAAAAATAGCAAAGAAAGCATAAACAATAGATAGTAAATAGGATGTATTCTACACCCTATCACTCGCCTGTGCTTTCTGCAACTCGCCTGCACTTCTCTGCTCCGGTTCTGCGGCTTCTTACTTCACCCCAAGCTTGCCCCAAAGTCTCGACAACCCCTTCTGTGTTTCCTACCCTCTCTTATATACACCACAGCTCTCTTAAATCACGAAGAAATATCTGTTTTCTTTCACCGGAAGACACGGGACTTTCCCTTTACTCTCTTCTTTCACGCGTTCTCAATTGACCCTGAGTTATTCAAAAGTCTCCAAAGATAGAACCAAATACGGAGAGATTATCTCTTATTTTACTCCACGTCTTCTCCAAAATCTCCAACAAAACCCAAGTAAAACTCCCACCTCTGTTTTGTCGAGAAACCATTATCCGACCCAATTTTCTCCAATACAACACTTATACCTGCCCTGTTAATCCTTAACAGACCCAAAACAATGTATTCCCGTGAAAATCTCCGGTTGAATCACTGTCATGGAAATCAACAGAGAACTGAGTATTTACTTCTCCTCTGTTTCGTGAAAACTCGACAATCCAATCCAATCTGATCGATCCAAATAATCATACCATCCCTGTTATGCTTCAAGAAGTCCATCCCACCAAAATTCCGAGATTGAATCTCTTCAAAACTTGCCGAAAATTCAAACCCTAAAGTCTGTTCGTGAAACCCAAATTTCCCGCCAATTTGAAATTCAAAATGAAGGGGATGACCTCCCTTTATCCGTAACTAGTATCTCTTTAGCAAATGGGGCGGAAACAGTGATTTTTGGGGTGCAAATAGCCATGGGATGCCCCTTATCAATTGGGTACCCCTTATCCAAATTGAGAGTCCGAATAGTAGGTCTCCGGGTGCAACTTTTCGAGCCGATTTCTCCAAAAACGTTTATTGCCCAAAAATACCTACAAACACATAAAACACCATAATAAGAAAAAAAAAATGGGTACTAACAATATATACAATTGAGAATAAAATAGACACATAAATGCGTCCATCAACAGGCAAGGTGCCAAAATATATGTGAATATATGTTAACTGAATATTAAGGGTTTAGCCGGGGAACATAGCACAGAAAGCATTCAAAGAAACTTATATTTACTGAATAATACATGCAAGGTGCCAACATTTATAGAATATCTGGGATTGTTGCTACATGCACCATTCTGGGTAAATTTCATGTGAATATATATTTCTCAATAAATGCACCAGTGAAGAGGTTGAACACTCATCACTTTTACCTGGCTAAGTTTCTTTGCAGAGTGACGGCACATTAAATGCAGGGTTTTACAATTTTAGCCATGGACTAAAAACCACCATCAACAGCATGAAACTTCAAATTAAGCTTCTAATAACCAAGAAAAGAAAAATCTCATTACTGAAATTTTGATGCATGCATTTTCCAAACAAATAGGAATGGGAGCAAAGAGTTTACTTTGAAGGTCTCCACTTCTGCATCAAAATCTTCAGGCTTGGAATATAATAAGAAACCAGCGTTTTCCCACACATCATCCAGATATTGATTTACGACTTGGTTTTTTTCTTCAGCTGAGCAAGTTTCCCATCGATCCTGTACATTATTCATTGTGTTCCTGAAAACCAATAGATATTGACTGAGCTAAAAGATACCAGCAATCAACACCACCACTGCAATTTGAAGAAGTTGTTGAAGTTATGATAAGAGTAAACAATAATTGCACATCAGAAGTAACTTTTCGACTTAACTTTTCAACTTCTAGCAATCGAAAAGTCATAAGTTAGTTTGGTTGTCAGATTTCAAAACGATATCTAGAAGTCTGAAAAATTAACTTTTTATAAGGGATAATTGGTGTTTGGTACTTAGTTTTTGCCCAACACTAGGCTTTGGTCTAACATTTGTCCAACGTTAAGGCTTGGTACCTGGAATGGACGTTGACCCCCATTGACTAGGTTAAGTTCTAACTTCTGTTTCATAATTATCAAAAAAAATATATAAAATGTAATTATTAATGAGTTTACTATCATACCCTTCAGTTTTCTCAATATTTACAAAATTCTCACTTGTTCTTAGCTTCTCAACACAGACAATGCAACAATCCCTTCTTGTTTTCTCATAACTCCACCATTTGATTCATCCTAACCCTTGTAGTCTCTCGGCTTGAAATTCAACTACCATTCCCTTTGTTTGTTCATCACTGTAATCAGATTCTTCCTTGCAAAACTCAAGGTGTTGTTCTTAGCTTCAACTTCCCTAACATGACCAGCAATTCCATCAGCCATAACTTCTGCTTCTTAAACTGCATCTACTTCTTCCCTGTTATCTCATCAACAACCTTCAAAACAACATTATCTTTACATTCTTCTTTATCAGCATCATCTTTACCTTCTTCACACTGCACACCACTAACCATTATTGATCTTAGCACATGTTATACAGTTGGAATACCAGTAATACCAACACCATAGCATAACTATACTCAGAATCCATGTGCACACGTACCAACTCCAATTATCCCCTTCCAACAATCAATCCCTGAATCAACAGCTTTTCCAATTATCTGTACTTTCAATAGACATCGACATAACCACTGAATAGAAATTGACACACAAACAATTTGAAACCCTGAATTAAAGGGGAATCCCTAAATTGAAACATTATTCCAATAAATCCCTAAACTGAAAACCTAATTTACAGAAAAATTCTCAAATTGAAACCTCAATTCAGAAAAAAAAAACTAAAACCCTAACCTATAACATCATCTACCTAAGTAAAAAACGGATCAAAACAAAGCAAACAATAAGATTGGGTTTTGCAAATCTAACCTGGAAACCTATTTTTCTTTCCCCTTTTTCTTCTTCATCGATGTTTAACTGAATCACTAAGTTTTTTAAGAAAAATCCCTAAGTTTTCTATGAAGAACAATCTTCGATAAACATACCATCTTCTCTGATTCACTAGCCGTGTTTTCTTCAGAGATTTTTTAAGAGATAGAAAGGCAGAAAGACGAAACGATGAAGAAACAAGTGAAAACTTTAGACTTTGTTCCTGCGAATGGTAAAGATGAGATCTTTATCATTGTAACCGTTGGATCAAATCCCATTTAAGGGTAAACTTGTAAACTGATTATGTTACAGAATTTTTATTTTATAAAATTAGTTAAAGTCTTGTCATCAACGGTCAACGTGCTTCAACGTCAATTCCAGGTACCAAGCCCTAACATTGGACAAATGTTAGACCAAAGCCTAGTGTTGGGCAAAAACTGAGTACCAAACACCAATTATCCCTTTTTATAAAGCAAAATAGTTTTGCTTTTAACTTCTGCTTCTGGAAAAACAGGCGTCAGTAACAAATTTGTATCCAAATGCACTATTAGGGTTTTACTTCGGTAGAATCTTCTCAAGACATGAAAATAAAACAATAAGATTTATAGATCAGGACATGGTAAGAAAAGAGGCGAATGGATAAATTACCTACTATAGGTGATCAGATTATTTGGACCATCCATGAGTCTTTCAGGTTTTAGGCTCGGCATCAAAACTAAGAGTAAATACGCAACTAATTCACTTAAAACTCTAGAAAATAGTTTAGTTATTTAGGGGGATCGGTCTCCCTATATATACCGTCGGATTAACAGGTTTAGATAAGACCCGCCAAAAATTCCACCAAAGTTGTCCTTGTTGGCCTTGATAAAAGTAGAATTTAAAGTTTAATCCCACATTAGTTAGGTTTTAGACACTCTAGTCCTATCCCCTCAAGCCTAGTACTAGGAGGTCCAAATTTACCAAATCCTGGACAAGTTAATCCTTACATGAACGATTCAATCCAAACTGAATTTCTCTGATAAAAAAATAACCTTCCTCTAGAAAAAAGTGCTCATTCAATTAGTAGCTACTCTTCTCAGAAAGCAAGTCATCGATGAAAGAAAAACCAAAAAATCTTCGTTTTCCTTTTCCGTTTCGATGGAGATTTCTTCGATTATCTTCTTTATCTCTATCTCTCAAATCGGAAGGTAAGAGTTTTATTATATTTTTTTTTTTCTCTTCTTCATCTCTATTCAGATCTGAGCTCAAAATTAGTTTCAAAACTTCAATCTAGGGTTTCATTTTCCTTTCGTTTTTGATATTGTGGCTGTCGAAAAGGAGCAGATAGAAGAAGATAATTCTTGAATATAATTTCAGTATTCTTAAATAAATGAGATGGAATTTCCCGTAAGAATCTAATTTGGATTCTTCAATAACCTTGTCAAATACTGTTTTGATTCTTCTAAAAATCGTTGGTGTAGTATTGTCTCGATCTTGTATCCATAGTCAATCACACAAGTTATCTTGTTGTTGTATTATCTTGATCTCGTATCCATAGACAATCACATGAAGTGTGAACCGAATCATAGTATTGCCTCGACTCTGTCCATAGACGATCACATTCGGTAGAGGACTTATAGGTTGAAACAAAAAGATTGTAGTGTATTTGGGTACCCTCGTCTTTTCAACACCAGAACCAATAAATCTACTGCCTAGCCTCATGAAGGACACGTGTAAATAGTAGTCAAATCATATTGACGGTCAAGTCTAAAAAGAAAACAAGGAATTAAATGAGAATCAGAAGAGGTGCGATACAGTTGTGAGCAGAGGTACATCGAGTCAAATGCTCGGATGAAGGGCGATGAACTAAAGGAGATGCAGTACGATGCGAAGGAAATACAAGACGACCCGAGAAGAGAATCATACGATAAACTCGGAAGGAGAATAATGAAGATCCAGTCCGAGCGATAATGAGATGATCGATGACCTCTCTAGCTCAGTAGTACCGCATCATTTCTTCAGAAGTTCAATTTATCTATAAATACCAGTCCATGTAGAAGGAGATGGACATGTAATCTTTAATGGTATTTATCTAGAGAATTGTAGAGAGGATTCATAGAAAAAAGAATTATAAGTTTGAGTGATATTTGTAATTCATCTAATGGTAAGAGCTTCAATAATAAATATGGATAGTTTTCTTCACCGTGGATGTAGGTCAACAAGGCTGAACCACGTCAACTACTTGTGTTCATCGTTACTTTCATGTTCCTTTACATCTTATTTTGCTTTGAATCTTGAATGTTTATAGTTTCATATTCGTTAGATTTACTTGGGTGTAGTCATAAGAAAAGATGCAACTACATGACTCACTTCCTCCTTTTCTCCAACATTAACTGATAACTTGGATTTTTCTTTAGTATTCTGATGAGATTTTAATGCTTCAAATTGATAAAATCTTTTACCTTTAGATCCTTCTATGAAGAGGTTTTTTTTTTCCTTTCCTTCCCATGCAGTATTCCACCACTTTTGTTTCATTGGATTGTTTGCCTTTCCCTTTATCCAAGTGAGTCTTACTAGCTGGATCTTTCTCAATAATCATGTCTATCTGGATTTTTTTAGTAGACTTTGATTTGTTCTTGAATTTTTCAAAACCTGGTGGAGGTTCATTGAAAGAAGAATGATTCACTAGATGAAATACTGATTCAAATTGAGCTTCAACTCACTTCCACTGGTGGACCATGCACAAATCGAAAACTACTAGATTCTTTTGTGCGATGAGTCCTTCTCATTATAGCTTCTACTATCCTTTGGATTTTAGAAGCTGGTGTCATTTCCTCTCCATTAGTAGAGTGGATTTTAGAGTGGCTTTCTTCATTATATAAAAGAGTCTCTTGTTGGAGTATCCCTATCTTGAAACTTGGAGTTTCTTTCACCCCTCCATCTTTGTCCTTACTAGAGACCTTCTGCATTTCTAACTCTCTTGGCATAGACTTTCTTGATTCCCTTTCTGATATAAGTGATAACCATTGTGGTGTAATAGAGATGAATCATTAGAGGATGCAGTTGTTATGGCTTTGGATTTGATCATCAACAAAGTTCTCCTCTTCTTCCTTTTCCTCCATCTCTTCCATTCGAATGTCTTGTGGTAATGCTTTTTGTACCTTTGGTACACATTCCTTCCTTAGGTGATTAAGAATCCTAGAATGCTTGCAGAAACCTTTTGGAAGTTTTTCAAGGTTTAACCTATTTGTCACCCACACTTTCCCTATTTACCACCCACCTTAATTACCACTCTCATTTATCCTATTTACCACTCATTTGTTTTTTCATATATCCTATTCACCACTCCTTGACTTTTTTATACACACCTAACAATCAAATACTAAACCAAAAAAAAGTTAACCCTAAATTACGAAACAACTATTTTCCCATCTCTTCCACCGTCACCTTCTTATCCATCTCTCCCACCCTCTATTGATTAGAACTTGCTTTAATAATCTTTGCTAAAAGTATTGATTAAGAGAAATTGCGAAATAGGATTATGTTACTATGAGTGTCCTGATTCATTTTTCTAGCGGAGATTACTATGTGTTCGGCTGCAATTATCCTTATCTTACTTGCTAAGATTATTAATTGTTTAACCAATACAAGCCCAGGAAACGTTTATCTTGTCTGGTGCACAACAGAAGTTAGAAATTAAAAAAAAATACTAGTGTTTAGATCCTTGGAAGTCACTTATAAATTTCTTTACAACCTAACAAATTCACCGACTGGGTTCTTAGGCTAGGTACGGTAACATCCAAGTTACGAAATTCTTCATCATGTACACTAATTAAAGATTCTAATCATATTAAACAAAATTAACCTGGGGTTTTATAGTCTATTAATGGTTGTTTAATGAAAAAGGAAATAGCGAAGAAGAAGAAGACTTATAACAGTGGTCAAAGTTCTAGTCAAATTAAGTTTAATTTTTTATAGGTGGTAAATAGGAAAAATTAGAATTGAAAAGTTGTCGCAGTAGAATAATAGATAAAACAGAGAAAGATAAGAGGAAGCAGAAGAACAATCTTATTAGGAGCTTAAGGGTAGAAGCATTACATAGTTTCCTTCATATACAACCCTAGGAATCTAGTTGGACCGCACATTCATGGGCCGTAGGCCCTGTAACACTCCCCCTTGTGTGGTTCAATAATTAAAAAAAAACTTTATACATAGTGCTTCATATATAGTTCTTCAAATGTCGTTCTCCTTGATGGATTGTGTCGAAGTCCATTGCCTCATTAAAACTTTGATAAGGAAAAACCCAGTGGGACAAAACCTTGGTACAACTCTTCACATTTAATACTTCACATGTTGTCTCGTACTTTACATGTAGTTCATCAGATGCAATACGATCTTCAAAAACCGATGAGTCTAAGTTAATTGACTCATTAAAACTTCGTCAGGAAAACCCATAGGGACAAAACCTGAACTAAAGAAAAAGAGTACAATATTAAGCAAACTTAGAACATAGTTGGACTCGAATATGTTGCCTCATTAAAACCTTGACAAGGAAACCTAGTGGGACAAAACCTTGACGAAGGGGAAAGAGTACAACTTGAAAGATGCAAGTAAAGGTGATCTGTTGAAGATGATCACTTTTCTTCATTGAAGTTGATTAGTTTCTTCACAACTTCTTAGGAAGAAAATCCTTGTGGAAAAGACAATAACCTTAGTTGGGAAGTTAATTCCCGGTGTTTGTTGTTGTCTAATTAAAAACCTTGCCGAGCAACAAAACCCTGTGGGAAAAAGTAACCTCGGCGAAGGAAAAGAGTTCAACACACTATTAGATACTCCCCCTGACGTCAGACAATTTTCATTAGTCTAATGCAGTAAAAAGGAGTTTCTCACACTTTACTTTGGTGACTTGAACATTTACAAAACCATGTTGTTGATTTTGGAAGTTACGTTGCTTAACAGAATATCGCGTTTCATTTCTTTGATCCAGATATCTTCAGTAATATCAACAACAATCTTTATGTCTTCAACGTTAAACATACTTGATGTTTTTAGTGTTGTCTCGCTAAAAACCTGGTCGAGTAACAAAACCATTTGGGAAAAACTATTCTCGATCGAAGGGAAAAAGAGTACAACACAGCTTCAATTTCGAAGTAAAATATGTCGACATCATATCCTTGGATCCTCCCCCTGATGTCGGCATCTCCCCCTAATTACTTTTAGAGTTGCTCCAGATAGTTCCTTTAGTCATGTATTTTTCGAAACTGAATATTGGTAATGACTTAGAAAATAATCTACCATATCTCCCTCTGATTACTTTCGTTGGAGAAGAGATTATTGTTCCTTCATAATCAACAACTTTTGGATTGCACTTTCATTAGCATTCCTTTTAATGTCTTTGTAGGGATAAAACAAATTTATGTCAATGGTTACTTTTTACCATTCCAATGACGTTGCATTGGCGTTGAGATATATCTAGCTAAAAAATTCCCTGAGTATGCAAAATTTGATCGAGTACATTATTATACTAAGTACAACAATGCGTCTATTGTACTTAGATATGGGAAATTCATCTCCCAGCACATGTTCGTTATTTTTCTTTAGACGAAATGGTAACTTACTTACATTTGAACCTAGACTAATCATGGGAGTGCTATCGGACGCATGTCTTTGTTAAATTGCCCGACAACTTTAGACATATGCAAACCGGTGGAATAATATACCACAATCTCAGGTATTCTATTCGAGCTTTCCCTAGATTTTTCATCTCAAATTCGGATTTTAAAATAGCTTTTAAGGTCTCTTATATTACATTAAGAGTACCCATCATGTATGTACCATCAACATAAATAGCTACAATTCCAAATCAGGAACTTTCTTGTGAATACGCAAGAAAAAAAATAACTTACTTGTCTATCCCTCCAAATCAAATAGCCACTTAGACGGGTATACCACTTCCGCCTGATTGTTTCAATCTATAAGTGAGCATTCTATCTAGCTATAAACGCACTCCGTGGTTTAGAGTCACTTTATTTGGGAAACAAAAGGCTATCAAGTACTTATGTAAATATCTGTTATCTCTTGATTCTTTCAGAGATACGTAATAACCACATACATATGCTGCATTTCAAGTCCTTTTGAAATTACCAAGCTAACTAAGTAGCGGAACGTTATAACGTTCATTACAAGAGGACAATTCAGGGCTTTTTGAGAAACCTTACGCCACAAGGCGAGTCTTGATACTTTGAGACTTCATTCTTCCCACTGTGCTCTATGACAAATAATCATGTATGTCCCATGGGCTTTACACTTGGTTGGTTAGCACTACTACACCAAATACCCGTATATCTGCCAAAGAACTAAGTTCTACTTGGATTGTGTAGGCCAAATATGTTATTTATTTGAAATTAATCAAAATAAATCATGGTTCGATCTCATTGTGCTCTACTTCTGGAGCTACTATTTATGGATTATATCATCACTGTGCACGCATGACCCTTCCATTGACTCATGTGCATTCTCATAATCCGCCAGGATTTTATTGTTCTCTGGAATCATTTAAAACTTCGGAGCGTCCTCCAGTATTGATTTATGGACATAGTCAGAGTCAAAAAAATGAGATGATTTCATTAATGATACAAATTAGGTTGTGCCTTACTCATCTACTTCCTTTCTAGGTGAGTATTGATCGAACCTGGTGGTCTCTCCATCTTCCTTTGTGGAGCCACGACCTTAACAACACTTCCACCAAGTGTAGTTGCAACACCTTAGTCTATGGTGTACCCCATACTGAGGATTTCTAACTTTGAAGGATTATTTGCAGCTGGTATGTGTGATCTTGTCACGTTGTCGATATCAGTGCACTTTCTGAAATCGATTATTCTTTGTCACTTCACATTTATATTTGTGAAGTACAAGAATTAATGTAAGACACGGTGGGAATATACCACGACGATTCCTATCGTTCCCTTAGAAATTACTTTTTCTTATCTCCCCCTAACGACGGGAAGACTGTTTGTCTCATTAAAATGACAACCCGCAAATCGGCGGTAAGAAATCTCCTGCCAAAGGTTTTAAAATGCGGATAGTCGTTGGAAATTCTTGTCCAACATAGTCACTTAATCATTTGGATGACCCATCATAGTACGATGTGGATTTGTAAGGGCACATATATAGTGCAACCAAAAATGCGTAAGAACACAAAATGTCAGGCTTATATCCAATTACCAACTGGTACGCAAAGAATGGTTGACTAATTGCGGGTCTAAAATGAATAAGTGAAGATGCGTGTAATATAGCATATCCCCCATGCATTTATAGGAAGGTTGTTACGCATAACGTATCCTTAGATACCATCTGTAACCTTTGATGGTTGATAGGTGCTGTAAAGCACCTAATTTTATATCTAGTATTTATGCTTTCTTTGCTATTTTCCTTGGGAATTTCATCTCTTATGTGTGTTTTGAGTTTATCAGGTGCAATGGAGTCATTCAGAACAAAAGAAGGAGAAATCATTCATATGGAGCGTTAAGGGCAAAAAGATCAATTCACTAGCGAGTAGTACTTGGAACCAGACTAAGGCACGCGGAAAGGAGGCAAACATTATTGGGAGCCGAGCCTAGCCTGCGATAGGAGACGACCACCACAGCTTAGTCTAGAGAAGCATGGGAAAGAACCTTGGTGGCTCTTAATAATGAGTGGGTGCTTATAGTCATTTTTGGGTACCCTTTATCCACTTTATTTGGGTGGTTATATCCCCTTCATTTCCTACACATGACCTAAGAATCAGAGAAATCATTTTCTCTTTATCCCATCTTCATTGTCTGGAGAAGCCATGGCGGCTCCATTAGAGAGAAGAAGAGAGGAATTGAAAGTCAGAGGAGATGGAGATCGAGAGGGAAGAATTGAGGGGGTTTAATGGTGAGACTAAGACGAAGTTTGCTTTGCCGATAAGAGTAGGTCGAAGAAATGAGTTGTTGTTACCGAATTAATGACTGAGTGGAGAATAAAGATGGTGACTGAAGTTGCAGAGATGGGTTCAATGGATTTCATGGGTTTGTATCGATTTCAAGTTCTAATCTCGTTATGAGATAAATGCAGAGGAGGAAAGGGGATCTAGACAGAAAGAGATGAAGAATTGAGAAGTTAGGGTGTTTATGGAACGAATTGGGGTTTGAACAAGTATAAATTCATGAAATTGAGATGGGATTTACTGGATTTGACTTTGAACCCAGTATCTCTTAGGTGTTGAGATGATTGTGTATTTGTTGGTAGAAGAATTTGAGAGTTGAGGGCTCTGAGATTAGGGTTCGATGTGAATCTGTTGAAGATTGAGCTTCGGTGGATTTGGTTGAGCATCAATTTATGACGTAAGAAGGAAGCAATGATTCTCATTGAGATGAGATGCGAGGAGAGATTGCAGGTAAATGAACTTGTAGGGAGCAAGCCATGTTGATAAGCTGAACTGCAGTTAAGAGGTTATAGCTGAGATAAATGTTGCAATATGAAGTTGCAGTCAATGGGAGATGGACCAAGTGAAGATGGTGATTCAAAGCAGTGAAGATTTTGATGGGTTCAAATTGTGTGTTATGAAAGTGCAAGCGCATCGGCTGTGTTGCGAAGTGAAGTTCAGTTTCTATTGCTGGGCTGAACCTGGAGAGCAAGTGATGAATCTGAGTGGGTTTAGGCAGGCTGAGGCATTGCAGGTGTAGGTGGTCTGGTGATGATTGAAGTATAGAACTGTGTTGATGGATTTTGCAGGCAGGTATAGAATGAAGATATGATGCTGCGAAGATGGGTCTGTGAAGAGAAGTTCAGCTCTGAGGTTGGCAGTAGATGGGAAGTGATAGCCTGGTTTGGTGGAATTTGAGACAGTGAGATGGATCTGATGGCTGGTGCAAGCTGTAGTGCTCTAGCTCTTGGCGGTTCTGCTGTGATTGGGGTTTGCTGGCTAGGTTATGCGGTGAGCTGAGACGGGAGTGTTGCTGTTGTGCAATTGCAGGTGGCATCTTGAAGCAGTGATGTAATGGCTAGGCCTGGAGATTGCAGGGAGTATGGCATGTGTTTGGTAGAATGAAGAAACACTTGTGTGCACTGAAACTATGGCCTGAGCTGAAGGATGGAATGTGCAAGTGGGAATGAAGTGGATCGGTGGCGGCTGTCTTCTTGTTGATTGCGAGGCTGCGACTCAAGAGTAGGCAATGAAATGATGTCGCAGGAGGTAATGGAGTTGTTATCAAGGCTGAGATTATTCGCAGGCAATTGCAAGAGAAGCAGTGATGCAAAGAATAGGGCCAGGGAAAGTGCAAGCAAGACAAAGCTGCATATGTGAATGCACGGCCAGAATGGCTGGAATTGCTTGGATGAAGCACCATCTTGGTGC